>JARHVA010000773.1:3882500-4415000 GCA_037957365.1 Torreya grandis | reverse complement strand
ATCTTATATTATATGGAGACCATATTAAGGATTCAAAGGATGGAAAGAGGTTGTCATAGATTTATGGTAGATATGAGTTTCTTTTTTTATCCATGATTGATTTATAGATGTGTATGAGTAGTTTCATATGGAGCATGTGATGCACTAGTTTGGTATTCTACAGGGAGTGTCCTCAATGATAGTTATTTGGGTATGATCAATGAGAGACCCAACATGAGTAGGGGATTGATCTCAACCATCAAAATATGAGTTAAATACCTTACCAATAGATGAGAGAGATGTAGTAATAGATATTCTAGATGTTGATGATGTTTTTTATACATATGATCATACATGATGGTGGACACAACATAGGTGGCCACACTTATTTCTAGTTATTTTCACAACAGTTCTAGTAATAGACTCAAGAGTAGATGGTGTACGTGGTAAGTATATTTATAATATGGTTTTTGATATGTTATAAATAATAAATAAATACCATTTTTAATATTATAATTTGCATGTATATAGGAGATGATGATTACTAGACATTGGTGATAGATGTGACTATTTGTGTACTTAAGACATATGTACTTGATAGTGTCATACCTGATGGTCTTATGGAACAAGTTGAGTAGTAAGGCCACATGCCCATTTATCTAATATATTATAAATTGTTACTTTAACATATGTTCTTTTGTTTAAGATAAGATGCATTAGTAATCGAGTGATATTAGTATCAGTGTAGGTTTTTATTTTTCCCTATTTATTAATTAGGGAAATTATATTTGTGCATACATGGAGTTTTCCTACATTCGTGGGATAGGCTAGCTTATGTGGAGATGTGTGTCATAGATGTGTCATAGGTGCCATAAGAATGTCATAAGTAACTCACTTGATGGGAGTTACTTCTCTATTCTTAGCACCTTGTCACCACCTTTCATGGAGGAGTTACAGTCTATTATTGGGGTGCCTTGACCACCTTTTGTGGAGGAGTTACTTACATGCTCTCCTATATGTATTCTTCATTTTGGCCATCTCATGTTAATCAGATATTGAGTTTTCTCCTATTTGTCTTGTGCAATTTATCTTGTATGATTTCAAATTGCTTTAGCATCTATGTGATGTGCATTAGCTTCATCTCTTGTGATCACATCTCCATTGCATTCGCATTATCTAGATTTTGGCAACAACTCCGATATGGTATCAGAGCCACCCCGATAATCTTGTGTCTGGTTATGCTAGTAGTCTATTCTAAAATTATTACTTTGATTTTTTAGTAGTTTTTTGTTTAACTCCATTGCATTTGAGAGTTTTGGTAGAGTTTCTTAAAAACTCATGCAAATTCATACAAAAACTTGTTAAAAAAAATTACTTCTAAGTTAAAATTTGCCAAGACATCTTGTATAGATCTATTGTGGCTTTAGCAAAGGTAGTGGAATTCCTTATTTTTTGGTCATTTTGTAGGAAAAATTCATGTCAAAAACCCTTTCATACATAAAAACGTGCAATAATAAGACTACAGTGTATTGGGAGGATGTGGTTCTAGACGACACGATTAAGGTGAATCCCGACATTCTGCCCAAAGAGACCATGATTCTATAGTCATGGAACAATAGCCCCAATAATATTAAGCATATTGTTGTGGCTGAGTATAGGGCCATCATTTCATCTATGGATTTTTTCTCTATTTGATATTGCGCTCACTGTAGATGCGCTAAAGAATCATGCCCCAGGCACCAAGTTCAGACCGTTTTTGGTTTCCAACGCCCATGTAGTGGGCCCACCCTCTCTCCCTATTTAATTGATAAATTTGATTTTAATAATTATTCTTATCTTAAATTAGTCATTTGATTTTTGAACTAAAATCAAATTGGAAATTAGCATTAAAAAAAAAGTAGTTTAAAGGTTTTCAAAACTTGTATCTTTGACCTACGAAGATGAAGGGTGAGGCCTGGGTTGGCAGGAGGCCAATTCCCCCTCACAAAGACCTCCTTTGGATTCCTCACTCTGTGCCGAGTCTAATGAGTGGTTGGAAGGCCACTTTCTCTCTCAAAATAGGCATTTTTTTAATGTTTTAGTGCTTTTTTTGCAAAAATAGTAGTTCACAAGAAAATTGAATCTTTAATATCTTGCAAATGGTAGCTCAGATTTGGGTACCTTTTTTTGAAAAAGTGTTTTTAATTCAATTCTCCATAGTTTAGGCTTATTATTTGTTAAAATGCACTAGTTTATAAAGTGCTAAAAATTTGGGTCTCCCAGGATGCATTTTCGACTGAGTTCGACATCCTGTTTGCTTAAGTCTTGTACTAATTTCTCTAAGAAGCATTCTCAGCTGAGTTTGATGTATTTTGAGCATGCACTTACATATTTGGGGGGGGGATCAACATTTAGGGGGGGTGTGATTTCCTTTCACAACTTATAAATCTTTGCTTTCATTCTCCTTTTTACATAATTTCACAACTTGCAATCAACACTTCACCTAAATTCAGCTTAAAATGGATTATTTTCAAGTTAAAACCCTAACACCCTTCAAATATCATGAATTGAAGGTTAAAATTTCAATCATTCTTAGAAGCAAAGGGTTGTATAGGATCACCATGGGTACTGAAGTAGGACCTAGCACTGATGCTGAAAAGGTCAAGTGGTACAACCGTAGTGATGAAGCTTATGGATTACTAAGCTTGTCCATGTCTCTAGAACTTATCTTCCATTTAGAAACCTCCAAGACTCCCAAATACATATGGGGCACCTTAGAACTCTTATTTGGGAAGCTTGATGAGATGAGAGGTCATGAGCTCGAAAATGAACTCATAAGTCTAAGTCCTAGCAACTTTGACACCCTACAGGACTTCTTCACTAAGTTGAAGGCCCTTAGATTAAAATTGAAATAATGTGGGATAGAGAAGAAAGATGATCAACTCATTCTTTCTATTCTTGCAAAGTTAGGTCCAAGCTATTCAGTCTTTGTCTCCACTTTCCATGCCACAAAAAGTGCCCTTGGCACTACATGGAAAATGCCTACTTTGGATTCATTCATTGCTGACTTGACTAGGGAGAAAGATAAGCTAATTCAAATGGGCACAATGAAGTCTACTCAACCCCAAGCTTTGATAGCTAGAAATGGTAAGGATAAGACTTCAACAAAGGAGAAGAAGAAAAAGAACAAGGACCAGGAGAAGAAGAAAGAAAACAACAATCCTACCAAAAACAACACTAAGTCTTCCTCCTCCAATGCTAAACCTAATAAGGAGAAGGTTAAGTGTGCCTATTTTAAAAAGACAGGGCATGATGAACACAAATGCATGAAGAAACAAATAGATCACCTAACTCATCTTCTAGAGAAGCACAACATAGGTGTTCCTGATCCATCAAGCAGAATTCATCTACCCAAGATTCTACTAAGGCAAAAGGCAAGGGTAAGGAAAAAGAAAAGGGAAAGGCCCTTGTAGCAACTGTAGCTTCTATAACATCATGGGTCATTGATTCAGGTGATTCTCACCACATGGGCTCTTCACTAGTTGAGTTTTCATCTTTAGAACCTTGCAGCATGACTTTAATTAGTTTGGGTGATGACACATTAGTTTTCATTGCAGGGAGAGGGTCAATTGAAATGGAAGGAGGAACATTTAATAATGTTTTAAGTGTTTCTTCTCTTTCAAAAAATCTCCTATTAGTGTACCAAATCACTCACATTGGTCAGGGCATGAGAGTTGAGTTTTCACCAGATTCAGTGGCTATCATGGAGTTACATAATGATACTATAGTGGTAGTGGGTAGGGCAGATCACCAAGCCATGTTATACACCTTCTCACATTTTGCACTTGATTCTTCACCAACAGCATTGCTGACTCATTCATGTGGAGTTATCAAACTATGGCATGAGTGGTTTGGCCACCTTAACTACCGCTACCTTGAACAACTTTGCAAAAATGACATGGTCATTGGCTTGCCTCATGTCCAATTCTCAAAAGAACTTTGCGAGGGGTGTTCCCTTGGGAAGCATCCCAAAGCAAAATTTAACAAAGGCAAAGGTTGGAGGGCTTCACAAACTTTGGAGTTAGTCCATAGTGATGTATCGAGACCCATTCCCAAACCATCTTTCACAATGGCCAAGTACATCCTCACTTTCATTGATGATTTCTCTAGGTACACTTGGATATATTTTCTCAAACAAAAGTCTGAAGTGTTTGAAAATTTTCTAGACTTCAAGGCTCTTGTTGAGAAATAGAGTGAGAAATCCATCAAGGTTCTTCAAACTGATAATGGAAGGGAGTATGTCAGCAATAGGTTTGAGTAGTTTTGCCCCACAGAGGGGATTGATTTGTAGCACACAGTCACTTACAGTCCTTCATAAAATGGGGTTGTAGAATGCAAAAATAGGTTCTTGAAAGAGATTGGTAGCTGTATGATTCACTCTAAATCCTTATCACCATAGTACTAGGTTGAAGCCATCAATTATGTTTGCTACTTTCAAAATAGAGTTCCTCACAAAGCTTTGAAAGGGATAACACCCTTTAGAGCTTGGCATAAAAGGAAACCTGATGCTAAGCACCTTAGGGTTTTTGGATCCCCAGCCATGGCCTACATACTGAAGAAGAAATGCAAAGCTATGGAACATCAGTCTAATCCTTGCATCTTTGTAAGATATTTAGATGGTATTAAAGGGTATCACCTTCTAGATCCAATCACTCATGAGTTATTCATTGAGAGAAGTGTCCATTTTCAAGAGAGTCCTAAAGACTCAACACTTGACACTTCTTCTCCCTCATCAGATCTACTTCTTCATGATGATTCCTCATCAGATTTAGATCAGTCATGGTAGGTTCTTGAGCCAAAGACATCTTCTTCTTCTTTGAGTTTAGATAGTGAGGATAGTGATGTAGAGGCATCCACCTCTAGTCAGTCAGAGGATGAGGAGTTAACACCTAACTCACCCACTTTCAGGCCACTTTGGGCAAGACAGACACTTGAGAGTTTTGGCACTTGGGCAGGAGATCCCACAAATGATAGACGTACTAGGGGGGATTTTCAGAGAGATCCACATGCCTTCTTTTCCTTAGTTTTGGATCCATAGACTTTTTGATAGGCATCAGGGGTACCTGAGTGGGATAGTGTTATGGAGGAAGAATATTCTTCCTTAATCAAAAATCACACTTGGGATTTGACTTCACTTCCTAAGGGAAGAAAGATGGTTCAATGTAGGTGGATATATCAAACCAAGTTTATAACAAATGGGTCAGTTGATAAGTATAAGGCATGATTGGTCACCAAGGGCTTCTCACAGGTGGCAGGCATTGACTACTCAGAGACCTTTGCACCCATTGCAAAGATGACTTCTATCTAACTCACCTTGGCTATTGCCACAACATGTGGTTGGGATGTGCACCAGATTGATGTGAAGAGTGCCTTTCTTCATGAAGACCTAGAGGAGGAGATCTACATGGATTAGTTGCTAGGATTTGTTCAAGATTCTTCCCTAGTATGCAGACTTAGGAAATCTATTTATGGCCTCAAATAGGCTCATCAGGCTTGGTATGCCAAGATGGATTCCTTCCTTCTCATAGTGGGTTTCACTAGGTGCCATTCTGACCCCAATGTCTACTTCTTGCAGTAGAATGATTTGTTTTGGTTCTATATGTTGATGACCTTTTGATCATTGGGAGTTCTTCATTAGCTAGTATAGTAGTGAAGGCATCTCTCCAGGATAGATTTGACATGAAAGACTTGGGTTTATTGCACTACTTCCTTGGCATCGAGATCTCATAGTCAGATTTAGGGATTTCTCTTGGACAACCTAAGTATGCTCTTGATTTATTGTCTCAGTTTCACATGGCTGATTACAATCCATCTCTAACTCCCTTTCTATCAGGAGTCAAGCTTGAGGCTGATTGTTCTTCACCATTGGTTGATGCCACTTGGTATCGACAACTTGTTGGTAGTCTCATCTACTTTACTCACACCATGCCTGACATATGATATACAGTGGGACTTGTCTCCAGATTCATGTAGGAACCTCATGAGGTGCATTGAAAAGCAGCTAAGAGGATCTTACATTACATACAAGGTTCACATAGATATGGGATTAACTATAGATTTGGCATAGAGGTTGACTTGGTTGGATATACAGATTCAAACTAGGCTGGCAATTCACAGACTCACAAGTCCACTTATGGTTACAGTTTCTCTTTAGGTTATGGTCCTATCATTTGGTCTAGCAAGAAGCAAAATGCTATTGCTATATCATCCATAGAGGTAGAGTACAGGGTAGCTATTAATGCAGCTACTGAGGTTATTTAGCTTTAAGGGATTCTTTTTGAGTTTGGCATTCCTATTAGGCAGCCCACCATAATTTATTGTGACAACTAGAGTACCATTCAAATTTGTAAGAATCCAATTCAGCACCAATGGACCAAACACATAGAGATTCACATGCATTTCATTCAGGAGCTTATTCATAGTTAGATCATTGACTTGATATTTTTCCAGTCTTCAGAGCAGGTTGCAGACATCTTCACCAAACCTTTCACCAAGAGCAAGTTCATTCATCTATGAGCTCTTCTTGGGGTGTGGTGTACATCTGTAGCAGCATCATCTTTAGGGGGGCCTTCTAGCCTCTTCATTTCTTTTATGTCTCTCTTTTGGGGGGGAGTTTTTTCCTATGGTTTTCTCCTTTTCTCTATCTTATGGGAGATTGCATTTGAACATGGGTACCTCATCAAGCCTAGTTGTTGGGACCCATTTTATATTTCCACACTACCCATCTAAGCTGTGTTTATGGGGGGTATTAGTGTAGGTTTTTATTTTTCCTTATTTATTAATTAGGGAAATCATATTTGTGCATACATGGAGTTTTCCTACATTTGTGGGATATGGCAACTTATGTGGAAATGTGTGTCATAGATGTGTCATAGGTGTCATAAGAATGTCATAAGTAACTCCCTTGATGAGAGTTACTTATCTATTCTTAGCACCTTGTCACCACCTTTCATGGAGGAGTTATAGTCTATTCTTGGGGTGCCTTGACCACCTTTTGTGGAGGAGTTACATGCTTTCCTATATGTATTCTTCATTTTGGCCATCTCATGTTAATCAGATATTGGGTTTTCTCCTATTTGTCTTGTGTAATTTATCTTCTTGTATAATTTCAAATTGCTTTAACATCTATGTGATGTGCACTAGCTTCATCTCGTGTGATCACGTCTGCATTGCATTTGCATTATCTGAATTCTGGAAACAACTCCAATAATTAGTTATGAGCTAAGTTATCTTAGCAATAGATGCTTCTACCACCGATTGACTCATATTTGATTAGGAACATATTTTCATAGTATGTTTGATTTTTAGAGGATTATATTACATTCTAAGAGATATTAACTACTTAAGAGGCCCAAGGGATATCTCAATCTAGATCACATGATGCAATGGGTGCCTCATCCTCTTGTGCACACTTGGTTGATGATAATGATATTGATGTTGATTATGCTTTAGTTTTTAGTCACCAAGGTCCAATTATAGAATTGTGTTGTTATGTTATCAATTTTATATGTATGAATTTTTTTATGGATTATATATCTTTGACATGTTATTTCACTAATTTAGTTAAACTTTTTTATCTTTTAAATTGTTTATATTTAAGTTAATTTCCATCTAGATGGATATAAAAGTGCATCATATGGAATTAATGCTTTAATATTTGTTATGTTATCATTTTTATATGTATGAATATTTTTTATGGATTATATATATTTGATATGTTATTTTAATAATTTAGTTATACTTTGTTATCATTTAAATTATTTATGTTTAAGTCAATTTCCATATAAATGGATATATAAATACATCATACGGATTTAGTGCTATAATATTTTCAGTTACCTTATCTAAGTTATCATTCGTATGTAATTTTTTATGTTGAACTTGTAGTATTATTGATTTTGGAACCCATATATGGGTGGGTGCTTTAGTAGTTATGGCATTAGAATCTTCTTGTGTGGAGATACTTATTTGGTGAAGATTAGTAAGATCATTTTTATCTTTGAGATGATTTAGAGATTGATAGGAATGTATTTGAATGTTTGGAATTTTGAATCATTTTTTATTACATTATAAATTTTTAAAATGAACTAATTAATTTATTGGAAAGTTCATTTATATTTTATTTAAGTCCATAATAATTATTATCATCGTGTCTATTAATTCCATGGTAATTAAAAAATCGTTGCTATCTAAATGATATGGAAGATGATAATAATTAGGGCATAAATTAATCAAATTATTATTTAATGATTTAGTTAAACTATCATGTGGATAATCAATGGACTTACTTAGATTTTATTTAGATTCAACATTATGTACTAAAGTATCGAGGTGTGGTATTTTATTATTCTATTTATAGTAAATGTGTTGTAATTATTGAGCCTTATTATAAATATGTACATTAACTTGAGTTTATTATAATTTATTATGTTAATCATCTTGAAGTAACTCAATGTCTTCTTTAATATGATTCGAAATAGTAACAAGACCTAAATCCTCTTCTAATGCTAAGGCCTCATAACAAAGAGTTAAAAATAATTCACAAGTATTAAAAATTATATTTTGTTTTAATGGATAAATGATACCTCAATCATATATATATTTCACATCTAAATCTATGGGTTGGTAAATTAATTGACACATACAAGTTTTAAATCTTAAGTTATAATTGCAAACCTGCTTAGATTTTCCTTGATGTAAGGCAAGTAATTTCTCATAAGTAACCCTAGATCCCTTATTTTGAATATATTTGATTAAAAAATCTTATTAAATTTCAAGATAATTAGATAATTATCCACTAGTAAATTAATGGATCAAATCGAGAGCACATCTTTCTAGACTCCTAGGAAATAATTGTAAAAACATTTGACTACCATTATAGCCATTCATTATTTCACAAAAAACCTTAAGGTGTAAGTAAGGTTCACCACTTCCATCAAATGTGTAAAATGGAGGGATTTGTAAATTAGGAGGTAAGGGTGAATTAATGATTTGTAAAGTGTGATAGTATTTAATTTCTAAGGATAAAAGGTGTACTTGCTTTTTAAAAACATCTATGACATGCATTAATGAAATGACCACTTAGGAAGGTATTTTAATTGTTTTAAGAAGTTAATTTAAGGGTTTAATGGTGTTATTAATATTATCTATGGGTATATTATTTTGAATAGGATAAGTATTATTAGTAATAAAATATTTTCTAGAGATGGTTGGTTTTGGATATTCATTTGTCTTTAATATAGTGAAAGGTGTGTAAAGGAATAATATGTGTAGCCAAAATAATAAATTTTAAATTATGAGTAATATAATACTCTTTTTAACATATTATTTTTTTTAAGGGAGAAGGATAAATATATTTAAAAGATGCATGTATTTTATTATCTCTAGGAAAGGAAAGTGGATAATTCTCTACATTAGGATCAGGAGGAACATACTCATCATCATTATAGACATAATCATCATTATGCCAATCCTAATCAAAATAATTATAGTTGTGAATTTGATCATTAATAAAAGTATAATAATGATAAATTCCCTTAATTTATAGTATATGTAATAATAGGGTAATAAGATAAATATGGCATGTAGTTACACTAGCTATAGGACATGTAGAAGGAAATACAGTCTTATCACAATTAAGGCTAGATTGAGCCTCATGAAGATAAGATAAATAAGTTTTTTCATCAATAACAAAATCCTTAGGAGTAGGTGACAACCTAAGAAAATTTAGATAATTAGAACTAATGGGATCTTTGCATTGTAAATTATCTTCTAAGGAAAGGGGTGAGGAAAGAGTGTGAGTAGAATCCAAGTGCACATCTATAGTGGATACTAAAGGGGAATATATATAGGAAAATATATGTTTTACCAAATAAAACTCAAAAGAGATATCCATAAGAGTGTCTAAAGGATGCACCAAAGAGTAATTTATAAGTGTATCTAAATAGGTCTCTAAAGGATAATCTGAAGAGGAATCTATTTATGTAACAAAGGAAAATTTTGAGAGTAATTTACAAGAGAATACAAAGAGGGATCTAGTGATGTGAGTGAATGAAAATAAAAATATGAATCTATAAAATATTCCAAATGGGAATCTATAGGTATGATGAATGGTAAATCCAAATAATAATCCAAAAGGGTTGTAGAGGATGCTCTAAAGAGGAATATAAATATAAATCAAAAGGTTCATTTTGCTCATAATGGGTAAGTAGTCTAGGTAATTATACAAAGTCACATTTTTATGTTTTAGATTAAAATGGTTTATATGTATCCATGTTATTAAGATCAAAATCATCCATATAATCATCTTCTATAAGTTTTTGATTATTTTTAGTTGTCCATTCAACTTGATCATAATTAAAGGTCATGCTAGCATATTGGCTATCCATGATGTATTCAAGGAATTTGAATGCAATAAAATTATATTATTAAAACTAAAAATTAATCTAGCATATTCAATTTGAATAGTTATTAAATTCACAATACAAGCAAAGATAAGGGTATGATAAGTAATCTAGGAAAAGGTATTGTTGACCAAATTTGACTTTTTAGTCAAATTAGGGAACCTATAGGTAAAAACTTGACTTTATAGGTATATAAGGGGTATAATATATTTTTATGAGGTTAATTATAGGATAATTGATGTCAATTAATGTTATATTGTACTTGGTCAATTAGTTTCTATGTCCATTTATCATTTTTGGGTCATTTTGAGGTCAAAAAGGTTGCATTTAATACTTTGTACAGGTTTATTGGGAAATTTTAAGGTTCAAATAGATTATTTCATGAACCATGTGTATAAAAATTTCTTATTTAATTTTAAAAATTGAAAATATGGTAGTTTTTTTAGAGAAAAGTTAGTTTTCTTAAAGAAAAAGGAGAGATTTGCACTTGTATGGCCTCCTTGGGAAGTGTGCCACTTGGAAAAGGTTTAAATGTGATTATTAAGCTTCCATAATCTCATTTAAACTTTTTTTTTAAATTTATAAGTTCCATTTTTTTCCCAAAACCATTCTACCCTTTTCTTGCCTTTCTAGACATGAAAAAGTGACTTGCAAGTTTGTACTTGATACGACCAATAAAAAGAGTTTCAGGAAGAATAATTTTGGTAGGATATTTTACACTCATATACCTTAATTTTAATATAAATAAGTTTTAAAATTATCAACTATGCTTTATGAATCATTCATTTTAAGCTGACTGTGCAAATCTGCCTATCAATCTATGTACCCTTTAACTTTTGCCTTGGTTGGAAGAAGTTCATACAATATAGTTGATGAGATTGATTTTAGAGCATGTTTAATTCCTTATAAAATTATCCCGACACTTTTTTTCATTTTTCATAATGTTTTTATATTATAATCATCTCAATTTGTAGGAAGCTACAATTTTTTGAGTTATGGGTAGTTTTCACCATTTTTAGGAGTTTTTGTGCTTTTTCAATGGATTAAAAGGGTTGTGTTATATTCATATACATGTTTTAAATTTATATTTAACCCCCATTTTCACTTTTCATCCAAGTCTCCTTGATTCTCATGGTTTCAAGACCATTTATCACACCAACTAGTCATTCCAAAGACCCCTATCTACTTTTTTCTAGTTGTATGCAAGAAGTTTGCACATTAAACCAGTGTTATGGAGCTTGTCTCAATACCTCCTTGATAGAAATTATGCATTTAAAAGGTTTTAAAATGGTTTTTAATGATTTTGAGGCCATTCATATAACCTTGTTGTTCCATTTCATGGTCATTGTCCATATATATAGTTAGATATCATCTATAACCTTTATGATGATGTCATTAGAGCCTTGGTATTAGTTTCAATCCTTGTGATACATGGAAGGTTCATTTTAAGGTGTTAAGAGAGGATTTATACCCTTAAAATTCAATGGACAATGCATTCAACTCATTCCATGACAACTAGAGAAGTTTGTTGCTTATATGCATGACTTTACCCACCTACAAGTGGCTTAATAGAAAACTAAGGGATTGTTTTGAAGTGTTAAATCACTTCCAGAGTTTCACCTTGTAGCCCAACATGATATGTTGACCATATTAGACCCATAGAAAGTGTCTAGAGAATAAAATAAGTGTGTAATCATGTTAGAAAGGATAATAAACTAAGTTTAAGGATACTTGCCCTAAAAAATGAAAATAGAGGTCTGAGACCTTTTTACCAAAGTCATACAATGAGTTTACCAACATTTTGGTGTAATCTAGTGACTTTGTTTTTGATATATTAGCATTGACAAGACCTATGAAAATTTTGAAGAGGTGACGAATGATGCAGAAGGGTGTCTTGAGGACTTAAAGTTGCTTTCAAAAATACTAAACTCAACTAGTGTTATCTACAGGCTTGAGCCATAATAGGCCTTTTCATCCAAATTGGTAGTATGAGAGCTTATTTCATGATGGAATAGTTTTTCATGGTTTAAGATAATATGTATGATGTATAAAGCCACTCAAAAGGAATGATGAACTGAGTTTTATTTCCACTCACACCTTAATCCGTACATAGACCATAAAGAATGCACCTACAGTTGGGTTAAGCAGTGACCTAGAAGTTGATACTAGAATAGTACTTGGAGGTTGTCAAAGAAGATATTGAATTAAACACATGGTATATGACTTAAATGTGTATTTAGGTAATCTTTACACATTATAGCCTAGGTTAAGGTGTCCTCACATAGAGAATTGTTTATCTATAGTAGGGTTTAGGGTCAAGTGTCTTAGTCAAGCAAAAAAGGGCTCATTTTATGAATTTAAAAGTCATATAAGATGAAACAATGCATATTAGGTCATTATTAGTATCATTATTCAATAAAAATCCTCTACATATCATGGATAAATCCCAAATGAGATAGTATACACCTACAGGGGTAGAGAACAGGGTGTTTCAGTCAAAGGATAGTGAAATACTTAGTTTTGACCAAAGTGCATAAGAGAGACTAGTGGGAGGATAGGATGGTGAAGAAGTCTATGAATATATTCTATATAAATAATAGTAATCTTAATAATATCTAAGAAATTTATTAATATTCTACTCAAACACCTTGAAACCCCTATATACAACCTACAGTTAGGTGATGACTATGTAACAAGCAGTGAGTTAAGAAAAAGTCCTAAATGATTAATCAAGGTAACACAAGTGAACAAGTGGTTATAATAATTTATTAATGACCTTTTAATATGTGGATTAATCCTATTAATTACCTAAAAAGGTCATTTTCAAGAGGAAAGGTAGAACATAGTTCAAAAGGACACTCGGTCCTGATTTGATAGTGAACATGGTTTTGAATCCTAAGGGATAATCTAAGTAAATAAAGGTAAACATGAGACTAAAATAATTCAAATTAAACTAAATATGTCCCCATAGTGGAGATAAAATCAATAAACAACCTCAAACAAGTAGATTACAATCCACTCTTGAAAATTCCTACACACAGTGCTCAAATACAAGTCTATTTTGGTGTTTTAGGTTTTCAAAGGTTAGATGATGTCATAAATAGATATATACTTGTTCAAGGAATATATAATACCTATATAATCTCCTAAAATTGTTTATATTTTTTAGGAAATAAGGGATTGCCCTCTATTTTCTCTTAGATAGAGGGCACTCCCCTCATGCTTAAAACTGGTAGTCTTAGGGAAATAAGTGAAATGTAGTGACCAAAAACTAATGAGAGAATTCAAGAGGATTTGGAAAGTTGAGTCACATATATAAAAACATGGGAAACCAATTAGGTGTGGGTTAAACACAATAGGTTGCTCCATGTTCCAAGGTTTGTATACAGACCTAAAGGGCAAGTTTAAGCCTAATGATCAAGTGTGAGGTCATATTCACTTTTAGCCCTAGGTAAGTTTTAAAATTGATTTAAAAATGTTTATTAGATGGATATATAAGTGTATAAACCATTTTAGTTTATTTAAAATAAAGGAAAACCATTTGTTATCTCAATACCCATTTAGACATGTAGGTAAAGAGGAAAAGAGAGTGATAGGTCAAGTTGTGATGCTCATATCTTCTTGGAGGTTTTGTATGGCATTACAAGGAAATTGGAGATGTTAATAGGGTCCCATAAGATCAATTTAATGACATTTATTTGAGAATTAAATGTGTAAGCTTTATGAACAAATCTTAAGACCTAAAACTATCTAAAACCCCTCCAAAATCCTATTAGAGACCCAATTGGGAAAGTGGAGTTGAAACTATAATATAAGGACATATTTTGACTATGAGAATTATTGTAAATTTTATATGACTCGCTAAGTATCCCTCCAATGCTTTTGTTTTGTATGAACTTATATGGATGGGGGTAGAAAAAGGGTTTTTATCACTATTTTATGTGTTTTTCAGGTTATAAAAGGTTTCAAGAGATAAAAATCATATGGATGGAAATATTAAGACTTAATATAAATCCAAATATAACTCTCATGAATTTAAATAGCTTATAATTACTTCAACCATGTGATTTATATCAGCCAATCAAAACTATCCTATTAGACAAGCTAAGGAGAAGTGTGAAAACTTTAAGTGGGTGGTTTTTTAAGATGCCCCTGATGCTTCTAGGGATATGGAGGGTATTAAAACATGTAATAAACTACATATTATGGATTTTCATGAGAAACTGATCTCTTTTTGGAAGCCAAGTGTGAAGGGTGCATGGAAGAGTAATTTTATGGACAATAGATGATGATGGCTCACTTTTTTAGGTTTATAGAGGACCAAGCATGTAACCAATGCATATATGAGATAATTAATTTCAATTAAAATAATTTGGACTACTCCTCATCAGTTATAGGATGTTCAAACAAATTCAATCATGAAGATAGTTTTTTTGAGCCAATTAAGGAGTTTTCTTACCACTTTTCTTGAAGTTTGTGACTTGAATTAACATTTGTAGCTCCTAAACTTGCATGGTTCATCCCATAATATATCCACATGAAAATTTAACTCCTTTTATTATCTTTAATAGTGTCCTTATGACCCTTGAACTTCTCTCTTCTTCTCTCTCTCACAAGTTCTATAAAAACTAGCCATTTTGGCCATTATATGGATGCTCCACCTGAGGATGGTAAATCCCTACTCATTTGTATACCTTTTGATCAATAAATGACTAACTATTACCTCTTCCATGAATATTAATAGTGTGTTTACTTGAATTTTTTATTTCTCTTAGTGAAAACTATGGATTCTTTAGCATTGTGCCTCATTCTCTCACCTATTTGAAACAAATGTTTTAGGAGATGTCAAAGGTTAAGTGAGTTAGTATTTTCATCAGTGCCATTCAAGGCCTCTTGTCTTGTCTTTTTTAACTTTTCACATTCATCCATAACCCCACAATGTAACATTGATGTGAGAAGATGAAGATTGGAGAAGTGTATGCTTAGTTTGTCCTTTGATTTCAAGTGTAATATGCATATGGTTGGATGTCATCAGTCAATTTTGTGTATCACCTCCCATAGGTTAGTTTGATTTTAGTTTTCTCTCTTCCTTTTCACCCCCCCCCACAATTTTGGTAGTAGTTGTAATTAAAAGTGGTACATCAAGGGAGCTAGCCCTATCTAGAGATTCACCTCATTCCTTAGGCTACCCACAAGCCTAGAGGTGATTCCATTGTGTCACTTGGATGAGGATAGATTTGAATCTCCTTAAAGGGTGTAAATCTAAGTGAAAACATGTATTTAATGATTTATAGGCTCTAAAATATACATTTTCATTCATTGACTAATGTTGGACCAATGTTTTAGAGCACTAACTATAGAGTTAGAATCATGTAGACATATAAATTAACATTTAAGATAAATTAGTGTAGTTTTTACTACTCCTTTATAAACTTAGTTATGAACCTATCATAAGGCACTCTTATTCACTTTTGACCACCGTACACATGGATGAATCAATCTTATATATTGATTTATGACCCTAGAATGGACCTATACATCATTATATTATCCTCATCAATAATTCAATCCATGTTATACCCTTAACACCCTTTTTAATCCCCATTTGATAAGAACACCCTATTAGATAGGAGTGCCCCACTCTATTGTCCTATCCCCCTATCTTTTTATCCTATCAAATAATGGATAATTTTAAAAATTCAAAGTTATGGAAAAGTCAGTCTATGTCCCTAATGATCTCCATTCGAATTCATTTCAAATATATGATTATATAAACTCATTCTAAACCATTTTCACACCTAAGGCTTCTACACTAAAAAAACTTGAATTAAAATGGCACATTGAGATAAAATTACCTATTTCACCCAATTATGATCATATACAACTCTAGTATCCTAGAGCTAAAGTATGAATATATTTTCAAGATCACAAGTCACAGTTAAGGCACTTAATCACACACTGTTGTACCAACATCTTAAACTTTTCACCACTTATTCACACAGTAACATACCATGTGATAACTACATGAATTTTGATCCCTATTTTAATTATTGATATGTATTTAATACTTAACACATGGGTTGTTATGGTCATGCCAAATTTTAACCACTAACTACTTTTTCTCCCATTAATTTGCATTGATCTTCTTATGTCAAGGATCTAGGTTTTTGAAGGAAAAATAATCATACCGTGGTTGATTTAGTTGATTTAAAAATACCACATGGAAAAAAAAACATAAAATAAAGGCAAAAAAAATCCATAAATCCCATATCTTCACTATCTATGGATAACATATACAAGGGAAAATGAAGTTGATCTATAAATCAATCCTAGCTTAGAGAAGATAAATCAAACTAACCATTCTTCTTGTTGGTACATTTAGACAATCAGGGTTATGACCAATATGGATCCACTAGACCTAAATAATGGATCTCTTACCATACAATATCACTAGAGAGGGTTCCAAAGCCTCTAGTCGAGTAATACCACACAATAACCCTAGATAGATCTTATGGTTTGTAACAAAGTACAGTAAATCTGATCTAGTGCTCACCAAAGCTTATGGCACAAATGGGGGATAATAAACATATAAATAATAACTCTACTCAATTCAATGTAGAGGCAATCCTAATCATGGAAAGATAAATACATTCATAAGCTAATGTACATAAAAATATATCTACTAACAAAAGAGGAGCAAGAGTTAAGAATAATTACCTTGAAGATGAACCTATAGAGCCTCAATCTCTTCCTTGGAAAATGGTGTTTTGAAATAGGTTGTTTTGGTTTGTAAGGATTAAAAAGATAAGTCAGTTATAGGCTAAAATACTTTTGATATGCATCCAAAATAATTTTCTCACAAGTCAAGATTCTTATCCAAAGTAAGTATGAAACCTTAAACAATGACTCCTTAAGTAGAATGGAAGATAAGTGGATACAAAAGTGTAAATGAATGATCCTCTCTATTGGAAATGAGGTAAAGGATGTGTATGTATAACCAAATATAACCCTAAACCCTTTTATAATTTTAGCCAACATAGCTAACCTAGTCAACCTAACTATTTAGGAAATAAAATAGTTTGGTCCCAAACTAAGTCATCTAGACCTACTTAGTCATGTAATATGTTCAATTCCCAAATTAGGCTTGACCCATTTGAATATGCTCAAAGTGTGGTAAAAAGAGGTTTGGCTTAAGTAGGGGCTATTTGAGGTGGTTAGTTGGAGGAACATGTAAGGGAGGTGTCAAATCTTAGGGAAATGTATAGGAAGGACTTGTATTAGTTGTAAGTGGTGGTATATGGAACAACAATATTGTGAAGCACCAATGATCTACCCACCCCTTTCTTGATGTACCGTTTTAGGCATGCACTCAGAAATATTAAAACTCGATGGGTTACTACAAAAAATAAAACATTAGTAATTGATAAAGTTTAAAAATATTGTGTGTACATATGCCCCACTCAAAGCTTAGCACTTGTCATGTAGTTATAACATGAGATGGTGCTTAAGGAAAAGAACATAAAAACACACAACTCTGAGATAAGTAAATTTTAGTAAACATAAAATAAGATAAATTAAAGGTAAAAATTGAAAAATAAATATTGTCACTTACCTTAGTGTTGTAGAAGAGAAATGAAGTGAGAGAAATGTAGAGGTGTCCAATGTAGGGAACATTAGACAAACTTATAAAATAAGTGGTTTTTTAAAAATATACATGTAATATGTATAAAAATTCTCTATGACATCAAGATTCTAAAATATCTTTTGGTTCATAAAAAGAGCTAGTACAAACAAAGCTATGGGTAAAAAATAGAATTTGGGTGAAAATAATTGGTAGTTAAAAAAAATTAATTATAAAAATAAATAGGGTTAAAAATAATTAATTTTTAATTTGTATATTATGATAAAAATAAAGATCTGAGTGATGTATATGAACACTAAAAGTGATCATGGTGAGGATATGAAAATGTAACATGGAGGACACCTAACAATGATAGTCAGTGCAATTCAAGTAAGTGGTGCATTAATTTCATTTTTGTGGTAATTTTTACTGAAATTAAGATAGTTACATAAAATTAGTTATTAGAGAAAATGTAGGTAGTGAAACTTTACCTATTACATTTTTAGGTAAACTAGGAACAAAGTAGGATAATGGGTATGAAAGGATCAAACCAGTAAATGCCTAAGGCATTTATGGTAAATATTTGAAAATTTATCACCATTTTTTAATAGAGTCAACCCAATAAACTCAATTAGAAATATAAAAAGGTAATAAAGTGGTTGATTACATAATAGAGCGCTGACATAGTATTGTTGGGGATGGTTGATTGTGTAGCAAAGGCCCGACTCAGTTGGAAAATGGACAAAGCAAAATTAATGTATGTTGGTTGATGCAATATACAATAGGTAGGCTATTTTAGTTTGTTAAATTGGGATGAATCTATGGTATAATGTTGATCTAGTAGGTAAATATGGGGGAAATGTTGATTTAGTGTAAAAAGGTTTGATTGTGTCTGTAGGAATGGGTCAATTACATAGTAGAGGGATGACATAGTTCGTAAAGAGGGGTGATAGGGATGGTTTAGTATAAAAAGAGCCAACTATGTAGGAAAAGGGTGGGAAATATAAAATAATATGAATAGGTTGCTGAAGTAGTTAATTGTTAATAATAATTCTAATTGTGTATATTTATTATTTTTATATTGAGATTTAATACATTATATGGTGTTTGACATTTTACAAAGATGATGGAGATTTTGGCAACTAGTGGGTGCATCTTGGTTGCTAGATTTATTAGAGAGATTATCAGGTGTTCATTGAGAATGACTAGCCTCCCTAAGATTTAGAGGAATCATAGAGATGTAGATGATCACTCCCAGTGTTAATCTAGTTATCATGTTTCTAGGATCATGGGAGAGACTGACAACACTTTTTGATGGGAGCTGGATGGGGATAATATAGAGGTGGGAATCACCTTAGAGGATGTCTATGCTTTGCTTAGAATTCCCATTGTTTAGACTCCTATTATTTTTTATGTGCCATAGGTTTAAGAGGAGAGGTGATCCCTAGCTCATTAGGTGATTAGCTCAGATAACATTTACCCTAGATTATGGATATGTTTATTCAATGTATATATCTTGACCATTTTGGATATATGGAAGTCCATGATAGGACTTGTGATAGTGCATGTGTTGTGTCATAATTTAGATGAGAAGGTATTATTATATGTGGTAGTCTTGTGTCAGTTGATCCTAGAGTAAGGTATCTTATATGATTTGGGTTTGGTTATTTGGGTGTAGTTCAAGCATGAAATGTATGGTATGCTGACCCAAGGGCATAAGACTATGGTCTTCATGATTTTATTGACTAGCTAGATATAAGATAATGGGAGAGATTGAAAACACTTTTTGATGGGAGCTGGATGGGGATACTATAGAGGTAGGCATCACCTTGGAGGATGTCTATGCTTTGCTTAGACTTCCCATTATTTGGACTCTTATTATTTTTTATGTGCCATAGGTTTAGGAGGAGAGGTAATCCACATATCATTAGGTGAATAGATCAGATAGCATTTACCATAGATTATGGGTATGCTTATTCAATGTATATATCTCAACCATTCTAGATATATGGAAGGCCATGATAAGACTTGTGATAGTGTAGTGTTGTGAAATAAGTCAGATGAGAAGATAATATTATATCTAGTAGCCTTGTGTCATTTGATCCTAGAGTAGGGTATCCTATATGATTTGGTCTTGGTTATTTGGGTGTAGATCATGCATGAAATGTATGGTATGCTAACCTAGGGGAAAAAGACTATGGGCTTCATGATTTTATGTAACATTTAGTTGGGATGCCCCATGTTATGGATGATAACCTAATTCAAGTGGTGAGATAGTGACAATATCATGTAGTGTGTGTTGTGATCTATGCCCCAAACTTTATCATAATTACTCATTTATAGATTATATGGGAGCCCTATATAGATATTATGACTAGTTGGATAACATTGGCTATTGTGGCTAATATATTAGCACGTGTACATTACTGGACACTATACTTTATGGCTCTAACCACATCATATAGCTCATGTACCTAGACAGTTGGGCTTACCACATTCAATAGCTTCCCTAGTAGCACTTACTAATTGGGCATGACATTCTAGATATCCTATAGGTATAAGGGGTGGAGTACCTACATAAATGCCTATCATTAGGCCTTATCAAGGGAGACCATAGGTGGGTCAGGCACAACCACTAATGGAATATATTCCAGAGATAAAGGATGTGATAGTTTTATATGTAGAGGATGAGTATGTAGATGAGGTTATTATGGAGCCATGACAAGGATTATAGCTACCACTACATTTTATATCATGAGTACCTAGGAGATAGAGGCACTCTTAGAGGGACAAGACATAGGAGCTAGCAGTCACATATGGATATCCCATGGTGGAGGCTAGACATAGTTATCTTATAAATATATAGATGGGGAGAGGACTAAGATGTGCATAAGTGGTGTCTTTAATATTTTTATTTATATAATAGAGGTGCTTAATGGTTAGGCTAATGGGGTGACCATGGTTGGTGATACTGGTATTAGTAAGTAACGCTTTAAGTTTTTAAGTTTTTTGATATGTCACTAGTTGCATAGTTTTCTACGTACTTGGTGTGGATAGATGGTTTGGAGATATATAATATGAGATCTAATGTATATTTGGTTTTTATATTTTTTATATGTGTTTGAGGAGGAGTTAAGATGGGGTGTCATGGTCTGAGGTGTCCATCGAGATATTTTGGATAGGGTAGTAGGGTATCTTAGTACTACTACTATGAAATAACTTGTGGTACCATATACCCCAACATATGCTAGCAAGTTTAAATTTGTGGGAGAGGTAAATAGTCATCTAGAGACACATAGAGAGGTCCTATAACTACTCATAGGATTTGGATATGGAGAGGCCTGAGTCTAGCAGGCATTGGCCCAGGTGAGAGCTTCCCATATGGATATGATGATAGAGCTTAGATGTATGTAGGCCCAAGTGTACAATATATAGGGATAAGTTTATGTTTTGAGATCCTAAATTGCCTCATTATATTAGACTATTTAGAGGGGTTAGTCATATGCATCTATGGGTAGTATGGCTTTGCCACTAGATAAACATGATGGATCACAACCTTAGAGTTGTATACATTGTATTTTTACTTGTATTATGTTATATGAAACGCATATCATATATTTATATGGACATTTATTATATGAGATGTATTGATGTTACTAATGGATTTATTTCCTTTTCAGCACATGTATTTTACTTTTGTTGTATATGCTATCGGGAATATATGGCGTATGTTTTCTTTTCTATTATTATGTGACATACATGCATGGTTAAAAATAAAATCATATAATTTGTAAAATTAAATAAATAATCATAAAATTTAATACACATTAGATCACAATGGGAAATGTGTAAAACTAAAAGATGAATAAATATAGTAAACTAAAATGGAAAGGTAAAAGTAATAATGTTTATAACCATGTATATGTAAAATTTCATCAAATTAAAGTAAATATAAGTCACTAAATCAAGTTTGGAAGTATAAAAAATGTTGTAATAAAATGGGAAACATGTTATAATAAATGGTATGAAATATAAAAGTAAAGTAAAGCTAATCCATCATACTAAATCAAGATGGAAAGTATGAGAAATTTAATAAAATGGTTAAAAAAATACACAGAATCAGAAAATAAGAAGATAGAGTGAAATGTTTATGAGGTAAGCATAAAACATACTAAATCAAGATGAGAAGTGTGTAAATGATATGTAAATCATGATGTAAAATAAATCCTAATGACATGTAAATCATAATGTTTGTGAGGAATGTCTGGTCCTATATAAGTATATTACAACTCACAAGGAGAACACCAATGAGGTGAATGGTAATAAGGGGGAAAACAAGGAAATATGTTATGAGGAATGCCTAGCCCTATTTAAGGTCTTATACTACAACTCACAAAGGGAACATCAATGAGGTGGATATAGATGTTGTAATAGATTATTGGGATTTAATGTGGTAATTTGTGAGGAATGCTTGGTCTTATCCAAGGTTTTATGCTTTAACTCACAAGGAGAACACCAATGAGGTGAATGGTAAAGGAAAGATAAGGAGATATTTTGTGAAGAATGCCTAGTCCTATCTAAGGTCTTATACTCTAAATCATAAAGGGAAAACCTAGGGGTATGATAAGTTATCAAAACAATATTCATTAAGAGGAAATATTGG
The DNA here is from genome assembly GCA_037957365.1 of Torreya grandis. Taxonomy (NCBI): domain Eukaryota; kingdom Viridiplantae; phylum Streptophyta; class Pinopsida; order Cupressales; family Taxaceae; genus Torreya; species Torreya grandis. Next base: position 4,392,295 of record JARHVA010000773.1, on the reverse strand, counting down.
GATTGTTGTAATTAAATCAAGACATACATGTTTATAAGAAAACCTTAGTAAACATGAAGCATACTAAGTAAGAAGGAAAGAACTAAGATATAGTGACCATAAAAATGTAAAGGATACCTGCTCAAAATAAGCACAATGTTGTATAGTCAAATATGGGGAATACTAAGATCAACTTATGAAGGCTATATAAATAAAGAAATTAAAATAGACCTACCTTCTCACAATATGTTCCCCATTCCTGAGGACCCCTTATAGAGTCATTAAAAATCCTATCCCAATCTACTAGCCTACCACACCCTAATAGACCTTAACTCTATCATGAGGCTAACTACAGAGTTTGAGATTCAATTAGGATTAGGAGATGTGTTAAAAATAGGAAATTGTGTCTTTTAGTGTGATTAAAATTTTGTATTTTATATTTGTCTTTTTATCATTGCCTTTTATTTAAATGATTTGGATTTTAACTTTTTGATGTCTTTTGTGATTCCTCCTCCATATAGATTTAGAATAACCAACATGAGTGATAAAAGTGATACACATGAATGAGTTTTAGACTTTGGTTATAAGAGACTAAGTAACCAAAGATATGAGTGAATAAACAACTTAGGCATGCCTATTAACCGATATGTAATCTCAATTTTCAACCATATGTACGCTTACTATGTGAAAAGAAATAAGGGAAGAAGGGAGATCAAATAGATCGATGAATATAATCAGTAAAATGAGAAGTCATGTTTTTTAACTAATCATATGGTTAAGATAAAATACTACCATAATGAGGATTTTATAACCATGTCATACTAATAATTATCTTTATTTGAGTTGAGCGTAACAAAAAATCATCAAAGAGAAAATAAAGGAGTCCATGTGAAATAATTGAAACCATAAGTATAAGTTTGAATTCATGAACAATAAGAATAAGCCATAAGAGAAAGCTAAAGAGAATGAAACCATGTAAAACACACAAAGCATAAAATAATGGTTCATGCAAAAGAGAGAATTGAAATCATGTTTGAAAAATAGTCAAAAATATAAGATATATAAATGAATCACAAATATGATCCAAATCATGTAATAGAATGATAAATAATGTGAGATAACACCATTATTTGTTCACAAACACTAATAGATATGTCATATCCCAAATGGGATATTTATGCACATATACTAAAAATCTGAAAATCTAACTTCAACAACTTTGGAATTGACACATTTAGATGAGTGTGAAGACACATATGTAATGAACTCTTTGCAACATATATGAGACACAACACAAATCTGATATATTGAATGCTTATAAAAGGATTATTACAAAACATGAACAATAAGCTCTCACACACACTTAGAGCTATAACTACAAACCACACTGAATCTACAACACTCTAAAGAATAATTGCAATCTCTGAATGAGATCACCTACAAGAACCATAGGGTTTTAATCCTTTGATCCAACAATCACCCAAGGGTTTTTGTCCTTGAATCCTTTTCTTCAATTGGTTTTCATCCAAGGAAGAATATGAATGAACATAAGTTCAAATAATGTCATAAAGACATGATATAGAGTTATAATTGGTAAAAGATGATTTTTACAATGGAGAACATGATAATAAATAACATTTTCATGAAGAAGAGGGGGTCAATATAATGTGGTGCCATAAAATAGTAACCCATGTGAAGGGTTTCCTTGGGTTTCAAGTTAGTCAAAAGGTAGATCACATGTTGATCCCTTGACTTGTCTTTTGGTCTCCCACTTTATCATGTACCTCTAAAGTGTCCTCCTCCTCAGACATGTGAGAGAAAAAAATGATGGGATTTAATTACTATTCCTCATGTACACACATGTGCCAAATATGCTCTCAACAACCCACTTTTGACTTATCTACAATCCACCAACAAGTACACTCATGGAAAATGCACCAACTTTACTTTTTTTGACCATTCCACATGCTTAACCATGAAGTCAAAAATAAATTTGCCAACCTAACCTTTTCCCATCAAATATAACTCATGTGATGAGATAAATAAAATTTGATTTGTCCCCCAAGTGGAAAGGTACATCCCACTTTAATCACATGATTGATATCCATGGAATTTTCTTTTATGGGCCATGCCACCTCATTGCTACATCACCTCCTAAATCACTTACCATGTCACCATGAATAGTAATAATGAATAGTGTTTTTGTGAATAGTGATGGTGTATAGTAATAGATGAATAGTGACCCACTCTACTATTCCATTTCATTACCCAAATTAGCCTATGGTAATTATATAGGCTAAGGGTCTCCTACATGTGTCTCATTTGGGAGAAGGGGACATGATAGTCCCCCCCCCTCTCAAAATTGCTTACCCATAAGCAATTGAAAATTTGGATACTCCAAAATTTTAGGACCTTTCCAAGTAAAATCCTTAACTAGAAGATTTATTCACTGGGCGAGATGTTTTATTATGCCTTTGTTTATAATATTATTCACCCTTGTATCAAGCACAACTTTTGAAATCAAAATTATCTTCCCTTCTTCATCAATGGAAGGTAGTATATGCAATCCATCAACTTCTTTTCTAATAATCTTGTATGGACTATATAATTTTGTCTTCAGCTTCTCATTCCCATTGATATTGATATAAGAGTGCTTGTATGGCTGAAATATCAAGTACACTATATTACTTACCTCAAATTTCCTTTTCATCCTCTTCTTATCTGCATATGTCTTTTATTGGAACTATGCTTGATGTAAACTTTCCTTCAAAAAATTTAGGATGTCTTGGATTGGGTTAACCAAGTCACTTAATTCAGGTACTCTACTCTCTAATAATATCAAATCAAGAAATGTTAATGCATCATAACCATACAATGATTTAAATGGAGACATACTAATAGACATGTGCTGAGTTGTGTTGCAATAATATTTTCCCATATGAAGCCACTTGATCCAAGCTACATGTTGAGCTAAGACATACCCTTATACCCACTTATTTAAACTCTCTATTTGCCCATGTGATCTGAAGTCTTCTTTGAGAAAAAAATTAGCAACTTGAAGTTCTTTGCAATTAGTATAAATAGCAAATAAATGTGCATATTTAGTCTATCTATCTAATGCAAGAAAAATACAATCTTTCCCTTATACCTTGGGTAGTCCCACAATGAAGTCCATGGTGATACCTTTGAATCATTGTCCTAGAATGGGAAGTGGTTGTATCAGACCTATTAGAAACTCTTGTTCTTCCTTATTTTATTGGCAAGTCAAACAATCCTTGATATGCATAATAACATCCTCTTTGAGATCCTTCCAAGAAAATATCTCTCTCATGTATTTTCATGTTTCAAAGACCTAGATGTCCTATTAAAGGTGCATCATGATATGCCTCTAGCATTTTTATTTTCAACTTAATTTCAAGAACAATGAATACTTTGTCCTTGAATGGGATCATCCCATATTCCACTATGTACCTATCATATTTTTCCAATCCATCAAGAAAATTAGTAGTAAATGCATTCTTAGCATTCTCAGCTAAGATAGAAATTTTCCAATCTACAAAAGTAGTAGGAATATGGTAAAGAGTAGGCATTCTAGAGAGTGCATTAGCTACTATATTCTCCTTAACATATTCAATTCCAAAATTATATGCACGTAACTTACTTATCCACTTTTGTTGTCTATTATTGAACCCTTATTGGCTTAAAAAGAATTCCAAACTATTATGAACTATTTTAACAAGAAACCTTCCACATACCAAATATTACCTAAATTTCTATAAATCATGCACTATATCCAACATTTATTTAACAAATATTTGTAACCTTATCTCATGACCCTTTAGCTTTATTATTTTGAAATCTACACGATGTCCCTTTTGATATAGGACAACCTCAATTCCAACACCTGAAGCACCAAACTCTATAACCAAAGGGAGTGAAAAATCTAAAATAGCTAGAACGTGACATAAACTTGTTACCTCCTTTGATTTATCAAAATCATCTCATTCTTTTTCTATCCACTCAAATTTTCCATTCTTTGTTAAATTAGTAAGAGGAACTCCAAATTGATAAATCCCCCTTATAAACTGTGTGTCATATCTACACAACCCAATGAAATTTTGAGGTTGTATTAGACTAATAGGAGGTGGCCAATACTGAATGGCTTGGATATTTTATTGATCCACTTGAACTAATTCAACACTAATTATGTGGATCAAGTATAGGATTTTAGTCAATACAAAATCATATTTGGACATCTTAGCAAAGAATGAAAAAATACTCGAAATTGTATCCAGATGTTTAAGATTTTTTTTCCAATTTATAATGTAACTCAAGCTATCATCAAAGAATATTAAAAACAAACTCTCTTAAATTATTACCAAACACCTTATCCATATAATATTGGAATGTGGCTAGTGCATTTCTAATCCCCAATGGAATAACCATAAATTCAAAGTACCCATACTAACGTTGGAAAGCAATCTTATGAATATCTTCTTATCTCATGTGTATTTGATGATACTCATACCTCAAATCAATTTTGAGAAAAATACAACACCATCTTGTTCTTCAATCCACTTATTGATCCTAGTATTGGTTATATATTCTTGATAGTCTCCTTCACCAGCACTACATAAGGACTAGAACTTGGTCTGATGTACCCCATATGCAACAATTCCTTTTTTGCTCTCTCACTTTATTTTTTGAAATTTTGAGGGTGATGATAAGGAGTGATGAAAATGGGCTTAGAGCCCTATTATATCTATATTAAATTATCCAAAATTATGTAAATGAAACAACTACTATAAAGCTAAAACATGTTAGTCAACACAATATTTGTGTGCATTCTATTGGTTGAAATCCATTGAACCAAATATGGATTTTCTTTCCTAACTTGTTGCATAGTTCTAAAATTTATCCCATAAAATGATCTTGAAATACTTTTTCAGTTGCTAATATTTAATGGAGATCAACATGTTTAAAGATGGAAATCATCGAAGTCTCATTTGATATCTACCTCAAAAGAGAGATGTTTATGACAAACCACACATTATCAAAATGAAGTATCTTTTGGGTTTCCATAACTATTTTTTCACTAAGATGTAACCAATGCAAAATCAACCTACTCACTTGATCCATGATATCAATATCTTCACATATCTCATGTCTTTGTATGTAGCTTGGATCTTCAAACACAAATTCATGCTTAACTTTAAGATCTTGAATATGAATCTTATCAATGTCATACCTTGGGCTATCGACAACAAGCTTAATTTTTGCCTTTTAAAGAGTCATTTTAGTAATCTCAAATGAATCTTTATTATGATTAAGATCAAAGGTTAGATTATCAACTTCTTCCTCTTGAAAATCTATAAGAGAGGATCCTCCTTAAATATTTTTGCTATGAAATCTTCATCATACAAGTGGGGTTCTTTTTGCCCTTACTCCATCATATATTATGGATATTCTTTTGATACCATAACACTATCAAGAATATTTTCATTTCCTTCAATATCCTTCAAATCACCTTCATGTAGTATTGTTTCAATCTTTGAAAAATTGATGGATTAGTTTTGATCAATAACAACTTTATCTCATATGCATTTAGCTAGGGATAATTCATCATTGGCTTAAATATGATTATGACTTTGATCAAAAAATAAGAATATAATTAAAAAAATTGGATTTCCAAAGATTTTTTACTTGTAACTTTTATGTCTTGAAAATTTGTTGGTTTCACTCTTTCCGTCTCTTGAAAAAAGATTTTCTCCTCTTCCAAACATGCTTCTTTTGGCTCTTTCTCAACTATCATAATTTTCTTATTTTCCTATTCTTTCTCAAAATCATTTTCTAAAATATCTCCTACAAAATGTAAATACTCACATAAAGACAACATTTCCTTATTTTCATTAGATAGACTTTGATATTGTTTATACTTACTAACATACTTAGAACTTAGGGACTCTACTACTTCCCTTTTTTTTACTAAAAATGTAGCATCCTTCTTCTAAGATGTTGTGGTAGGAATTGAATTTTGCATCCCATCCAAAATATTTTTAAGTGAAGTGAGATTATTAAGGCTCCTCATTTCATCTATTAGGAATCTCCATAATTTCATGATTCTACAAAACAACTCCACAAGTTGGAAAAAAATTGGTTGTAATTTATTTTGATCTCTTCTCTAGTACCTGATTTCCCTATCACTTGGAAATATTAAACATACAAGACCTAAAGGATGGAAATATCACTAGATATGATACCAATATAATATCCCAAATTGGATATTTATGCACATATACTAAAAATCATAAAAATCCAACTTAAAAAACTTTGGAATTAACACATTTAGATAAGTATGAAGACACATATGGAATAAAAAAAATCAACATATACGGGACACAACATAAATATGATGTATTAAATTATTATGAAATGAATATTATAAAACATAAACAATAAGCTCTCACACACACATGGATCTATATTACAAACCACACTGAATTTACAGTACTCTAAAGAATAATTGCAATCTCTAAATGAGATCACCTCCAAAAATTGCATGGTTTTCATCCTTTGATCCAAAAATTACCTAAGGGTTTTCATCCTTGAATAATTTTATTCAATGGTTTTTCATCTAAGGAATAATATGAATGAACATAAGTTCAAACTATGTCATGAAAACATGAAATAGAATTATAATTGGCAAAACATGATTTTTACAATAGAGAGCATGCTAATAAATAACATTTTCATGAAGAAGAGAGGAGAGAGATAACATGGAACCATAGAATAATAACCCATGTGAATGGTTTCCTTGGGATTCAAGTTAGTCAAAATGTAGATCACATGCTGATCCTTTGACATATCTTTTGGTCTCCCACTTTCCCATATGCCTCTAAAGTGTCCTCCTCCTCACACATGTGAGAGAATCAAATAATGGGGATTCAATTATTATTCACCATATGCACACATGTGCCAAATATGCTCTTAAAAACTCACTTTTGAATTCTCCACAAGCCTCCAACAAGTAATCTCATGGAAAATGTGCCAACTTTACCTCTTTGACCATTCCACATGCTTAACCATAAAGTCACAAAGAAATTTGCCAACCTATCTTTTTCCCATAAAAGATAACCCATGTGATGAGATAAAGAAAATATGATTTTTATCTCAAGTGGAAAGGTACATCCCAATTAAATCACAAACTAAATATCTATAAAATATTCTTTTATGGGCCATGCCACCTGACTGTTGCATCACCTCCTACATCACTTGCCATGTCACTATGAATAGTGTTGGTGAATAATAACAGATGAATAGTGACCCACTCTACTATTCCATTTCATTACCCAAATTAGCCTATGGGAATTATATAGGCTAAGGGTCTCTTGAATGTGTCTCATTTGGGAGAAGGGTACATGACAAGATCCAACCACATATGTCATCCATAACATCTGACACATCCCTATGAAGATAAATTCTAACATTAATCAAAGTATCATCAATCTTCATAGAAAGTTGTGAAAATACTTCCTTTCGTATCATCTCTATAGAAAACATAGGTGTGGTAGAATAAGAGTGATACTCATGTAGTACCTCTTATTTGGTATGCTCAATTCAAATAATATGTATCTTAATATGAATGGTGTCTATGGATCTATGAGGAGATAAATTGGTGGAGATGAAGGAGCCTTCATTCATGGGTGACCTGTAGTATGAGGAATAATTGATGCTAGTGTAGACTATGGGAATCCTTAGAGATGTTATTGAATTACTCAACACTGATTAGTATGATGGGCAGTACACTAATGCCAAAGATAATAGACTTCCCCATACTTAGGGATATACTCTAAAAGTTACCTGGGAAGGGGGATAGTCTTATCCTTGGTCTATGCTATGACTAGATGCAATGTATCAATGTACTTCCTAAATTATCAAAAAAAATTAGAGGAATGGTTGTGTGTAGCATGGAAGAAACAAATACATTTGTTAGTGGATGGTGGACATCTACTAGCTAAAGTGGTAGAGTAAGAAGCCTATTACTATAGATGTAGATGATAATCCCTAGTCCAATGATTAGCAACTCTATGAATATTTTAATAAGGCTCATCAACCCATTTTGTAGATAGGGGATTGATCTTAGGTAATGGTAGAAGACCATCATGAAGGAATGGAGAAGCTAGAGTGGAGTCTGGAATAGTCTCATCCATATGTATGGTTGGTTTTTCATTAAGATGAATCAGAGTGGTTAAAATATATGGCAAAAGAAAACTAGAAAGATCATGATATCGAGTGAAATAGTAGGGTCCTATCATGGCATGGTCCATAGGCATACTCATGAGAGGTTAAACAATGACTAGAGGTTTAGTATATGTGTGTTCCATCTCTAACCTATGAATAGTATAGGAAAAACTAATATTAGGTACTAAAAGAGAAGGAATGATAGAAAAATAACTGAAAGACTAAAATAAAGAATAATGATATCTAGGAACCTCAACATTTTTAGCTTGAATGAATCTAGCTAAAAATGGATCATCTAAATAATAACCATCATCATAATTGGGTGAATTTAAGTTGATAGTACATGCATCAACTATTTTATTAGTCGAAGAAGTATGGTGAATATAATTTTTAGATTTGGTTAGAGTAACTAGTATTTTATCAGAAGGTTGTTGATGGGATAGAGGTTGAAGAAAATAAGGAATTTGAGCAATGATGTTAGGGGAGAGATCATAAGTTTTGATCTTTAAGATTATCTCATCTATTTCATCATTTTCTAGTTCTAAGAGGTTAGTTAGAACATATTTTATCAATTATGGATGACCATTATAACCTCTATTAGATGATGGGATAATTAAGGTGTTAGGATTCTTGAAATGGAATGCTAGGTAAGGGTTCAAGGGTGGGTTTTTTCAAAAAACCCCATTCTTGGAATTGTTCAAAATTATAAGGATTCATATCCCCTTTAATATTGTATATAGCACCATTTTAAGGGAATTTGACAAATTGGCATGTAAATTAAGTGACCTCTCTCATGTGATGTGTCCAAGGTTGACCAAGTAAGATATTTTAGGAAAGTGGAAAGTTAAATATCATGAATTTCACATGAACGGTGATAGGAGGAATGGTGATAAGAATCTAAACACAACCTAAAGGAGTCATTTATCTTCTATCATATCCTTGGCATTTACTACATATGGTTTTAAGGTTCCATTAAAAGTATCTAATTATTTTAATAAATTCAAGGGAAACAACAAAAGTGCTTGAGACTTCATCAATTAAAGCACATTTAAATTGGATATCATTATTTGTACACTAATGAATGAAGTGGGATCATCTGCATGAAGTAGTATCTCATCGGGGATCATGTAGTAAATAGGAAATTTAAGTGAGAGATAAGTGTCCACTATTTCATCAACATGGATGGATATTTATTTACACTATTGGCAAATGTTATATTCAAAACTAGATAACGTAGTTTTTTGCCCTATAGGAGAAGGATGAGGGATGTTCATTTCAAATAATAATTTCATTAATAGATTATGATGAAAAGGAGAAGCTATCATAGGTTATTTAAAAGGAATTTGTGATGGAAGATGAGAAAGTTCCATGATAAGATCCAATTAATCATAACCCATTAGAGGATTATTGGATAAAGGTGGGTAGTGTTGCAATAAATCAATTAAAGGGGGTTGGATGTGTAGTGAAACTTAAGTTGATAAGGTATTTTTGGTTTAGGATAGTTTAAGGTAGGTTGATTTATGTTAGGTGATGTATTTATTTGTTAAAGTATTTCATGTGGTGAAGTAGAAGAAAAATTGTTTGGATTTTGAGGGATGTTTACTTTAGGTATGGAAGTTGGTAAAGGAGTAGAAATTATATCAATTGTATGAGAGGTATGGTCAATTTGTGTTATTAGAGGTGATGCTTGTATGTGTGTTGGTTTCACATGCCAAAATTCTATGAGATGATGGGGAAATGTCTTGAATCATGTAAAATGTTGAAGAGGTGTGATGGGTAGGTGTTTGGGTTGAATGATTATAAGCAACTACTCTCCTCATATTAGTCATGTTAACCACATTTTCATCATTAGTGTTGAGATATATAAGACTTTTAATGTTATTGGTAGTAGGGGTAGGTTGATTAATAATGTCTTGATGATCAGGAAGAGGATCCTTATATATCTAAATGAGCATTGGCTTGTTTTAAATCTTGATTTTTAGTTTGAGTTTCATGAGCTTTAAGTGTTATGTCATAATCTTGTTAATGTTTGCATAAGGGATTCATGGCCAAAGTTGTGTCTAAGGAGAAAGTCCATAGAAATATTTCTTAATTGGTGACAAGTTTCATGAAAATGACCCCAACTTGCATGAAACCAATAAAAATTATTTAGATCATACCATGATTTTATAGGATGCTTAAGGTAAATATCTTGTGGTAAATGTCTTGGAAGACATTTTTGAATTGTTGCTAATGAAAACTATTTGTGCACATTCGTATGATTACCTTGAGAAAATGTGGGATTATGATGAGAATTTTTATTAGGCAAAAGAACATGCTCCATGATATTATTTAGAATAATGGATTGGATGGTGTGTATAGTGTCCTAAGTATTTGTAACACCATCATTGGTTGCATGGTAGTTTTTATCTTTGACAAGCATGCAAGTTCCCATTGTAGGTTGGGTAGGTTCAAATTGATGTATAAGTAAATCTTGATGTTTATCTTGGACAAGAGCCTCTTCTAAAGTATTTAGGGATAGATTCCTAATGTGACATTATAATTTAGGGTGAAGATAATTATTAAATAAGTAAAATAATTTCTCATCCATCATATTATGTTTAGTTTATTAGAAAAAGCTTTCCATTATTTGATAAAACTTGGGCGGTATCAGTTTCTAGTTGTTTATTGTTGATGAAATGAGCTAAAATATTTTCAAGAAGATCACTAGTTTGAAATTATTGAACCAATGAATTGACCAAGTATTCTAAACTAGTAATGGAGTGGGTTTTAAGTTTATTATACCAATCTAAAGCATCTCCTGAAAGCATGTTAACTAAGAGTTTAGTGGTAGTGAAATTATTAAGCTGAACCTAATCTTTGTAAAGGTTTCCAAATTTTTTTAAATGTAGGGTAGGATTCATAGATCCATTATAAGTGATAATTGGATTGATACCTCTTTTGTTGGTGTTGGAAATTGAGGTATAAGAGGTTAATTTTATAACTATTTGATAGTTTTATTGATATGTAGGGGTTGTGGTATGAGGTTACCATGTGAATCCCTATGTGGGGTGGGGAACATTAGGATTTTACACTCACCATTGAGAATGTTGGGGTTGGTTTTGGATATGTAGTAGGTGATTTTGCATTTGCATCATTTTATTTACATTATTAGTTTGAAATATGTGCATTTGGTTAAGAGTTTGTAATAAAAAGTTAATTACTTTGAGCACTATTTTGGTTAGTAGAAGCAATATTTGATGCATTAGTGTTATTTGAGGTATTAATAGCTTGATATTAAATATGATTATGAGATGAAGTAGTGGCATGCACCACACTAGTGGCATGATAATTATTAAGATCATGAGATGCACTAGTAGAATAACAAGCATTAGCAGCATGAGATGCACTAATAGCATAAGAAGAATTAGTAGCATGAGATGTACTAGTGGATTAGGTATACATGTGGGTAATTTTAAGATCCCCACTAAAGGTTGAACCTACCATATTTTTTTAAATACTTGGCTGATGTAGAGGAAAACATAAATAACTCATATACTTATCTCTTATTTCAATTTGTTCTTCCTTTAACAAAGTTTTTAGGCAAAGAGTTCAATATGTGATTCTAAGTTTCACTATTTGTTTAGATTTTGATGATGAACATCATGCTAATTTATTTCCTTTTTTATCTCACAACTAACTCACATACTCTCTTAATACATCTTTCTAACATACATAACTTCTTTCACTTTGATAGATTATCTTGTAGCCTTATTAATTTTTTCTAATGGTATAGATAGGTAAAATTTGGTTTGGAGAAACTAAGGGTATTTTATAACACCTTATATTGGATTCCACATTTCCATGAAATTTCTTGTCTTAACTTCACTCTTGGGTGCCATTTCTAAACATTATCTAGGCCTAATTAGACCTCTTTAACACCTATTTGGACATAGTTGCTTTAAATCCATACTCAAGGGTCTGTACAAGTTCCAAACTACTAAAATATATTAAAAAACACCAAAATTTAACTAATAACCAAATTTGGGTTTTTTTGACTAGTGGAAACACTCATAAGACAACTTCTTGTATTAAAACCCTAACGTAGGGTTAACTCCATCTGAAAAGACCTGAGAATAGAGATCTCAAGGTTTTGGTTTCCAAAAAGGGTTTCAAATAACTATGAAGGTTTAGTAAGATCTATACCAACCCCACACACCTTTTACAATCAATAGATGTTCACCTTGACACATCTGCTACACCTTTCTACAAATATATGTATTTAACTATGTATTAAAGCACTCTTTCTACATCTTCTTGCAAATTAGTATGAAAACAAGTAAATGAATCATACAATAACATTTAGGAAACATATATTAAACTTACAAATTACACAATAAGCATCATAAGTACATATTTATTATATCTTTCAATGATCAGTCTCAAACAGTCGTCCTTCAATGCACACATTTAGAATATAGGGTTTGTCATAGTATTTTATCAAACATGATGAATTATTTGCCTTGTTTCTTGGATTTTGAACCTCTTCATAATTTTAATGAATTATCATACATGAATCCCAAACATTTTTTATATCCTATAACTTCTTTAATTGACTTTTAACTTCCCAACGGTCATAAAAAGGCTACTTAGAACATTTAAAGTATACACCAAGTTTGTTTTGCCATACATATATGATCTAAGGCCCATGGTATAAAACCATGGTATCTTCAATAATGTCCACTTAACAAAGTCATTTATAAGTCATCCCTCAACACACATAAGACTCCTAAACTATGCTTCATAAATTCAAACATTCAATATAATGAAATTGGCAAGAAAATGCCAATTTTGAAATCTAACATACCTAAGCACACCTAGACACTTGGAGAAGATTACGAAGTGTGTATTATGACTCCTAAAAAACTTTTAAAATATTAAACATGTTATTTGACCACTAAACATCTTGATCAATCCAAAATTTCCTAAACAAATGCAAGCCAAGTAATGATTCTCTTACATCATGCAAAAAGAACTTTCCATGAAATTTCAACTGAATTTGTATTGAAATTATCCTCAGCATCTCTCTCTCTCCCTCTTGTTCACTCTAGTTAATCAAATTCATATCCTCCTAGATCCCAAGGCCTATGAGTGTAACTTTGACCTCCTTATTATTTGAGTAATGCCAAATTGCCTCCTCTATTAAGGTTACTTTTCTGAATATTGATCTCCAACCTGATCATCTTTAGTATATTTTTTTCTCTTAAAACAAACCTACACATGGAACACACAAATTAAACATAAAAACCTCATTCTTGACTTCTATGAATCCATACTCTTACATTCTCATGGTTATCCTTTCTATGTTTGGATTTGTTGCATATTAGACTACTAACTTTTGTTCCATGTTCTCATCTATAGTATTGTCAACCTCTTCAAATTCATTATTTATCTCTTTCTACTATTCACTCTCTGTTTGATCAATCACTTTACTTTTCATAGAAAACTCTCTCAGCACACCAACTTTCTTAACAAAGTTTTCTATATAATCCATGCTCTTTATTAAGGACAAGTGACAAGACAATTCTACAAGCATCCTGTCCAAATTTTCATTTGAAAACAACTAATCATGTTAGGCTGACTATGATAACTCTTTGTTTCTTTAAATTAACACCTTAGACTGCTTATCAACTATTTCATCCTCTTCTCTCATTTCTATGGAAACTTGTACTACACCTTCTTCCTCTTGGAACTTGTTCAGTTGGTACACTCTTGTCTTCAATACTGTAATTGATTCTTTGTGGTAAATATTTCTTCTCACCAAACATCATCATAGTACTTTGTGCCTTCTTCCATGCTTGAATATCCTTCAATGGGGTTAGTGTATGATTGATGCCATCCTTATCAATGGTTTATGTATTAGATCTATCATCATGCATAAATTTTTTTTCATACTGCCATGGTCTACCAAGAATTATATGGCACACATCAATAGGAATCACATCACACAAGACTTTTCCCTTATAACCACTAATCTGCAAGTCTACATAGCATTTTTCATTCACTAAGACTTGATGATTGTTATGAATCCAAGAGACTTTGTAAGGATGTGGGTGTTGTTTGCTTTCTAATCCTAGCTTAGCTTCCAACATGAAAAATACAAGATTATCTATACTACCATTATCAACTATGACCTTACAAAATTTACCTTTACTCTTAGGAACCATTTTAAATAATTTGGACTTATTACCAATCCATCTCTAGAGAAATTATTATTAAAAAATCTAAATTATTAAAAAAATTCTAATTCTAAATTATATTGAGTGAAATATATGGGGACAAGATCCAAATTATTACCACAAACCTAGTCCAATTTATTTGAAATATATGAAAATTATTTTTTTCTAACATTCTCTCTAGTTTGATTTGGGGGGCATAAGTCCAAATTATCTGAAATGGTCATTTCTTACACATGGCCTTGAATAATGTCTTCCTTTATGATGGATCTTTCTCCTCATAGATTAAATTCAAAACAACTCTCCTCATAAACAAACTCTCTATTGTTTTAGGATCTTATACATAGTTTGCTAATGAATCCACACTTTCCTCTTCTCGTTGAACCACTTGATTTTTTCTTTCACTCCAATAGTTACCAATTTTAATCTCTTCTAGACACTCATATGATTTATGTCCTATAAAATTATTGCATTTCAGGTGCTTGCCAACAAACCCATTATATCCTCTTCCTCTACCATGTTATATTCCACCTCTATATCCATAGCCACCTCTACTATATTGACTTGCACTCTTAGAACTACTAACAACTTCTTTAATTTGAATTTGCCACTAATTTATATTACTTGGATGTCCTATTCCTTATTGTTTGCCTTTACCTTTTTAACTCATTCCTTTACCTATATTTTGTTGAATTTTCCTCCTAGAAAACGTTTCCTTTGCCTTTAATGCAGCTTGATAGGCCTCCTCTACTATTCTTGGTGACAAAATATTGATCTCATCTTGAATGATAAACTTTAGGCCATTGATGTACCTAAAAAAAATTTCTCCATCCTCCTCTATGTGTCCTACTTTTTTGGTTAGTTTGTATAATTCCTCTATGAGATCTTTCACTATCATGTCCTTTTATTTTAGATTTTATAGTCTCCTAAACAAGTTGGTCTGATAATCTTTAGTCATGAATTTGCTTTTCATCTTGGCTACCATTCTGTACTACGACCTTATCTTCTCTTTTCCCCTTATTCTTCTTTCTTCTTGTATTCCATCCCACCATAAGGATGTATGACCCTTAAAACTTGTCACTACAAACTTCATTTTCTTTGCCTTATTAACCTCTTCATAATCAAAATATTTATCCATAGTTTTGATCCAATCAATCAACTCTTCAATGTTAAGACTACCCTCATACATGGGCACCTCCAATTTGGGTTTTGATGTCACTACAATGATTTCTCTTATAAATATTTCCTCTACTCTACCTTCCTCTCCTTATTCTATATATTCTTACTGAAGAACCTCATATTCTCATTCACTCACATCACCCCTGTTCATCTCTCTCCTCTGAGCCAAATCCATATATTGCAATTTGGATTGCAAGTTTCTCACCTCAACCACTAGTACATCAACTGCCTACAACCTTATTTAGGTTTTTTCTACTCCATTTCCTCTATTTTCCATCTTGTCTTACTAATTTCCTAATAAATTATAATATATGATACCAAATTATGTAGATGAAAAATCTAAACAACTCACACACTTATCTGTTGTTTCAATTTATTCTTCTGTTGACAAAGATTTTAGGCACAGAGTTCAATATGTGATTATGAGTTTCACTATTTGTTTATATTATGATGACTAACCTCATGCTAATTTAAGTCCATTTTGATCTCACAACTAACTCACATACTCTCTCAATACAAATTTATAACATACATAACTTCTTTGACTTTGATAGACTATCTTGTTGCATTTTTTTTGGATTTTTCCAAGGGCACGCATGGGTTTAATTTGGTTTGGATAAAAAAGGGTGTTTTTTGAAACCTTCTATTGGATTCCACCTTTCCATTAAATTTATTATCTTAAATCCACTCCTAGATGCCATTTCCAAACACTATCTAGCCTTAATTAGGCCTCCTTAACACTTATTTGGACATAGTTGCTTCAAATCTATACTCAATGATCTGTATAGGTTAAAAAATACTAAAATATGTTAAAACACACAACCATCCAACTAATAACGAAATTTGGGTTTTTTAAACTAGTGGAAACACTCATAAAACAACTTCTTGTCTTGAAACCCTAACACAGGGTTAACTCAGTCTAAGTAGACTTGAGAACAAAAAAACTAAGGTTTCATTTTCCCTAAAAGGGTTTAAAATAAATATGAAGGTTTAAAAATATCTATACCAACCACACACACCTTTTCCAATCAATATATGTTCCCCTTGACACCTTTGTTACACCTTTCTACAAAACATTGTATTTGATTGTGTACTTAAGCACTATTTCTATAGAACTGTATTATCCTTCTTAAAAAGTATTATTAAAATAATAAAATGAATCATAAAATAACATTCAATAAAAATATATTAAGCTTTTAAATTACATAATAAGCACCAAAATTACATCTTTATTAGATCTTCCTTCAATGATCAGTCTCACACAATCCTCCTCTAATGCACACATTCAAAAAATAGGGTATGCCATAGTGTTTTATAAAAAATGAGGAATTATTTGCCTTATTTCTTAGAAATTAAAACTCTTCATCATTTTAATTAATTATCATACATGAATCCAAAATAGTTTATATATCTTACAATTGCTCTAATTGACTTTTAACCTCCCAATGGTCACAATAAGGCTACTTAAAAAATTAAAACTATACACCAAGTTTTTTTTACCATACATAGATGATATAAGTCCCATATATATGCATGGTGTCTTAAAAAATTTCCACTTAACATCAAGAATTAATCATCCCTCAACACACATAAGACCCCTAAACTAAGCTTCACAAATTCTAAAATTCAAATTATTATAATTGGCAGGAAAATGCCAATTTTGAAATCTAACCTACTTAAGCACACTTAAACACTTAGAAAATATTAAAAAGTGTGTATTATGACTCATAAAACTTTAAAACACCCTAAACATGCTATTTGACCACTAAACATCTTGATCAAGCCAAAATTTCCTAAACAAACATAAGCCAGGTAATGATGTTCCTACATTAGTAGTATTATTGACCAATTTGACCCCTAGTCAAATTGAGTCAACACCATAGGTAAAAAAATTATTTAGGGGTCAAATATGTCTTCATAAGGTGTTTTATATGTTAGTTCAATTTATGGGAAATATGCATTGACATGGTTTGTTTTAATCCTAAGGCCATTTTTGAGTCATCTAGGCAAATGGTATGGTTTTCTTAAATTATCCAAGTGTCCTAAACTCTTTGAAGTTCCCAATGTGTCATATTCCATATCAAATATGTCAACATTAACTGATATTTATAGGTGATAAACTAAAAATAAAGAAATGGTTATGAAATGAAGAGTTTTTCACACTTATACATCAGTTGTATGGATTATTGAAAGTGTTTAAGGTTTATGAACATGCATCAACATCCAAACCAGTCATTTATAGCATCCACAAGCTTCAACTAGTCTGAAAGTGCCAAAAACCCACTCTCCTTCTACATCATTCCTTGGCAAAGTCAAAATTAGTCAAAAGGTTTATGCTCACCATAGGCCATACAGGTGGAGTTAGAGGGAATGGATATGGTGAATGTTAGTAGGTCTAGTGGGATTCAACTCAGTGAAAATAGTTTTCAAATCCATGCCCTAAGCTTTATGAACAATCGCTAAGAAGTTTAAGTTCTTCTTATGGCTTGTTCATCCATGAGGGGTCCAAGTTTTCTTCTATTCTAGTAGCTCAGAAAGGAGTGAGAAGGAATGGCTTGTCACATATATAGGAGGTCTAAAAGAGGTACTCTCCATGCTTTTTTCATCATCCAACTCTCCTTCATTTTCTCATACCAAGAATAAATTAGTTATTGCCTTGTTTAGCAAGTTGCAGTCAAAGTGCAGTTTTTAGATTACTTTATGGCATGTTAGGGTCTCATCACTTGTTGAGGATATGTAAAATTCATCATGAAACATTCACCCTCCTCTAAAAAATCTCTCTAATGTCAAGGTTTATGGATATAAGCAAGGTGGCATAACAGGAAAGTTTCATTCCAAGGGAGTTGACTATTTTTCTTTAGGTTCTCAATCCCTAAAATAGTCAAATAAAGATCCAGATGCTTTCTTTAGATGTCATATCTCATGAAAAGTGATGTTCTTGTGCCCTCTTATTAATTAGGTCTTGTAGCCCTATCCACAAGCTACCAACATGCCAAATTTCAAGGCAAATGCAAGAAAGGAGGATGAGTTTGGCACGTGCAAATTTGACTAAAAATCATTAAATGTGCTCAGTGTTGTCTACAAGCTTTGAAGTATGAGAAAGCCTTTATCACTCAATATGAGTAATACACCTTGGCATAGCACTATAATAGTTTTAAATCAAGGGAATAAACATTCATGACATGAGAAGGTCATCAAACAAAGTTTCAACATATCGATGACATCTAATACTAAGATCTTGTCTGTATAGTGCTTAAAAATAACCATCTACAATAGTTATGGTAGTAGGGTAGAAAGTTTGAGGTTTGGACATCCTTTAAGGTTTATAAAGTGGATGCATGGTGCATTGAAGAATATTTTGACCTAAAAGAACCTCAAGTAAGATTAAAATACCATCAAACCATCCTCAAATACACTAAACAATTCCAAACACCTCTAAACTCAGCGAATAAGATGACTGTCTTATTCAGTCAACAGTGACAGTCAACTTGATAGGCATGAGCTAGATATGAGCTTGGGGTTAAGATTTTGAAGACTCCAAGGTAAATTTGGATATGTGAAGTGATAAAATCACCTAGACAACATGAATAAGGCTCACAAACTATCAAACATGCTCAAAGGACTAAAACAAGGGTTAGTATATGACGTCTTAGTCACTTTTGACTAAAGCATAGGTCAGGTGTAGTATGAGAGACTTAAATGAAATAAATTCATAAAGATAATTCTAAGGTCTGAGGTAGCATTAGATAAGAGTTATAGCATCACTAAAACACTTACCAACAACCCAAACATAGTTAGCTATGACTGTCATAGTCAGACAAGAAAAGATAGTCATACGAAAGGACATAAGCATGCAATCTTGTAACTTGAGAGCTCCTAAGTGAAGCCAAGCATGTGAGATGGTAAGTAAGGATTGAGAAACATGGAAATAGGGATAATGAACATCAAACCAAACACATTTTTGGACCTTGCAATCTCCATAAACATCTAAACATAATCTTTCCTCTTTTGACCCTGTAGGCTTTGTCTAGAAAATACAATCTTGAGTTTTGGCTGGTTGGAGGAGCATCCATGGGACTTAAGACAAAATTTTGTGGAAATCATGTTCACAACCCTTGATACCATGAAAAATATTTAATTTTTTGAGTTTATGAAGGGAAGTGCCACCTATTCTATCTCAGATAGGGGTCACTTTTCCCTTGTACAAGCTTGGCAAAATGGGAAGACATGGCCAAAATAATGTACCAGTATTAAAGGGAAGTTTCTTGCGAGGATTTATAAGTTTCATCATCCCTAAAACCATTAGGGAAACATGTTTTTAGGGCTAGCACACTCTAAACCCTCCTTGAAGACTGTTTGGAACCCAATGAGAGAAAAAGGCAAAGTTAGGCACTAAAATTGATGTTTAAATCCTAGAAACCACTATAAAAGCCTTGAAAACTCTTTTGAGGTCCCCCTCTCATGCCACTGATCTATACTTATAGGTATAGGACTATATGGAATAGGCTAAAATAGAGCATTTAATGCTAGAATTGGGGTTTGTATTGATGGTCAAAAGTCCAAATTCAACATGGAGGATTTTGATGAGGTAGAAGAAGTGAATCAAGTTTTATTTTTCCAATTTCCTATAGGTAGAAGCACAAAATAGGCATTTTTGGGCTTCTAGGCTAAAGAGGCCTAATTAGGCCTCATTGGGAAGGCTAATGGACAAATAGACCTACTTGCATTAGAATTTGGACCTTGAAACTTGGCAAAGTGACTAAGGATGGAAATGGGTCCTAAAAAGTGTTTTCACTAAGTCTTATAAGTCTGTACTTTTTGTTACACAAGTGGATTTATGCTAAAATAGGGCTACAAGGAGATAAGGCCTAATGAAGGCTTTATGGGCAAATTGAGGACTTGGAGAGAGTTTAGTGGTGACAAATGGATTTTTTCTAGTCCATTATGATGAGGATATACCTTCCATGAATAATATTTTCATAATTAAATCTGAATCCCAATTTTATCCATTTTGGCCAAATTAGGCCTAGGGAGGTGAAGAGGCCTTATGACACCTATGAGGATAACTGATGGTTATAGGTGGTTTGATAGTTTGAGTCAACATGGTTCCTAAGTGTCCTTGGGATGTAGATGAAACTACCCAAGAAATATCATGATCAAATTCTTACATTTCACCACTTGTCAAGGAGTTTTAAAGCCAAAAGATGCTTATGAAGGGTTTCTACGCCACATGGAGGGAAGATGCTCAATTTGGAATGAATGTAGGTCTAGAATAGTTTCATGACTCTTCCTAAACCTCATCCACAAGAATTTTAATTTATCCTAGCATGGTGGTACATGTCTTTGTGCCCCTTTAACTTCCCTCTCTCTCTCTCTCTTCCTCAAAATTCTATAAATGCAAGCCATTTTAGCTTTGTATGAGATTCCAACCTTTGGTATGGTGAAGCCCTACCAAAATTTTACCTTGTTTTTATACTTAGATTAATGAGAAGCAATATTTTTTTAATAAAAGTCTATTTTCATCTATGTGTTGAAGTGACCTTTTTGAATGTCAAGTATAGATTTAGTTCATTTTGCTTTCATATAATCCTTGAATGTGTTGTTGCAAATGGCTTCTCTTAGGAAGTCTCATGAAGTGTATGCTATTACAATAGGATTTTGAAGTGTGTATGAGTTTAGTAGTGTCACATGTGACCTTATTTTCACTTTCCTTCATTTGTTGAGTGACACTTTGCCATCGTGAGAAACACTAAAGCTAGGAGCTCCATCAATGGTGTTGAGGCTAGTTTGACTATCTTAGTCCATTAGGAAAATTACAAGTGTATATGGAACTAAATCTTGGTGTATCACCTATTATTTATGTTTGTTTTATGTATATCTCTCTACCTTTTCACCCATGATAGGTAGTCTTAGGAGCATAAGCACATCAAGTCATATCTAGGGAGCTAGCCCTCATAATACTAGATGTATACCTCCACCATAGATGCCCCACACACCTAGAGGTATTCCCATGTTAACCAAATATTGAAGAGGCATGAACATCCTTTTATAGGGTACAAGATTTAGGGACAACATTTTTGGCATGCCCAGTGGGATTCTTGTTTCAAGAGTTAGAGGATTTTTGGTGTTATCCTTCAATACATCAACCTCGAGAGGCATTTTTTCCAAGCACCAATGTCGACTCCCAAGATGAATCAGATGGTCTAGTAGCTAGGTATTCCATTTAAAAATTATTCATAGCTCTTCTATGTCTTGGTTTCCAAATGAAACTTTCAAGGTTGGTCTTGATGTTGATTTTTGCCCTCTACAAGCAAGTGAGACATTACAAGCTTTGACTCTTCCCCTTCAAAGTGAACAAGTACTTGGCCAACTTGATTTTTATCCCCACCAACCTTGTTTTGATCAAGTCCAATATGATCCTTATCAATTCCAATATGACCTTATATATCCTTGTCATGATTTGTATCAGCCCTATGATCAGCCCTCTCAATGTCTTGTTCCTAGTCAGCTTAGTCCTTTCTCCAATCTGCCCATTTCTACCTTCAAACAAACTCTTTTGGGATATGAGAAATATATGTTAGATATTGATACTAAAATGGGATGTGGTCAAATTATTCCCAATAATTATATCCAACAAGTGAAAATTTCATTGGATTGAGTCAAAAGGGAGTGGACACCTATTGAGAGAGGCAATTGGCAAAGGCTCACAAGTGAGATGCTAGATGTGAGTGTCCTAATGTCTTCATTAGAGGATAAATTAGGAACTCATGAAAGGCAACCTTACCAAACCCATCAGCCTTTTTATCCACCTCCACAAGTGTTATATCATCCATACATGACCCCTACTCATGAGCCAAACCAAGTCTATCAAAGCCTCCCTTCTCTAAAACAGTTTGAGGAGAAAGTTAGAACAAGAAACCTTGTATTTGAGACCCATCTTCATAGGTAAATTGAACTTTCAAATATGAATTTTAAATATTTCATGTTGGTAGTAAAATAATTTGATCTCAATCCTTCATTTCCCTCTCACATTGCTTCTCCATCACCTCAAAAAGAGAGTTCAAGTCCAAAAGTCTCAAGTTAGAGTCAAATTGTGGAATCATGGGGAGAGAAGGAGAAACCAAATCTAGACAAAGGAGATGAAATTTTAGATAAGGTTGAGGATCAAGTTCATCCTATTGAAACCTTTATTTCTCCACATCAAGAGAATTTTTCTAGTTCCAAGACCTTAAGTTGGAATAAGGTGGTGGAATCATGGGGCAAGGAAGACAAAAGCATTGTCAAAGAAGTACAAGTTGAAGATGAAATTAAACCTTTGCAAGAACCTCTAACACTTCCTCAAGAAACTTCATATCTTCCATGACAAACCTCTCATATCCCTCCTCATCATGATGATACATATGATCTCCAAGAGAAACTTTTTCAAGAGAGTTTATCCAAGCATATTGAAGAACTAGAGTCAAGGATGAGGTTTCTTAGTCAAGGTATGATAGATGGTTTAGACCCAATAGAAGATCCTATGTTTATACACCCCCTATCTACACCTATTCAAGAGATTTTTCAAGCTATATCTGATGTGGATGAAGTACTGACCAAGTGGAAGAAAGAGAATCATTTGGTTATATCCCAAGGTTTACCTGCTCTTCCCCATGAGCTTCTCAAAGAACATCCCACTCCTCATTCCCAATTTGATTTTGAGCTCCATTTCCAACCTTTATCAACAACTTACTCTATCCCTCATCCTATCAAAATTTGTATTGATGGGCCTATAGAAGAAGATCCTAAAGAGAATCACTTGATAGGGGTAAATGAGAAAGAGCAAGTTAAGCCCATAGCTTATCAAGATGACTTCATAGCTAATTATGAGGAAGAAATTATCATAGAATATTTCCTTGATCAATTAGAAGAGCACTCATCAACTCTTGTGTCCATGCTTGAAGATATGCATATGCATGAAGAAGATAATCAAGACTTGGAAGAAGAAAACTTTACATGTGAGCATGATATTATAAATGAATACTGCAATGTTGAAGAGGTAGTGGTATTAGATGACTAAGGTAAGGAACACAAGGATGATTGGAAGATATAAATAGAACTCTTTCAATAGCTTGAAGAACTTTTACAAGATAGCAATTAAGTGCATAACAAGGTAAATGAGAAGCCTTATATTGAAGACAATGACCAAGAGTGGGAAGAGTTCACAAAACTCCTTGATGAGCTAAGAGAGCTTTCAGTAGAAAAGACTCCTAGTCTTGTTGATAAAATCATAGAGAGTATGAATAGAGACATTGTTGAAAGACCACTTGAGGCTATAGTTGAAGGACCATTCAAAAAATTTGAGGTTGTTTGGACACAAAGAGAGTTCTTTTCCTTGATCAATTCACTTGGATCTGACTAGTTCTCATGGAAGATTATGCCAATGAAGTTGGAAAACATCACCAAAGATTTAGAGGAAACAATGTTAAAGTTCAAGATGTTATATGCCTCATGCATTACTTCATGCTATGAGAGAAGACTATGTTCAAGATTTCCTTTTGATCCAAGAGGGAAATTTTTCCAAGGTTAGTGTGTGTTTAGAGTGTGTTTGATTTAGTTTGTTGTTGTGTTCCATAAGTGTTCTTGAATCACATGTTATTATTATTTTCTTGTTGTGTGTGTCTTTCCTTTTGTGTACATGCCAATAAACTTGTTTTTTTATTCAAGGTCAGTTTGAGTGTCCATATGCGTGACTCCATGCACAATGAAAGTGTAAGGTAACTGGTCCTAGGCATAGCAAGCATGCCACCCCTATAAATCACCAAGAATGTCGACCAATTTGACCCCATAGTCAAATTAAGTCAACACCATAGGTAAAAAAACTTTATTTAGGGGTAAAATATGTCTTCATAAGGTGTGTTATATGTTACATTAATTTTATGGGAAATATGCCTTGACATGGTTTATTTTAATCTTAAGGCCATTTTTGAGTCATCTAGGTAAATGGTATAGTTTTCTTAACTTGTCTAAGTGTCCTAAATTCTTATAAGTTCCCAATGTGCCAGATTCCCTATCAGATATGTCAGTATTAACTGATCCTTGTAGGTGATAAACTAAAGATCAAGAAATGACTAGAAAATGAAGAGTTTTGCACACTTGTAAGGCAATTGTATGGATTATTGCGAGTGATGAAGATACAAGAACATACATAAACATCTAAACCCATAATTTCCAACATCCACAAGCTTCAACTGGTCTAAAAGTGCCAAAAAACCACTCTACTTCTCCATCACTCCTTGGCAAAGTCAAAATCAGTCAAAGGTTTATGCTCACCATAGGCCATACAAGTGGAGTTGGATGGAATGGCTATGGGTAATTTTATAAGGTCCAATGGGCTTCAACTTAATGAAAATAGTTTTCAAATCCATGCCTTGAGATTTATGAACAATTGTTAAAAATTTAAGGTGCTTCTCATGGTTTATTCATCCATGAGGGGTCCAGGGTTGCTTGTATTGAAATGGATCAAAAAGGAGTGACAATGAATGGTTTGGCATGAATATAGGAGGTATAAGAGAGGTCCTCTCCATGTTTGTTTAGCAAGTTGTAGTCAAGGTGGAGTTCCCAGCTTACTTCATGGCATTCCAGGGTCTCGTCACTTGTTGAGGATGCATAAACTTCATCATGAAACATTCACCCTCCTCTAAAAAAACTCTCTAATGTCAATGTTCATGGATACAAGCAAGGTGGCATAATGGCCAAGTTTTATTCCAAGGAAGTTGACTATTGTTCTTTGGGTTCTCAGTCCCCAAAATAGTCAAAAAGAGATCCAGGTGCTTTCTTGAGATGCCATATCTCATGAAAAATGATGTTCTTGTGCCCTCTTATTGATTAGGTCTCATATCCCTATCCATAAGCACCAACATGCCAAATTTCAAGGCAAATGGAGGAAAGGAGGATCAGTTTAGAAAGTGTAAAGTTGACTAAAAATATCTAAATGTGCTCAGTGTTGTCTACAGGCTTTGAAGTATGAGCAAGCCTTTATCACTCAATATGAGTCATACACCTTGGTATATCATTATAATAGTTTTAAATCAGGGGAATGAACATTCATGACATAATAAGTTCATCAAACAAAGTTTCAACATATCAATGACCTCTAATACTAAGATCATGTTCATATAGTGCTTAAAAACAACTATATACAATAGTTATGGTAGTGGGGTAGAAATTTTGAGGTTTGGGCATCCTTAAAGGTCTCTAAAGTGGATACATGGTGAATTGAAGAGTATTTTGAGCTAAAGTAACCTAAAGGAAGATTAAAATAATATAAAACCATCCTAAAATACACTAAACAATGCCAAACACCTCTAAACTCAACCAATAAGATGACTATCTTAGTCAATTAATAGTGACAGTCAACTTGACAGGCATGAGCTAGATATGAGCTTGGGGTTAAGATTTTGAAGCCTCCAAGGTAAATTTGGATTTTTGAAGTGGTAGAATCACCTAGAAAACATGAATGAGAGGCTCACAAACTATCAAACATGCTCAAAGGACTAAAACAAGGGTTAGTATATGAATGTCTTAGTCAAGACAGCAAACACAGTCACTTTTTACTAAAGCATAGGTTGGTTGAAGTATGAGAGCCTTGAATGAAATAAATGCATAAAGATGATTCAAATTTATAAGGAAACATGAGAGAAGATTTCCATCATCACTAAAACACTTATCAAAAACCCAAACATAGTCAGCTATGATAGTTATAGTCAAACAAGAAAAGATAGTCATATGGAAGGACATAAGCATGGGATGTTGTAACTTGAGAGCTTTTAGGTGAAGCTAAGAATGTGAGATGGTAAGAAAGGATTGAGAAATATGGAAATAGGGATAATTAACATCAAACCAAACTCAGGTTCTGACCTTGCAAGCTCCATAAACATCTAAACATAGTCTTTCCTCTTTTGACCCTTCAGGGTTTGTCTAGAAAATGTAGTCTTGAGTTTAGGCTAGTTGGAGGAGCATCCTTGGGACTTAAGAGCCAAATTTTGGTGGAGATCATGTTCACAACCCCTAATACCATGAAAAATAGTTTTTTTTTAGATCATGAAGGGAAGTGCCCCCTGTTCTGTCTCAAACAAGGGTCACTTTTCCCTTGTACAAGCCTGGCAAAATGGGAAGACATAGCCAAAATCATACACCAGTAGTAAATGGAAGTTTCTTGTAAGGTTTGATAAGTTTCATCATGCATAAAACCATTAGGGAAACATGTTTTTAGGGCTAACACACTCTAAACCCTCTTTGAAGATTGTTTAGAACCTGATGAGAGAAAAACACAAAGTTAGGCACTAAAATAAATGTTTAAAGCCTAAAAACAACCATAGCAGACTTGATAACTCTTTTGAGGTCCCTCTCATGCCACTGATCCATACTTATAGGTATAGGGTTGTATGAAATAGGCCAAAATAGAGCATTTAATATTAGAATAGGGGTCCATACAGATGATCATAAATCTAAATTTAACATGGAGGATGTTGATGAGGTAGATGAATTGAATTAGGTGTCATTTTTCCAAGTTATTATAGGTAGAAGCACAAAACAGGCATTTCTAGGCTTTTAGACTAAAGAGGCCTAATTAAGCCTAATTAGGAAGGTTAATGGACTAATAAACCTACTTGTATTTAGAGTTAGACCTTGAAACCTAGCATAGTGACTGAGGATGGAAATGGGTCCTCAAAAGTGTTTTCCTTAAGTCCTATAAGTTCATACATTATTTTACACAAGT
Source organism: Torreya grandis (assembly GCA_037957365.1). Taxonomy (NCBI): domain Eukaryota; kingdom Viridiplantae; phylum Streptophyta; class Pinopsida; order Cupressales; family Taxaceae; genus Torreya; species Torreya grandis. The sequence continues at coordinate 4,364,923 of JARHVA010000773.1, read as the reverse complement.
GGATTTATGTTAAGATAGGGCTATAAGGAGATAAGGTCTAATGAAGGTTTTGTGGTCAAATTGGGGACTTAGAGATAGCTTAGTGGTGAAAAATGGATTGTTTCCAATCCATTATAATGAGGATAGACCTTCCATGAATAATCTTGGAATAAATAAAGATAAATCCCAATAATAGCCATTTTGGCCAAATTAGGCCTAGGGAGGTGATGAGGCCTTATGACACCTATGAGGATAACTGATGGTAACAGGTGGTGTGATAGTTTGAGATGATTCAACATGGTTCCCAAGTGTCCTTGGGATGTAGATGAAACTACCCAAGAAGTCTCATGATCAAATTCTTACATTTCACCACTTGTCAAGGAGTTTCAAAGCCAAAAGATGCTTATGAAGGGTTTCTACGCCACACGGAGGGAAGATGCTTAGTTTGGAATGAATGCAGGTCTAGATCAATTTCATGACTCTTCCTAAACCTCATCCACATGCATTGTAATTGATCCTAGCATGGTGACACATGTCTTTGTGCCCCTTCAACTTCCCTCTCTCTCTCTCTCTTCCTCAAAATTCTATAAATGCAAGCCATTTTGGCTTTGTATGAAATTCCAACCTTTGGTATGGTGAAGCCCTACCAAAATTGTACCTTGTTTCTATACTTAGATTAATGAGAAGAAATCTTGCTTTACTCAAAGTCTATTTGCATCTATGTGTTGAAATGACTTTTTTGAATGTCAAGTATAGATTTAGTTCATTTTGCTTTCATACAATCCTTGAATGTGTTGTTGAAAATGGATTCTCTTAGGAAGTCTCATGAAGTGTATGTTGTTACAATAGGCTCTTGAAGTGTGTATGAGTTTAGTAGTGTCACATGTGACCTTTTTTCACTTGCCTTCATTTGTTGAGTGACTCTTTTCTATCATGAGAAACACTAAAGCTAGGAACTCCATCAATGGTGTTGAGGCTAGTTTGACTATCTTAGTCCATTAGGCAAATTTCAAGTGTATTTGGAACCATATATTGGTGTATCACCTCTTAGTTAGGTTTGTTTTATGTATCTCTCTCTCCCTTTTCACCCATGATAGGTAGTATTAGGAGCATAAACACATCAAGTCATATATAAGGAGTTATCCCTCATAATACTAGAGGTATACCTCCACCATAGGTGCCCCACACACCTGGAGGTATTCCCATGTTTCCCAAATCTTGAAGAGGCCTGAAGATCCTCTTCTAGGGTACAATATTTGGAGACAATAGGTATGTAGGTAAAATAAGACATAAAATATGATGTCCTAGTGTGCGGAGCCTTATAAATGGGAAAAGTGTAGAAAAAAGTTAATAGACCCAAATCCTATGGAAAAGCTAAGTGAAGGTGAATGGGTTTCTCCAAAATGAGGTCTCATCATGATGCTATAAATGATAGTAGGATCCTTACCTCTATGTTGAGGATTTCATTGATGAAAAAGATAATTTTAGTGATTTAATTTAAGGTCACAATATTCTTCTAGTGTAAACAACGGGTTAATTTTCATAGATGATTAATTAAGAGTTCCATAGTTGGTAGTGCAAATGTGTTGTCACAGTTTTTTTAAATTTCAAAAATTAACAAAAAATTACTTTTAATGGCTAATATTTGAGTTTGGGCTTAAAAATTTTTAGATTTTAAAAAAATTGAAAATTAATTGATTGATTAATATTAATTAATTAAAAATTAAAAATTCAATTGTAGACCACAAAAATATATCTATCAAACTATGTAAAAAAAAAATTGAGCTTCCCCATGTAAAACATCATTGGCTTTCCCCTACAATTTGCAAAAGTTCATCAAAATTTTCATAATTTATGCAAATGTTTTCCTCTTTTTTCCCCAATTGTGCAAAATCACCTCGACACTTTTTTAAGTCATGTAAATTACATTTTGATTTTGCACATGGCATAATTACCAGTTAATAATAATAAATACATTGAAATATTTTTAATTGTTTTAATTTTGTAATTTACATTTGAATATCCTGCTTCCCCAACTAGTGTAAATGTCTTTTGGAATTTATCATGTCATGTAAATGAAATATTTATTTTTCACTGTCATGCAATTTCATATCCCATTTCCCCTGATCATGCAAATTCATTTTGCATTTCCAAGAGTCATGCAAATTTATTTTACACTTCCCTTGACTGTGCAATTTTTTTTTGCACTTCCCCAAGTCATGAAATTTTGTTATACACTTATATGAATTATTTAAATGAAATCTTCATCATTATAATTATCATTATTTCTTCCCCCAATTATAAAAATCCTATTATTTCCTTGAGTCATGCTAAAATTCAAAATTCTTCCATTTTAAAAAGATCTTTGAAGTTGTATGTTGAAATTCTAAAAAATGTTTTGTAAAGTGGAGTTACAAAGAAAATTATATTTTTATTTCATTTTGACTACTAGGCAAGAATATAAAAATCAAGTAGAGGAGGATTTTTAATTTTTTTTCTTATTCTCCTACTAAGAGGAGTGAAATGTATGGATCATTGAAGAGAGATAAAGAGATTTGAAAATCATAAAAAGATGATTTGTAATTGTTTGCACATGTTGTGAGATGTATGGTGCTTAGGAAGGAGGAATAAATTGAGACAAAATTAAAATATTAACTTACTTTTTCCAAATAAAGACCACATTGTATGGCTATATGGTTATGCTAAAGAGAATTAAAAATAAAAATAATAATTTAATTTGTTTTAACTACCTAAACAAGGTTGTACAACCACCTAGGGAAGGAGAGATAAGGAGAAAACATGAAAGAATAGTGTTTGATAAAATTTTCTTTATTTTTGTTGTGTAAAGAGGATATATAACCCATACAGGGAGGGAAAAAAAGACAAGGACAAATTTAATTTTTTTTTGTAGTTGAAGATAAATCCATATAACTATATGGTGACCCCAAGAGGGGGATGCAAATACTAAAAAGAGTAGATTTTGATAAAATTTCATTTCTTTTGTTGTGTAAGCAAATTGTACGGTGTTGTACAACTAAGGAAGAGAGAATAATTTTTAAAATCAAATACATAATTTTCATTTTCATTTTGTTTTTTTCCTCAAGATAAAAGGCCATATAGCCTATGAAAATTAAAGGTTTTCAAAAAAATTAAAAAGAAATTATATATTTTATTTATTTTTCGCTCATACCACAAAAATACCATATGATTCAATACACAAATGGGGTTTTAAAATTTTGGAAAATGCAAAAGACCATATTTTTATTTGATTTTTCTCAAATTACAAAAAGACCGTATAACCTTATATAAGTTTGAAAGATTTGAAATTTTGAAAAATAAATTGGTGATAATTTTTTTTGTGTTTTCACCTGAATCACAAAGAAGGAATAAATTTTAAAATTGAAAAAATGAAAATTTACAAATTTTCTTTTCAGCTTGTTTGTATTTTCTAGGAGAGTCTATCCAATAGAATTAAAAGGTGATTGAATAGGGGAAGTTAAAATTGACAAAGATGGTTGAGTGAGAAGTTGAAATTTGTATGGGATATTCAAAAATCACTAGAGTAATTTACATAAGCAAAATTATGAGTATGGATTTTTGGTGCAATTTAAATAACTTATGTTGACTTTTAGTTATTTCATTTTGTCAATTTTGTGAATAACTCTCAATTGTTAGTTTTTTCATAAAATTTAATGTCTTCATCCTCTACTCCAAAAAAATTAATTATGATCAAAGATAAATCAATCTTGAAATACAAGTTTTAGGGTGTGACACCTCTATCATCATTAGAATCTAATGTGGAGAACATTAAAAATACTAATCTAGGTCATATTAATTTATATGAATTTTATAAGAGAATAAATGTTGTGCATAAAACTGATTTTGGTCATAGCATTTGTGATAGTGGATTGGTACACGCCATAACATATACAATTTCAACACAGTCTCTCGAATTTGTCTAGGTCATGGCAGAACACTATAATTTAGAGATAGAGGAGTGAGAGATTTACAAGGTGAGTTGGAGGCAAGTTTCATTATAGATTATATAGATAATATGTTTCACCTTTTGGAAGAGGAATATTTTATTCATTTGACTCCTGAGTCTTCTCAAAGTTTTTAGGATAAAAATAATGTCTCATGTGCTAAGTAAGTCAACAATGGGTAGTTGACCAAACTAAAACATTCTTATGCATGACTCTCATAATGAAATAAATGAAATAATAACACTATTACACAAAATAGTGGGGAACCCAATAGTGAAAAAAATTAGATGTGGATGTATAGGTTCATTTAGATCATTGATAAGAATAGGTAATATCTCAATTATGGAAAACTAATCAGCATTACAATCCATAAATAACTAAAAGAAGTCACATCAAAGTTTTAAATGACTTCATATCTTGTCTATGTTGTGGCTAGTCAAAGATATTCTGATGGATTGCATATGGTGGGGGACTTTAGGAAGATAAAAGTTTATGATTTCTATCACCAACTAGAATTGAAAGAAAGCACTTGACATTTCAAAAGGGTGAATGATTATTTCATTCATTTTATCATTCAGTTATTTGACAAAGATATTTTCAATACAAGGATATCAGTAGTGACTACCATGTAAATATCCAGATGGTGAAATTAGTTCATATAATTCCAAATTTTAGTTATTTGAGAATCAGTGGCTACAAAATTGCTCCTTATATGTTTCCAAGATATGTCAGTGGTAAGTGGACTTTAATGGAACTAACAAGACAAATTATTGAAACATATAAGTTTTTGATAGGTTGACATAGGACAAGGGTCAAATTTATGGTTTCCATTGGAAGTTATACTTGTCCATCACCAAATAGTGGAGTAATATATGCCTTGTAATATAAATACTTTTGAGAGTAGATTTGCATTTGATATAATAAGCTTAATTGAACATAACCTTGGGCCTTCATTCCAACATCTCTCACATTTTGAGGATTACTGAATGGATTGCAATGATGAGAAAATGGATAGAATTAGAGACTATTCATAGTTTACCATAAAGTAGATAGTCAAATTTGGCATAATCAAAGTGCCAAAGTAGTTGGTGGATGATGAGGTCACATTGTATCCCATCTATGAAAAAAACATCGCAATGAAACTACTACCTATAATCTATTAGGATAAGAAAGAATATACTTCTCTTAGAAGTAGAACAAGGGTACTACTTAAAATGACTCTCAAGTGGTTGAGGGTTAAAGGAGTAGATGTTGGAAACATTGATTTCCCTACACCTCCTATGTAAGATGAATTTGGTATCTTCTATAAACAACAAAATGATGAAGTAGAGAAAATGGATGAAGCAATTCCAAGTGGATAACCCTTGGTGATAGAGGAAACACAAGAACTAGAATATATTTAATAGGACATTCCATCACAAAGGGTTCTCAAGCTCAAGATAAAGAGGTTAGGTGAAAATATCTCCTCTTCTCCTATCCTTCAATTCCTCAATAAATTCATGTTGATAGTTTCTCATATTCTCAAGATCTTGTAGAGAATACATCCCAATAATTTCTTAATTAAAATGGCATGTTACTTATTATATCATCTACTTTCTCATTGTAAGATATCACTCTTATTGCCTCATCTTATCCCTCAAATATTGAATTTCCTATTGTCTCCTCTCTAAGAACTCCAAGTGACACAATTAGGAAACAAGCATAAGGAAAATAATCTTTTTGAGGTGCCACAACTGAAAATACACCTTCTTCCATCCTAGCGATGTTGGCCCTACAAGTCTCATCTTTTGCCCCACCTTCTTCTTTGAGCACAACAAAATTATATTGGTTGTCCATAGTGGTGAAGAAAATAAGAAAAGTTGTTGAACCTAAGGAGATTGAATTTGGGACTTTGACAATCCTAATTAATTTTTTGAAAAGATCAAATAAAGCAAGGACCATCTCACGAATGGTAACAGATGAAAAAGGGGAGAAATATGTAGAAGTCTTAATTCTTATAGTTAATAAAGATAAATTAGAGATTAAAGTTGAAGACTATCAAGTGTCAAGGGTTCATTTGGAAAAGTCTACCAGAGAGGGAATGAAGGGAGATGTACAATTGGAAAATGACACCATTTTTGAGAAAATGGATAAGGATAAGGCAATGAAGGATGAGTTAAAATTAAAAGTGGAATAGTTGAATCAGTGATATAGAGGTTGATTAGACCAATTCACCCAGTAATTACTTCATCAAGTGTTCATGTTCAAATGTTAGATAAAGTGAAAGAGATAGGCAAAATGGGCAATGCAGTGAAATATTAGATCAAGAAAATCATTGATCAAGGAACCTCAATAATTCTCATTATGGTGACAATGGTCTCTAAAGTTTAGTGATAATGTGAACATGTAATAACAAATTAAAATAGGTACATAGAGGAAATACAAAACTGGGAGGAGTTCATCCCTAAGTCAATTAAATTCTCAAAATTTCCCTCTATTGACCTTATTAAAATTAGAGTCATCAATAAGGAAGAAGTTATTTATTAGATTGAATTCCTCTGGGTCATGAAATTTATAATTAAATCACTTCAAGAATGCCTTCATAAATTCAATAATTTAAAATCACTTGGAAGTGACATAAATATGGAGATTGATATTGAGATCAAAAGGTTGAAATGTCCTTTTGTTAATGATAGATATCAAGGTGGAAATATTATTTCAGTTGAAACTATGATCAAAGAATTTAAAAATCACATTTAGGAAGTTGTGAATCCCATATCTAAATTTGATAATAAGAAACTTTATCAATTGTCCAACTACCAAGTCGATGCTAATAATCTTGACTTGAAGGTGAACAAACTCCAAAACAAGTTTTAGGAGATGAAAGAATTGAATTTCTTGGTAGATATTACTTATAGGTATATAGATGGACTAGATGAAGATTTGATAAGGTTATTTATCCAAATATTTGATGACTTTATATAATATAAAGACTTATCAACGAAGAATAAAAAATATTTAAGTTGTTCTCAGCATTCTAATGTTTCCTTCTCATATTTAATTTGCACCTAACTTGTATTATCGCATTGTATTTCCCCTTGAAAATGTATGTGGTCACTTTTGAAAATTATATTTTTTAGTTTTTCCAACATTATTTTTATATTTTTACAAATTGATAATGTAGTTTTTCAAGTAGTGTAAAAACACCAAATATTTTTTCAAGTGGTGTCAAGTGCTCAAAACACTTTTGCACCCTTTCAAGTTGTAATTTCTTATTGATGTTTTTACAACTCTGTAAAAAGTAAAAAAGGTGGTTTTACATCAAAAACACCTATTTTGGCCTATAAATACAAGTTAGGACCTCATAATAAAGGTTCTAAGTAGAGAGATTTTATGCAAAACTTTATAAAGGGAGATTAGATATTCTACTCCATGAAGATCAATACAAAGAGGTGTTTCTAAAATTTATGTTAGTGATCCATTTTTGATTATGTATTTTTGTTTAATTCAACGTATTTTATCCTCATTGTTATTACCATCATATTTAAAATGTTAAGACTAAGAAATTAGGTTACAAATTTCTATCTGGATTTGTGATATATATTTAAAATATAAGTGGAATCTTGATGGGAATATAAGTGATTTATTTATTATTTATATTAGAAAATATAGAGGTTTACTCATCTTTGTTATCATGGCTAGGTAGTTTTCTAGTGTATGTTTCATATTCTAAAGAATGTGAATATGTCTTTTTAACCCATGAAATGAGAGAGATTTCCCCCTTAATGTTAATTTTTCCTTTGATGTATTCATTGAGTATAAGTGTTTAACTTGATGAATTTATTTTTTAAAAACATTACATTCCTTTCCTTATATCTCTACATATTCCTTTCTACAAATATCTTTTCATACTTTCAAGTTAAAAGTACCACCCCATGATTTACAACTTTTTCTTGTAAGTATTTCCTTTTTAGTATATTTTTTGGATTTTAATAAAGTTAGTTTTGATTTATAATAGGAGAGGTATTTCATTCCCTACATTTTTGACAAGAATATGATGATTTATCCCCTAACAAATTTTCATGCAAATAAGGTGGTAACATGGGCATTGCTTAGATCTATGTTAGGTGCCAAAAAGTGTGTTTTAGAAAGCCTATTGGGATTAATTAAACTCATCATGTTATTTTTATTAAAATAATAATTAACATAAAATAAATAATCCATGATAAGGGAGGGAAGTTAATCACTTTTTATAAATTAGGATGAACTGGTATGATACTGGTTCGAACTAGTTAACACTATTGTATAAGAAAATAAGAAAGATAGGATGTAAGAGACACAATAAAATAGGTTGATTATTTTATATATATGGTTAAAATAACAAATTATATATGACACATAATTAGATAGGTAGACTATGTGTTTAAGGTAAACAAAATAGGTAGCCTCTAAGAGATAGGGTCGAAAAGGATGACTATTTCTTATAGAAGGGTAAAAAGACCATCCTATGAGAGATTAGGTTAAATAGGAAAACTATGTCCTATATAAGGGTAAAAATACAAACCTATGAGAGATTTGGTCAAATATAATGACTTTGTACTATAGAAAGGAATACTAACCAGACTATGATAGATTGGGTCGAATAGAATAATTATGTTCTTTAGAAAGGAAAACCATATGACACACAATCAAGTGGGTTGATTGTGTTATAAGGTAAAAGACAATTTTTTATAATTATGACTCTAGAATATATAGTATTAATTATTATAGAAATTAAAATAAACACTTAAGCAACTAGGTAGACCTAGTCAATCTTTTTTACACACACAACACAAACCTTATACCAACACTAGTCAATATTGTATACACATAATATTTTCAAACTTTTATCAATTATTGATTCTCTTTATCTTCTAGCAACCCATCGTGTCTCAATCTCTCTAAGTGCATGCCCTAATAGGTGCACTGAGAAAGGGGTGGGAAGACCATTAGTGATTCATAGGGTTATTATCCTATTTGCCACTTGTTATCTACACACTTGTCTCCTAAAAACCATTCCCCTAAGCTTTGCCTCCCATTTTACACACTTATCTAGTATATTTTGCACATTAATTATCCCTTTCCATAACCTAAACCTCTTTTTGACAATTTACATGCCTCTTTTAGCCATATAGACCTTGTATTCTTATTTACAAAACTTCTTAGGGTCTAGGTTAGCCCCTGGCCGACCTATTCCATAACCTAGTTAGTTTTTTTCAATTACAATACTAGGTCAACCTTATCAATTTAAATTTTTAGAAGGGTTTAGGGTTAGATCTACCTACACAAACACAATCATTTTTCCATTTCTCATAGAAGAGAATAAAAAGTAATATATATATTGTGCATCTGCTTATCCATCATTCTAATTGAGGAACAAGCTTAGGGTTTCATACTTTTTTGGAGATATGGATCTTGTCTTATGGATAAGTCTTTTAGATTAATTTATATGTTTTGTATCCTAGAGACGATTTATCCTTATCATCCTTATTTTCCATAATAACCTCTTGTGAATCACATTGGCCAAGGGAGAGATTGACGCTTGGCGGGTTCGTCTTCAAAGGTAAATATTCCTAACTTTGTTCCACCTTTGTAAGAGTATATAGATATATATTTTCACTTATCTTCTATGCATTAGGATTGCATATACATTGATGTGATTATATGTCTTCTATTTATTTTTAATTTTAGTGTTTATTACCCTCACTTTGTGCCACAGTCTTTGGTGAGCACTAGATTAGATTTTGCTTTACTTGTTATTAGTTTAGTGAATATGAAAACATATGACCTAGTTAGGGTTGTTGCATATTTTTTCTTGACTGAAGGCTTTGGAACCCTCATTGATATTATTATGGTAATATATCCCTTAATTAGATTTAGTGGATCCATATTGGTCTTAACCTCGATTATCTAATGTATCCCCAATCGAAAGTGTAAGTAGGATTTATCTTCTCTGAGCTATGAATGATTTTTATATTTGATACATTTACCATTACATACATTTTTGTGAACCCGATGTGAATCTAACCCTTGTAGATTTTATTTCATGCTTTTCATTTCTATAATTCTATTATTTTCTATATTTATGATACTAGGTAGACTAAGTTGGTATAGTTCTAACTTCTATGTACAAGTTTAATACATAGTTCATCAAAATGACTTTGTTCTTTCTATGCAAGTCTTCATCAGATATAGGTTATCAAATCAATCAGGTTGACATAATAATATTATTCAATCCTAGATAAAAAACTACATAGAATAGATTGACTTAGTCTCCCTATCAACATCCAAAACAACAAAGTAAGTCATATAGGTCAACTTAGTCTTACAATCAGCATCCAGATAACAAAAAAAGTCAATCAAGTTGACTTACTTATCTTAGCAGGCTTCACCAAATAGGATTTTACAAGACTAGGTCAACCTAATTGACTTAGTTGGTATAACTTTCAATTAGCATTCAAGGCACTTCAATAGAAAGTTTTTAATCCAAAAATATCTTCAAACCTACCAAGGTTCCTTTCTTTATATCTCTTTCAATTTAGTGCTTCATTATAGTTCTTTTGTGCAAGTTTGGAGTCTTCAAAACTACAATCCTATATCAAACTAAGTTGACCTGGTTGACTTAGGTTTGTAGCCTGTCTTCTATCTAAAATACTAAGTTGACTTATTTATTAAGGACTCTATCTTCTCCATAATAGTAGTGATCCATAATCTAATTTGGGAAATAATAACTATATGTTATTAATTAATTCACACTTTTATTTTCAACTATTTTCATGCTTAGATTAGATCACATAATATAATTAGGTGGTTTTTCAATATACCATTTAGTTTCACTTTTTTACACTTTTTGCACACACTACCAAATCACATAATACTCAAAACACATTTAACATTTGTCTTCCAAAGGCTTACTTGGATTTCTTCTCTAAAGGGATGTTGACTTGGTTTTCTAGCCAAGTATAAACACATGGTTAATGGTATATATTGGCACAACAGCTGACACCCTTATCATTGAAAGATTTTGAAGTGAGGGGGTAGGCCCCAATACCAAGCCAATACCATTGCCAACATAGATCCCTTTTAGCCTAAATGTCCTAAAACCATCCATACATTGCTTTCTAGTTCCCTATTTTCAGCCAACTTCCCTATCACACTTAAAATAACACTTTATAATAATCTAACAACACTCAAGATGACCATCTAGTTAGTATTTACTTTATAGTTAATTGCTTGTTTTTTGTTCATTATATGTTGTATTGCAAAAACTTGAATTGGCTAGCATTTTTACAATGTTTTGTGTTGTGTTCTAATTGGATCATTATCGTTGACCCAAATATTTGTGTGTTTTCTTTCATTTATTGATTTAAATTATATTTTCAAAATCTTTCCCTATTTTTATCACACTATTATTCAGTTTGACATAGTCTCTTATAGACTATATTTTTCTCTGACTGTAATACTAAGTCAACCTAGTCTACCCAGTACTCCTTTATTCTAATTAGGCTATAATACTAAGTTGACTTGGTCAACTCTATATCCTTATCAAGGTATATTTTTTATTTTTTATGGTACTAAGTCAACTTGGTCAAATCTATAGTCTTCTCCCTTTTGTTTAATAGTACTAAGTCTACCTAGTCAACTCTTTATTCTTAGTTATCTTTTGTATCTCTTTGTATTTGCATTAGCTTTTCCTTCCCTAGTCTCTCTCCTTCATCATGAACTTCCTATTTGAAGACAATACTAAGTTGAATTCAATAGATATGATGAGTTTTACCAACCCCAATAGGTTCTCCCATATGTAGCTTATGGCTCCTACCCTAGATGCAAGTAATGTGCATGTAGGCACTCACACTACAAACTAGGTGGACCTCTTCTCATTCCTCTTCACTTCACAATCCTCTCTTCTCATTTGAAGATCAACCAAAATAGTATACCCAAAAAATTCTCTTTTTCATCAATAAGTTTCCTCAAAATTGAGAAAAATATCCTTATACTATTTACCATATCATGATAAGTGGTCAAGTTGAGGAGACCCATTCACCTTCTCCAACATTCTCACATGGATTTGGAAACACTAACTTCTTTGCCTCTTAACCTCTTCCCTCTATTTTGACCCCTCATCATACCATGACATCTTCCTCTTTGATTTCCTCCACCTCTATGCCTAGTATATTTACTAACATGTTAGGTTCTACATCTAGTGGGCCTCTTTCAAGACCCACTCTTCTCAATTATTCCACTAATGCATCATTTTCTATCCATGGTAATCATGTCTTTAGTGCTAATTCTTCTCATCCCTCTACTACTACATATTTTACCACACAATAAAATCATGTTACTAGTGCCTCACTTGCCAACAATTCTTCTCAAGCTACTACTATGATGCAAGAGCATCTTCAATAGCACCATGGAGGACTAGTTGAAAATGAAATTAGAGTGTGAAAATTCAAATTCTAGTTTTCCCTCCAAATTTTGTAGATTTCAAAATTTCACTTGAAAGTAAATGTAATTATCAAAAAAGTGAAAGTAAAAAGGTGAAAAGTGATTGTTAGATTGTTGAGGAAATAAAGGGGAAATGGTTGAAACTATTTTCAACATTAGTAAATTGTTAAAACTTTCAAACATCATATTTTTTTGCCTTAAGCCCAAATTGGGCGTAGAAGTTAGGAGAGAGATTCTTGAAAAAGACAAAAAAAAAGAGACAATTCATTAAGGAGAGAGGATGAGAAGAGAAGGAGGATGAGAGGGGCATAGAATTGAAGAAGAACATAGAGGAAAATTCCTCTCATTCAAAGGGACAGAAGATGGAATGAAGAAAGGAGAGAAGAATTAGTGAGGGAGGACCTCACTCAAGAGATGTAAAAGAATGTGAGAAGGAGCAAAGAATGTGAGAAGGAGTAGAGAATTATTTGGAAGCCATGGAACATTTATATTTAATTTTAAGTTTCTTATTTGATCTAAGAAATAATGAATGCTTTGTTTCCTATATGGTCTCTTTATGGAATTCTGGTAACAGGCCTACATATGTGAATGTGTGTATGTATGAAAGTATGTGTGTATGATGATTCTCTAAAGAACATTGTGAAATACTGATCATTTTATATGTTGGGAAAAATATAAATGTGGTATGATGTGATCAAGAGGTTTTGAGGAGTTTGGAATGTTGTAAAAAGCCTAAAAAACCTAAACAAGGTATTCAGGCCTGTAAAACTACAGCCCACTGTCTTAAATCAAATCCATGTGAAAATGTTTGTATGAAGTATAAAATGGTATGGATATAAGATATATATGTCCCTAAGGCAATTATAAACTTAAGAGTGAAGAAAAACAGGCCATAGAAACCCTCTTGATGTCCAAAAAACTCCACAGTTGAAATTCAGGCCTGTAGGTGACAGTGTATAGGAAAAGACAAGAAAGTTGCATGTTTTACATAGTAAATGGTTTGATCAAGTCATATTTGATAGAGAATATGAATGGGGAGGTTTTTTATATGTTTAAATGTTTGTATATCATCTTGGAACCTTGTTGACCATTGTATTTGAAAAGAAACTAAGAACCCTGTTGACTGTTATAAAAATATAGTCAAAAGACATTGAGTTGTTGAGTATTGGCAAGCTTAGAAGGTTGATATAACCTGGAGGATGATTGGAGAAGGTGTATGGAACTAATACATACCCTATAAAATTTATTTTAACCTTTTAAACAAGCTAAAACACTCGCAGAAAAAATAATAAGCTCTCGGCCTGTGACTGTCATGGGAAAATTCTGAATTAGGTTCAAACCCTTAAAATGAGTTTTAAAGCTTGAAAACTCTTGAAACTTTTTAATTTGACCCTTGATGATGTTATAAAACTATTGGAAGTTGTTTCAAGGTGCCACAGTATGGAAAAGTATGGAAAAGAACAATTGCCAAGTGGAACCTAGGTGCATGTGAAGGGAAGAACATAGGCCAATATAGGAAAAGTGAATTTCTCCAAAGAAGTGCACTAAAAAATGATTGATTCACCTAAAATAAGATAATGGGTATCTATAATGATGCTTGGTTTTCTTAGAAAGTCTTTAATTTACTCTGGACAAGGTGATTTGCACGCAAGGAGGGCTAATTAGAACAGGGCATAAAGAAGAAAGTACAATTCCGTACAAAACAACCTCAGGATATTTTTTATTATGTTATAGAAGGGCTTAATGGGTATCCACAAATTTTTAATTTCATGAATTAGTTAACCTATAAAGAGTTATGGCCAATAAATAGGGAAAATAGGGCTACAAAGAATGCTTGAATTAAATAGGCCTGTATATGAAGTTAGCTTAAAATTTGATGGTTTCAGAGCTGAGTTAAGGAGTGTATAAGAAATTTTGCATCATACTAACACACATAGTGGTACCCAAGCCACTACTACCAATTTTAATGCTTCACATAATGCCAATAATACCAATCAAACCTAGAAACTTTTATTAAAAACTCTTAATCAAATGAATGATTTCCAAGATAATGATACAAATCAAATGATGCAAATTCAAAATAATTTTATCCTTATTCAAACCCACCCTCAATAGATTCCATGGGCCAAACATAACCAAAATGTTCCCCCACCTCCCATTCACATGCTACTCTTATCCCTCAACCTCCTCTTGTTAATAAAATGATCAATCACATTCAAAATGAGCCTCTTACATGTCAAACTGATAATAGTAATATAGGAGGTATCATACCTACCATTACTTACAATGGGTTAGCCAATCCTACTCTTCACTTAAAAACATTTGAAAATCTATATAAAGACTGGATTAAGTTAAATAATTTTTATTTTACCAATATATTATAAAATATTGTTAGGGCGATGCCTTATATTGGTACAACCAACTCAAATCTCATTCTATTACTAGTTTGGAAGACTTAGTCAATTCTCTAGTCCAAGAGTTCCAAATTAGTGATCTCCTTGAAAATACCTTGGCCCATTTTATCAATTATAAGCAACTTGAGACTGAAACCATATAAGATTTCATCAAATGATGAAATACCTTGTCTAAAAAATGTGAACATAATATATAAGATGGAAACCTTTTTCATCTATTTACCAATGCTATTTTCCCCAAGTTACAATATCAGGTTCAGACTCACTCTCCATGTACTTCAGAAGAGGTCATTAACCAAGCCAAGCATAAATATTTCTTTATGTGTCAATTTGATCCATCCCAACATTCTATAGGTACTTACATGTTAATTAAGAATAAGAATCATCATGCTATAAATGATGGTGTCACTGACTCTTATGATAACTTTCACACTATTCAAGTTGTTGTTTCCAAATAAACACTGGAAGAAGCTTCCCCACCTAACTATATGCAATCATAAATGCATTAGATATACAAATCAATCCTAGCTCATAGAAGATAGATCCTACTTACACTTATGATTGGGGATATATTAGATAATTAGGAACATGACCAACATGAATTTGCTAGACCCAATTAGGGGATCTCTCACTACAATAAGATCACTAAGGAGGGTTACAAAGTCTTTAGTCAATCAAAACTATGCAATAACCCTAAATAAGTCTTATGTTTTCGTATTTACTATACTAATAACAATTAAAGCAAATAAATCTAATCTAATGCTCACCAAAGATTGTGGCACAATATGGGGGCTAGTAAACAAACAAAATTGAACATGCATAAGAGAATCCTAATTTAAGATATGTATAGGTAAGACCCTAATGCATGGAGAAGTAGAGTAATATTGTTTAAAAGCCATTATTTATGCTACTTCTATCTAATAAAGAGAGGAGCAAAGTTAGAGATACTTACCTGGAAGATGAACTCATTGAGACTCACTCTCTTCCTTGGCTAAAGGTGCTTCATAATTGGTTGTTATGGTTTGTAAGGATCACTAAGAAAGTCTAAAGCATCCAAGACTTATCCATAAGACTAGATTCTCTAAGTATAAACCCTAAGCTAAGACTCCTCAAGTAGAATGGTGGAAGAAAAGATTGTAAATAAGTGCAAATGAATAATAACTCTTGATGTCTCTCTAATAATGGTAGAATGGATGTGTTTATATAGCTGGATCTAACCCTAAAGCCTTCTAAAAAATTTAACTAACACAGTCAACCCAGTAGACCTAGTATTATTATTCACAAAAAATTACTAGGTCACGTGCTAGGTCATCCAAGAGCAGACCTAGACCCTAAATGATTTTCACCAATAAGAGTACAAGGTTGACCCAACTAACCTAGTCATGTAAACTATCCAAAGGGGTGTAAGGTTAGAAAAAGGGATACAAAAGGTAGTAAAATATTGGAGGAGTGTGAAAAAGAGAATTAATAGCTTAGGGGAATGCTTTTAGGATCTGGTTGGATTGATAATAAGTTAAAATAAAGGACAAAAATCTTATGAATCTCCAATAGTCTACCCACCCCTTTCCCGATGCACCCCTTAAGGTGTGCACTCAGAGAGATTAAGACTTGATAGTTTCTTGCAAGATAGAAATAATCATTAATTGATAAATTTTGAAAATATTATGTGTATACACAAACCACATCACTAATCTCATTTATCTTCAACCAATAACATCAATGTTCATAAACCTTTCTCCTTATCAGAATTACAAAAACATCTACCAAGGCCTCTTCCACAAGAACTTTGTATGATCCCAGAACTTGATCCCATTCATCCTATGAAGTATTAATATGATCCCAATAAATTTAATTTTAGTTTCATGTTATTTTGGGTCATTCTCATGAGACTTATAGACAACTTCATAAGTTGGATATTGATTTCCTTCTTGGTCCCAATTTTGATCATGATTCTATCATTCATAAATGTCAACAAGCCTATGACATTACCTTCAAATCCCATGAAACAAAATATAAATCTCAAGATTTAAATTAGGCAAATATTCATTTATCCATCTATAATGATCCTATTCTAAATCACCAAGATAACCAAGTGCCTTTCCTACCTACTCATAACCTTTTACCTACCTATGTCAACCAAACCATCCACCACCTGAAATCTAAATCCCATATTATTTGATCTTAATGGAGATCCCCTACCCAAATTCTCATAACCATATCCAAAGCATAACCTCTTGATGATTCCTTCCCTTTGGCCTCAAAAAAATCCACTTCACTTAGTGATTTTTGTGTATGACACTGTTTTCCCCAGCTCTACCTATGACCACTGACATCTCCCCCAACTGTCTACATAATCAATGGGAAAACCCTAATACAACTATTGCAGTGATGGGATCCATCTCTCTTCCCCCGAATTAATATTTTAAATCATATATTTATTATTTACACAACTAAATATTTAAAAATTGGTTGTATGACTAATAAATTATTATGGTTATTTTAGATGGTTGGAACGATTGGTTGCAACTATCCACAACCCTTATAAAGGTGTTTTAACCTTTGGTGAAATATTATATTTTCATTATTACAACATCATGATCTATGATGGTGGTGGTGGTATCCATATTTTTTATGAATAATTGTGAAGAAGGAATTTACTAGATCTGTTAATATTTCTCAAATAATGAAATAATTCTTGTGGGTTTTTTTTACCTCATTGAGGTTTTCTCACATTAAAAATATATAATGTGTCATCTCTTTGTTTCCTACATTATTTAATTTTCATTATAACTTATGTATTTAATTATTATTTTTATTTACCTATTATTCATATTAAACAAATGTTAGATTCCTTCTTGTTATTCTGACATGGTAATAGAGCAACAAATTGTTTAACTTGTTTGTAAGTAATCTAAATTCTTCTTGGAAATTATTTTATAAATTATTACAATAAGGTTGTCTAAAATAAATATTTTAATTTTTTTTAGAATTTTTTCGTTGGACATCTTATGATAGAATTTATAATTATAAATAAGTGAATTATAAATATTATTTCAAAATATATATATATATATATATATATATATATATATTTACTAAAAATATAATAATAAAAATTATATCTATATATATATATATATATATATATATAATAAAGAAAACAAACAATTTTTTTATTGTTGCTTTATTTATTTTATAAAAGAAACAAACAAACATGAATAAATAATACCCCTAAGTGTGCTATGAAAATCATTAAGCCTACATTTTATTTTATAAGAACTAGTCCCATAACCCTAAATATTTATTATATTAATTTATTTAACTATATTAAGATAACTTAAAAGTTTAAGAGCAAGTATTCTTTATAGTAAAAAAAATTACCCTAAATATTTATTATTGTAATTTCCGTTTACTATGTTAGGATAAATTAAGTTTAAAAGCATGTATTATTTTTTGTAATTTTTTCTATGTTATGTTAAAGGCTTGCATGAGTATTTTTTTTATTAGTTTTAAAATACGTCATTATAGTATTTGTTTTACTATGACATGGTAAATGTTTTTACAACAAATTTTATAGTGAATAACAAAATGCATATTTTTTAATATAGATTATTTTATATTTTTATATATAGATATTATATTTATACTGTAATATTCAAATAGTGATATAAACTGATAAAGTACTCAAATAATGAGTTACTAATATGGCAATTATTTAATATGAATTTTATGTTTCAAAACATATGTGTTTAGGTTTTAAAGAATTGAAGTATTAATGAGAGTGTCAAGCCTCAAACGTTAAAATTGTTTATTGAGTGGAATTTATAATTTTATTTTCCAAATAGTTATCCTTCAACAAAAAAATATTCGATAGGTAAAAAATAGTTTTTACAGGGCTCATGTAACCCAAATAAAAATATAATAAAGACAAGCAAAACCAAGCAGGCTCATGACCCATTAGAGTTTAGAACAAAACAACCACTAAAGATAGGAGTTAGGATAATAAAATAGTTTAATAACCAAACACTACCATTATAATATTAAATATAAGATTCATGGGAGACCGAGTATTCTATAAAAGGAGTAATGGCAGTCCCTTCTTTGAGGTCCTACTTGGGAATGACGACCAATTTATCCTTCTTGTTGCATATGGTCTGAGTGAGTTACCTTTGATTTTTTTACTTAGCCTTATCCAAAACTTCTCAATCCAACATCTGAGAAGGATGCCTTTTGTTTTTGGAAGATTCAATCTAGCTCCCATCCTAAAGCTTACCCTTTGAATCTTTATCAGCACTCATCTTAATGATGACCTTATTGATAGTAGAGGTTGATTTGTTTTCCTTAGTATTGAGAGGGGGAAACTTAGGATGAAATCCCTTAGAGATATCAAGCTTCTTCATCTTAAATAAAACAAGCTCCTTATTCAACATAATCATCTCTAGCTTAAAATATTTGGAATCTACCAACATCATGTCAACCTTTTGTTTGAAATTAGCAATCTAATTATCGAGCTTTCTAATTTTGAAATTGGACTCAATACTTTGAACATTATCCCCCAAAATGCACTTTTTCCCCAATAGAGCATCCTCAAGGGACTCATATTTATTAATAAAATATTTTTTGGCCACATTAAAGTAACCCTCCTCTAAATCAACCTCTTCAAACTTATTATCTTCTATCTTATCAAAATTATCACTGACCTTAGTATCAGGAATATAATTACCTCACAGGGATCTTCCCAAAGTAAAAAATAGATAGACTAAACCCTCATGAAGAATATCCTTTTTAGAGTTGTCTTGAAATGCAAGGATCAAACATTTAGGGGAATTAAGTAGAAAAATGGGAAGTCGATACTATGCCCTTTAAAATGGTTCATGATAAGGAAGTGATGAGAGTATAGCACATTAAAATTAATTTCCAAGGTAATGTATTTCATTATTTATAGGCAAACTCTTGGCCAAGACATTGGAAGGTTTGTTCTTGGAAATCCCTTATCCTCCAACATAACTTCCTCTTTAGATATAAATAATTTTCTAAGGAACTCCTACTTCCTACTCTTATTTTTTAATATCTTCTCATTATCATATGTAATCCTAAAGACCACCCTAATTATTTCCTCAGTGATGTCCAACTTGATCCCTCACATCCTAACATTTCTTTCCTTCTACCCATGAGTGAAATCTTTAGAGATAATGGAATCCTATCCTATAATTCTATACATGAAAATAATGAGGTCACCCATCTTGAACAATCTCCATATAATGTAGTCCTACATAACTTCATCATAAGAAATATGTTCCTTATGGTCCCTATCACCACCCATACTTGATCGAAGATGTGTTTATCAGTGAATGAGGTAGGATGAAAGAAAAAACAAACACCAAAGAGGCTTTTTTTTCCTTATGACCTCACAATTTGATTAATTATTCCACCTTGCTTGACATGTCATAGAGAGAGTTCAAAGCTTTTATAAAAATATTATGATCATTATGATTATAGTATAGCCACATTAAACTACTATACTCTTTAATGATGTGAGTAGTCATATTAAAAGTCATACTACCAACTCATATCATTATTTCAAAAAAGTTCATAATAAAATGACCTCCCAACTTAAGTAATTGTGATAGCATAATCATTGTTAATTATTAAAATTAAATGGAGTGGGATTAAATAAGAACCTTCCCATTGAGAAACGTCATGAATATTGACTCCTAGGTTGACAAACCATTCACTTCTTAATTTCCTCTTTTTAGGTATAACAAAAGGTGACCTCTTTAAATTAAGTAAGAAGGCCTCTAGTATACTCAATTAGTTAATTAATGGTCAATGTGGGATTGGTCCTACTAGTGAGTTAATTGATGATGTTAATAGAATCTCCCTCCACAACAAGCCTCTTAATGTTTAATTGGGTTGCCAGCTAAATCCCTAGAAATGTTACCTTAGATTCCACCACATGACAAGTTTGGAACCCTATGGGACTAGAATATGCTTAAAGACCTTCCCATGATAATACATGATGATTCCCCCTTCCCTAGCCAAACTAAGGTTACCTTTAGAGGCACCATCTAAGTTTAGTTTGTTCTAGATTGGTCTAAGATTCCTCCACTTAATCTAGCTCATATCATTTTTTTTGTTTATTCACCTATGGGATTAAGTTTCTAGTTTCCAAGAATAGCCAAATTATCTTGGAAAATGATAAATTCTTATTTAGGGGTGAAATATTACCAATTCTTTGAAAATGATAGAAATTAATTGATTGACAAACAACTTCATATTAGGTATGATGTTCTCAAAAGTAAATGAATTTATCATTTTCCAAATAAACTAGAAGAAATGAGGTAAAGCTAACTTCCACATGGAAACCAAGGATGACATCTTTCATGGAGGTTTCCATTGTTTAATCATATCAAGCAAGGATTTGTTCTTTACCTACCCGACATTGAAATGTTGGAGAATCATGTCCAACTCTATGGAAGTAAAGGGGTAGGATAATAGTATATGATTTTTAGATTCAACATCATTTTGTAAATAACACATATGTTAGGAATCATGATTCCTCTTTTAGAAATATTGCTAATAGTCAAGACCTTGTTCTGGGTAGTAAGCCAATGAAGATATTAACTTTACGAATGAGGTTCTTGATCCATAATCCTACCAATAAACTTCAAAATTAGGAATAAATAAATCCTTTAGGTATCATAATTTTACCAAGTAACTCCCGCTTTTCTTAGCTAGCCAGACAAGAGAGTCTTTTTTCTAAAATATGGGGATATGAACCTATTAAAAGGAATAATTTAAAATTTTGAATTTTTCTTGGATCTCAGTTTAAAAAAAAACTATCTTATAACTCTCTAGGATTTAAATCCCTTATAAATAACCTAATAATCTTTGAATTTATGTCCAAAATGAACTTTTAAAGAATTCCATAATCCAGACCAAAGATTAATGGAAGACAAAGGAACAGGAAGAAGTTGTAGACACTATTTATGAACTATATAGCACTTCAATCTTGTCCACTTGTCAAACTCAAACCTTGATTTTTTCTATTAGTACTATAACTTTCCCACTTATACAAGTCTCTAATATTATCTCTCTTATGCCCCTTGGCTTATCCCTTCATCTAACCAGCCTTATATTGATCACCCATGCCTACTATCTTGCTCATAATGCTTAAAAACTATTTATCATCCATCTCTACAAGTTTTAAGCATGTATATGTTTGTTTACTCCCTCTAAACTTACATACTATATATTCACCTACATTGGTGCAGGTTTCCTACTCTAATACAAGTGTCTTATTCCCTAAAGTCATCAAATTTTCAAATGAAATGTATCTTAATGGTCAGCCTAAGTGATTTAATGTGATATACTCTCTAAATGGATTGGTATAAATATAAGATCAACCATCATTCATTTCTCACCTAGCACATACTAAGGTAACTTATGAAAGGCATCCTATCAATCATTTAATTAAGAAAAGATTCCTTATTTTCTCACATTTCCACAACAATCATAAGGATAACACCTCTATGGGTTTAAAGTATTGAAGGAGTAGCCTAAGAGATATATTTTCCAAGTTACAAGATAGGTTAATATTGTACTTAATTATCATATATTTCATAATTCACACATAATCCAACACATAGAGGAGAGTTACACAAGTCTAAGTCCCTCTTTAGAGTATTGGCTATGTAGGAAGCACTAATTGGCATAGGGGTATTTAGGTAAATTTGATACCATGTTCCCATTAACCCATTTTTTACCACAACCACTATCAAGACAAAAAATAAGGTTTTATTATTTGATAAGGAACAACAATCCATGACCTAGATCTAAATGCACCAGAGTAAAGGCAAAAAAAAAACTTAGAAACATCTAGGTGGTCACATCTTATTTTAGAAGTTATTTTATAAAGGATAATTGTGTGTGATCCAAACACTAACATAAATTTAACTATTCCCTACTGACATAAGTGTCCACAACTATAGAGGCACTTAATCCAAAATTTGGCTATTGTTCCATAATATTCTTCCAGTTTACTTCCTACCTATTTTAGATCTAGATTTGTATTAGCATCACAACCACCTAAGTATCTTATTTATTTATCATTTACATATCTACCATAGTTGTACTTTCTATTTTTATCATGTCTTAGTATAATAAATTTAATATATGTTATATTTAAGTTTTTCAATTAATTGGCCTTTTATAGATCTATTTATCACCCTTGTGCTTATTAATTTATATATTATTAAGCCTATCTATCCCAATAGAGTCCTTATCAAATTTAGGGTTAACTATTTGGTGAATTAGATCTTTGATCCCAAAACCCTAGTTGGCTTAGGGTTTTTTTAAATAAAATTATAATTCTTGATTTTCTATAAAAATTTGCAAAAAATAGATTTCCTTGTTTATAAATATGTGAAATATGGATGTATCTATTACCCATTTTGGGTTGAATTTTATAATTGTTATGGCGGTTTGGTATAAAAACTACTTGGTAAAATATAATATTGAAATAAATAAGATAGATCAAGTGTCATTTGAATATATCTCATGAAAAATGACCTTATTGATAAATTAGGGGGCATGTATACTAAGTTTTCAATCTTCAAAATTTTAAAGCACTCTACTATCTATAAGGATATGCTGTATGAGGTATTGTGTGATACCCAAATACCAAGTGATATGGCATTGGATTTTTTTATAGATATTATGCAAAATCTAATATGCAACACAAACATTATTAATTTTATCTGTAAAGAGTTGTCCTTAAATAATATCATTTATCAATAATTTTATTCAATAAAATAATTTCCTTCTCATAATTAATATAAACAACATGATCATATTCAAAAAATCCCAAAGACATATAATGAGGCTATGAATAAAATTTCACTATTAAACTTGTTACATAGTCACCACCTTACAAGGTTATTCTTATGAGAACATTACATACTACAACCTTGTCACAAAATCTAGAATAACCACATGTGACTTTATGTTAAACTCCATCAAATGGACCAAAAATAACGTATCATTTAAGAATAAGGATCCACCATCCCATCCTTTGACAAATAATTCTTTGGCAATCTATATCCAATTGTATGTTTGTAATAAAATAATAAAATGAGTTCTTATGGAAAATGGCTCAAGGCTCAACATTTATAACATATCTTTTATCTCATTAATTAGAATTAGACATTAAGATTTGTAACCATATAATATGATGATCAAGGAATTTAATAATATTTTATGATAAGTATTGGAACAGATAACATCAAATATTATTGAGTCCCTATACATTACCTACTTTATGCCAAGTTATGCTAAATGATGCAAACTATAATATATCATTGGGATGGCATTGGATACATGAAATATATGTGGTTATATTTTATTTTATTTCCTCCTTAAAATTCAATCATCATGGATCTATATGCATATGTCTAGTAGATAATAATACATTCAAACATCATACAATAGTCTAAAAAACAAGTGATCTAATGTTGTAACCCTACAAGCCTAATCTTGGCCTTTAATATTTTCTAAAATGTGGATACAAAATATAAGTATTAGGCAAACATAAAAAAGGTATAGCTCAAACCATTTATTATATAAATAAAACAACATCAGTTGATACACCTAAGCACATTTTTTATCTAAGGTACCAAGGAGATAGTTCTCATGTTTTCCTGAGTCTCTTGCTTCATTACTCTTGTAGATTATAGAGTGACATCTTATATTTCTCTCTCATCCTATAGAATTTGATATGAATATACCTCTATTAATGGTTATAATGTGAATTCTTATTATGCTTATCACCAATGACTAGGGCATTCTATGAATAGATGTTTTGCCTTGAAGCATAAGATCCAAGACCTCATCAAGGACCAAAAATTTACATTTTATGTTCCTAAAAATTAATTAGGTTCACAACTTGGTGATCACTAAAAATATAAAATATTTAAAAAAAATTGTATGATCATTCAAAAAATAATCTAGAACTATAGATGTCATATAATGCACAACAAGGGCTTTAGAATAAACAACTCAAATTCTAGGCCAACAAGATTTAACAATCACCTTATTCATGGATGATGATTATTTTTGGAATAACTATATTGATCCTAAACAAATAAAAATGAATTTCAATATAATACATTTTTAATAGGTTGGTTTTGACCTACAAGACTTGTAAATAAATATCAGTTAGAAAAACTCCTTAGGATACATAACATTACCAGTTGCTCCTTAGCCTAAACTAATTCAAATAAGAGTTTGGGTTATGCCTACCATATATCCATATACAATTACACTATCCAATATTTTCTTATATCAAATGAAAGTACAAAATGAATAAAATCATGAAGGTGTTTCTTTTTATCATAAAGGCAAATTGATCCATATTCCAAATGATAGCATTTTTTCTTCTACTACACATGTAAAACATGAGAAGTAACATGCCATGTACCATTTCAACTTATCCAATCATGATTCAATCAATGAAAAATATCCAATACAAGGTTGTGAGTTTTACACATCTCAAAAATACCAAAAAATCCAAAAATATTTTTAGCATCTACATATTTTATTAGATCCCTGGCATCTATGTTAGTTCCATGTTGATGGATAACATATCAGTTACTTATACATACACATGTGTTTCACACTTATATTTGAGTGTGATATAGGCATACACAGATACATAATTAATGCACTCATGTATGTTGGGATTTATCTCTACTCACATCACCAAGATGTTGGGGGCATCCACCTTTATGATCATAATACATCTAGGTTATATCATTTTATGGTCATTTTACATTATCATGTTTGAGATCATATATATACTTACACATTACTTTATCTATGTTTATATCTTTCAAAGTCTAATTTTTTATTTGATAGGTTGAAAGATGAGAAGAGAGTCTCGTAACCTTACAAAAATAAACTGAAAGATATTTAAGAACAAACAACAAGACAAAAATAAATAGAACCTAAGTGTTAACCAAAACTATTATCTTTAGCCAAAAATATGCCAAAAAAAGCAAAGAGATGAGAAAAAACCTATACCCCAAATGAAATCTAGTCTGATTCCTCTAAATTAGAATATAGAACTAGTTTGTTATCCCCCATGATCTATATTTTATTTTCTCTACCTCTGGTATGGTTACCTATCCCCTACATAGTTTCCATGATTAACCTCTTATACTTCAGCCCATCAAACTTGAGATTATCTTTTACCTATTTAGATTCTACCCTAGCTTCATCTCCCCCACCACTATAGCTAGTTCTTACACCCTGTTGGGTTTTATTGAATGTCATTTCTTCCTCCTCCTACTATAAGTCACCCATATCTGGGGAGAAATCACCAAGGACCAACAGGTTTTTTATCTTCTCAAATTCATTGAAGATTTCCATACTTAAGAGCTTCTGTATTACCACCTTGGTTTGAAATTTATCGATAGATTAGTCAATCTCCTCTTTTAGTTTGAAATTGAAATAAACTCAATCCCTAATGGTGATGGGTGTTAAAAATTTTGGGGCCCAATTTTGACTCCCACTAGGATTGAAGTCTCCTTGAATATTTTCTATTCCACAAAAAACATTATGACCCCCTACATGTTCAGTTTCATGGTCTGAGAAGAAATCATGATCTTTTTTGGAATCTTCATACTCACTCATGATGTGAATGGCCTCCATCATATTTTGGTCCAAAAGGGTTCCTCCCTTTTAACCAAGAGAAATATAGGCTCCTTGTGGATTATATATGTTGAGGGATTGCATTTAAAATTGGTAACTAATACTTCCAGTGACTTGAGAAAGAAAAAGAGAATAATGATTAGGTGGACCTTGAAGTAGTTGAGGAGCATAAAGTGGTGAGAAAATATCACTGTATGCTTCCCCTAAAGGGTTATTTACCTTATTATTTTGAGGCACACATACAACCACTTCTTAGGTAGGGCCACCCTCAATAACCCTTTTTGATTCAAATATTTTGGATTTTTTTCTCAGTACTATAGAAAATGTTGAATAGTTCTTATTTTCTATTTTCATCCTTAAAATCCTTCACACTTGAACAATCCAAACATGTGATGTCACCTATAACTTCTTCAGTGACCATGAGCTTCAGGCCCCACATTGAAACCTCTCTATAATTCTAACTATGAGCAATGTCTTTGGATATCACCACATCATGACTAACCAGTCTCTCTATGTAGCATGCTAGTCCACCCTTAACTATATTTCTCCAAATTTAGGCATCTTCGTTCACTTTTACATAGGATATTAGATATACTTGATTGTGGTCACCACCCATCCTTGTTTGTATGCTTTTACTACACTTTTCATAAATGTGGCCCCTTGCAATGAAATATAGAACGATGTCAAAGGTAGTACCATTAAAATTATTAGAGATTGAGATGAAATAAATCAATACATGAGATATCTTATGGTGTGGACAAGGCATGATGTCCTTACACATGCAATAAACACTCCACCCTTAATGAAAGTGATTAATTATAATGAAACCCATTATTTCCCATGTTAGAATGATATTTGTTGAGCTTAATGAAGGGGATGATGTCATTAGGGTATGCCACATTACCTTGAAAATAGGTAAGGTAAATGATAAAGACCCTTATGTTATCCATTTTATATATTCATTTTCTACCTTCTCTATAAACATGATTAATAGACACCCCCTTGAAGAAGGTAAGAATATTTTTAGCATCTTCTATAATACCAATTATATTTTAGGAAGAATAGGTATATCCTTTCAAAAAAAATATGTTATTAATAGTCTCCCTCTACCTAAAACTTCTCCAAGCCCATCTTAATTGCTAACTCTACACCCAAACAAGTAGCCTTGGCCTCTAGTACGTGATTGGTTTATATCCCTAGAGGTCCTGCAAAGGCAGTAATGAGGTTTCCATTTGAATCCTAGATAACTCCTCTGACTCCCATAGGTCTAGGGTTCCATTTAGATGCACCATCAAAATTCAATGTATACCATTGATTAGGGGGGATAATCCACTTGATCATAGATGTATCAACACATTTTTTGTGGGAATGAGTAGGGATTTCAAGATTCCATAGGTGGAGTATGAGAAAGTTGGAGGGAAGGAGAGTCATCATAGGAAGAGGCATAGGTTAGCCAATTATCTTTAACAAAATCCATATATTTCTTGAAGGTAGAGGAATGGATAAGATTTAGATGATAAAAAATGATCAAATTTATTGAAATCCATAGTCTCCAAAAAAAAGTGTGGAAGAACCAAATTCCACCAAAATTTTAGTGGCAGATAATCCCAAGGTGACTCCCATTGATAGATCAAATATTTAACAGACCTAGGTGTTGATGAACTTAAATGTATCATTAGGTTCATATTGTGTTTACTAAACACTTCTCATTTTTGAATTCAAGGAATCCATTACATGAGTTACTAGTTGTGATAATCATGTTATCCTTGGTGGAATAGAGGTAGAACAGGTTGACTATTTCACAAATTTATATTAGTTGGTGGTTGGAAGCCATCGTGGCTTAATAGTTAATCTTTGATTTTGAAGATGACCTATTCTATTTAAACTGAATTATGATCAAAACTTAAGTCTAAAGTTAAACTAAGATGAGTATTCACAATGAAACTAATCTAAGGTGAATTGATAAAAAAGGGGTAAAAGGAAGGGTAGGATAGAAACGATAGGTGTTGATGATCTTTGCTTCAAACACTATGATGAATTTATAATTTTATATGAACATACATTTAACTAATGTGTAACATGAAGTAGCATAATTTAAAATCCTACCACACATTAGGCAAATATCTAAGGGAAATATGAAAAGATACAAATATGAATAAGATTTACTTTAAAATTCTTACCCTTGCAAGCAAATAACATTAACCTAGATGCAATAAGAGTAAAGAAAGTGAAGTAAACCTAAGAACTTTCAATTAATCTAGCATTAGCCCAAATTAGTAACTCTGAATTAGAATATGCACACTCAAAATTCATAAGAACCATTCAAATTTGAAGATGAGACTAGACAAATGAGAGAGAAACCATGATATAAATTCACACAAGCAAATGTGGACAAACTTTGTATAATTCCTTGCTTATATTAATTTTCTCAAAAGTTACAAACATTTTTTGGCTCTGAAAACTCTCTCCCTTTTATAATTGGCAATACCTCTTTATATAAACCATTCATGAGATATCCCAGTTAGTTATGTCTAATTACATTTGTACATGTGTCTAAGATATTTATCTTTTATATTACATTCTAGAACAAATGACCTTTTCTAATATACTGACCTATAGGCAATGTACTTTACAAGCTATACATGCCTTTACAAAAGAATATTCCATTTCAAAAGTACAGAATGCTAGTTGCAAAATAACATTCCTAATACAACTAACTTTGGGACTCTAGTGCTAATGCAACCTTATACCTTCCTTATAAGATCTTAATTTTATAATGTTGTTCATTAATCAACTGGAGGTCAATAATGGATCTCATGAAAAACTCTTTTTATTGATCTCCCATGTTACTGAGATCTTTCTCAACTATCTCCAAAGCTTGTTTGATGCTTCCAACATCCCCTATCTTCTCCTTAGATGTTAATAGTAGGTCTATTATCTTCTTGTTATCAGACCCTGTCTTCCCTTAACCTTGGTTCCTCACCTCTTACATGAATTGAGAAGTTATATGCTTGAACTCCTCATTAGTGATAAGGCCCAAAGGACTAAATGAGGTGTGATAATTGATTAAGCTATCCAATATGTATAGAATTTTATCCTCGTACTATTTGAGGTCCTTAGAAATATCCCCCATCTTCTTGGACCAACTACTCAGGTCTTTAATTTTTCCACCAGTATAGTAATATCCATATTTAAATGGGCTAGACTAACTATCTTGAATTCAAGGACTTGATTCTTGGTCAATGATTTGATTAATTCTTTCCCTTGATAGCTTGAAGCATGTCATTAGCCAACTTGGCCTATAGCCATAGAATTTTGCTTAATTTTTTCCTCATGTTTAGGTTCTGAATAAATTTAAAGAATTGAATAAGTCAATCATGGTGTCATCAAATATCTTGAATCTATATTATTGGATTGACATGATGGTAGTCTCTTTTAAATTTTGTTCTATTACAAAATTCCCTTGATCATTATAGTAGATCCTCCTTGTAGACATGTTCTTCTCTTGTGATGGGATGATGGTTCTCAATGGTCCAAAACAAGCTAACCAATTATTATTCCTTGTATTTAGAGATGTGGCATCAAATTATGTGTCTTTAGAACACTATTTTATATATATAAAGTTAGATAAAGCTCCACATCTTCCCTTGAAACACCTTTTTAGGTTACTATGGTTGTGGGCTTCTCTAAATTTCTTGACAATGGTCTACACCTCAATTCTAGATCAAATTATCTTTGCACAAGTAATAATTTAACTTCTTTGGTTTGATTACAATGAGCACAAGGTCAAATTAGGGTTTTCTTACTTGCCAAGGCTTTCTTAAAAGTTTTTATAGTGATTTAATGGTGGCATCTATTTAAACTTGCTTGAGCTTCATCACTTAGATCCCAATTGGATTGTGTACATATA
Source organism: Torreya grandis (assembly GCA_037957365.1). Taxonomy (NCBI): domain Eukaryota; kingdom Viridiplantae; phylum Streptophyta; class Pinopsida; order Cupressales; family Taxaceae; genus Torreya; species Torreya grandis. Next base: position 4,334,465 of record JARHVA010000773.1, on the reverse strand, counting down.
CCCTTGCATTTCCTAAGTCTACAAAATCTTCAACTTGGTGTATTATACTTACATTGCTTTGATGTGGCATCCCTATGACATTTTCTCATTAATTTTAAAAAGTGATTGCTGTCTTTTGAAAATACTACCTCGATCTCACACCATTAGATTATCCTTATACAAATCAATGTGGACCATTGATCTCGATCTAAAAGATCAAATGTTATTGGATATTTTTTATGTTGCTTATGGTTATGAAACTTTTCACTTTTGCCTTTGCCTTGAGATTTATTAAAATGCCAATGTTAATCTCACACCATTGATCTCATTTACATGGATCAATCATGCTCCATCAATCTTGATCTACTTAATTATGACTCCTTCTCCATACACCATTTATTGGAATGTGTATTCTCATCCACATACCATCAATATTTAAAATATAATCGAGCTTTAATTTGTGGCTCTTGGTTATGCCATGTGTCATCTTCATGGTTATTTATAGGGTCCTTGATTTTTTAATACCTACTACACACCATCTGATCATCCTCACCTGAGAAAATGCACTCCATTGGATCTTTATGTATGAGGTTGAATGTTATTGGTTGTTGAGTGTTTTTTGGCTAAGATCATGACACTTATCACTTTCTTACTTATCTTGAGGCTCCATTGAAGTTTTGATTGGATATGCACCATTAGATCAATCCTACTTAAAAAAACATGTACCGTTGATCTTTGGAAGATATTCAAACTTTAGTTTAAGGATAGGGATTTATCTTTAATCTTGCTCCATTGGATCTTGATCACCCAAGCAAATGTGGATAGTTGATCTTGCAAATGAAAATGATATTTAAGTCAGGCTTGGGAAAATAAAGAATTTAGAATAAAGTTTTTGGACTATGGTTTTATTTCATGTTAATAAACATGAGTGAAACCTTAGGATAAAATATTTAAGTTAGGTTTTAATGCATAATAAAGGGGACCTTGAGAATAATAAAAGACATAGAATATAGTTATAGCCTAAGGTTTGTTGTATTAATAAATATAAAAAACTTTAGGCTAAGTCTGTAGTAAAAGGGACATTTCATTTATTTAGAAAATGCTTGTGAAAGGGACCAAGGGGGCTTAGGAAAATAAAGAGACCAAATAGAAAAATAGACTAAGGTTTGGTCATGTTAATAAACATGACTAAACCTTAGGATAAAAATAAAACTAAGTTTATGACATGATAAATCATTCTCACATAAATTGTTCCCAACAAATTTAAATTTGATTCAAAGGGACTTGAGCTAGGGTAATTTGAATGAGGGTTTCAAGATGATTAAACATGATTTCAATTTGATTTTCAATAGATCAAAGGTTAGTAAAAGGTCAAATTGCTATAAAAATCATGAAACCCAAGCATTGCCCATTCCAAATGTACTCCATTGGAGGTGTAACCTAAAACATAAATATCTAATATTATCAACTTTAGGCAAGATTAAATAAAAATGAACAAATACGCTAATAAAATTAGGTGTGGATGATCTTAAAATAAAGATAATGTGAAAACATGCTAGAGGTACTTTAATCAAGTGAATTTTTAATTTTAAAGTACAAATTTGCATAATTTGAAATAAGGGTCCCCATTTTTTAGAAATGGGGATATGTTGACCTCAACACTAGGTAAAATCTAAGAATAATTAGATAAATTAAATAAATATTAGAGAATGGAAGAAATGAAGACCAGGAAAGGAAAATGTGTGTTGTAGATTCAACCTCTTATTTGCAAAGAGCACATCTACTAGGAATTGGGATTCCCTTCCTCATCAAATTATCCAACCTAAAGATTTTATTTTTAGCTATTATCTATAAGAAAACATTGATCTTGGGAATAAAAATTTTAATCCACAAGTGATTCTAATTCTCCTCTATTTCTTCTTGGTCCCAAAGGGAGATGTAACTAGATTTGATAGAAAATAGTCTATTGGGGTTATCTTTCTATTGATGCTGGAGATTACACCCATTGGTAGGAAAACAAGTTCCTGCCCTCTCCCCGCAACATGGAAACTCCTCTCTCACCTATGGGATGGTGAATCAAGAGAGGAGAGTCTCTAGGTATGGGCTAGTTCCCTCTGATGTATCTTGTTTGTTTCAGGCAGTGCAAAAATATAGATATATAGATATACACAGCTATATACAGCTATAAACTGGGGAGAATGAAAAGGGGGAAGAAATGCATGAAAACAAACTACCTACACTAAAGAGGTGATACACCAAAATATAGATGACCTTCCCACCTCCACACTCAGGATCAAACAAAACATACATACACTCAGATTTGGCAGAAAAGACCAGGTCACTGGAATTGACAGGGAGGTTCTTATGGAAAACACAAGAAACAGGGACTCACCAAGGTGTTAATAAATACACACTGTAAGTGACCTCACCTATTCTATACCTCCAAAATAGAACTCTACTCCTAGCAGTAGCAGACAGTGGCACTTTGTAGATCACAGGTTTGCTGGTGTTGAACCTATGAGAGCATTAAGAGATAATGACTGGACACAGACCAACATTCAAGGCATACTCTACACAATCCATCCAAATAGAGGTAAAAACTATCTTTTATTGATTCAAGTGGAAAATTTGTAGAGCTGTGCTATTTACAAAATTGGAGAAGATGATCCTTAAAAATGACCAAGTCTACATATTTATATGGAAAGAGCTAAGAGGAGTTCTCATTGGATTTTTCTTGCAAGTGGCAGCTTGAGTCTTCATTGGGAAGAGAGAAAACACTATAGATGACATTATAAGTCTATCGGGACCATGCTTTCTACCTCATTTTGCATGTTGGTCTACTCCTTTGCCCATTGGGTGGGCCTTTTTCTGTGTTCTATAGGGCTTTTTTGCCTCCTGATGTTGTGAGTAGCAAATTTGCCGCTCAATGTCATGGATTGCATGCGGCAATTTTGCCAACGTCAGCTGATTTGGCTGTCGAGCATGGCAATTTTGTTGACATCGGCTGATAGGCTGCCGAGCATGGTAATTTTGCTAACGTCGGTCGAGTTCATGGCCTTTTCCTCTGTGTGTTGTGAGCGGCAATTTTGCCACTGACTGCATCTAATTGTGGTCTCTTTTTACCCACCAATGTTGTGGGTGGAAATTTTGCCACCGATTGCATTATTCTTGTAAACATCTACCCTCCTTTTGCCTTAGCGTTAAGTGCCCCAGCTTTTTCCTCTCCCCTTTTGTGAACGTTTGAAGACTCTACTTTATGCTATCGTGAATGCCAATGAACGAGGTCGATGAGCCAATGCTTTAAAATGGAGCTGTTGAACCTTGAAGGTGGACCTTGCAACCCAAAATTAATTGGCCATGTAAAGCAAGTGTAGAAGGTGACCGAGATTTCACCTGCGGGTGAAATTGGTCAACAAATTGGTGACTCAGGGGAAGCTTGCCTGCTATGCTTAGAACCCAATTGCCTTTGAATATCCATTGGGCACAGAGTTAGATGGTGAATTTGAAGAGAGTTCTAAACAACTTTGATAATCCTAGAATTAAATACATAGAATTTACCCCCAAACGAAGGGAAACACACAAGGCTAAAAACAACTACTTGTGCAACTGCACTTAGGGAAAGCAGGAGAAAAACAATTAAAAATAAACTACTATATACAGCTAACCAAGAATGTTAACCTCCCTCCTGGATTGAAAGGAAAATTTCTCAAGTCCCCTTCTTGGTGAGAAGACTTATGGTAACAGGCAAGTAGCTAAAATAAAATGAGATTTGGTGACTTACTCTTCCTGCCTGTCACCTAAGCTGGCTAGAAATCGGGTGGATCAGATTCAAACATGCCTCTGACATATATGTATTCTGATTGATCTGGGAGGCCTGTTGGATGCTGGTCCTTCAAATTGGTGCTCTCCACTAAGAAATTAATTACTGCTAGCTCATCGCCATAAGCCCCTTGTTCTACATAATTCTTTTTCAATGTAACATGGTCTAATTTGTTTCCTTCTACCTCGCTAAAAACTTTGTCAGACTCATCCTCTGCTTCCTCTTAGCCTTCTTGAAGAAGTACGACTACTGCGATGTCTGAAATAGACTCACAAAATGGTTGCTCATCCCATAAGACTTCACTTTCCTATTTAAAGCTCACTTCTTCAAGGCATTCCTCCAAGAAGACAGACCTCTCCTTTTCCTCTTTGCTGATCAGGATTTCTAGATTTTCAAAAATATTTTTCTGATCTTCCTCTTTCTGAGGGTCTTCAATGTAGTCAATCTCATCATCAAAGTAGCAAGGAAGTTCATTGAACTGAGGGGAAGAGAGCTTACCATGCATTTGTTCCTCCTTGAATTGCTGGAACATCCACATATATGCAAGAATTGCATCTTCTCCACTGCTGATAAGGTCTTCACAAGGGGCATCAATGATGATTTCTTCTTTGTTGTCACTCATGACAACCTCCTGAAGGACTACAAATTGGGTCTTTTATTCCTCTCCTACCTCTTGCAAAATAGGTTCTTCCTTGAGAAGGGGTTAAGTGGAGAAAGCATGTGGAAGAGGAAATAATCTTTGAGTTAGAATCGAATGATTCTCCTCTCTCCACTTGATCAACACTTCATCAATATCAGGCACGACCTGATAACTCTCTTGGAAATGTGTAGGTGGGGTGTGTTCAGACATAGAATGTGCTATTTGGTCTGAACCATCCATCACACATTGGCTGAGGGAACTCTCTCTAAATTCCAAATCTGCTATTCTCTTGCCCAGATCTTTCTAGAAAAGCTTTTCCTGGAGGTTGCTAGCATTATCATAAGCAGACGTAGCTTCAGCTTCTTCAAGGTTTTGAGAAAAACTTTGCTTTTCTTTTTTCTCTTTGCCACCCCATGATTCCACTATATTCCCCCAATTCAGGATCTCTGAATTAAAATTCTACCCCTATGAATAGGCAGCAACTTTGTTTTCCACAAGGTCTAGAAATTTTATCTCTTTTTCAAGAAGCAGCTTTATCCTAGCCTCTAAGTCTTCAATTTATCTAGCTAGGTTTTCATGGAAGAGTCTCTCTTGGAGGTGACTAACATGATCCTCTTCAAAGCTCTGAACTGGTCCCTGGCATTCCTTCCTCCAACTCAAAATTTGCACATCATGCTGGAAAACTTGGGGAGGCTGAGGAATGTAAGGAAAACACTGTTGGTGCATTGGAGGAGGGACATGCTGGCTAGTGGTACTTTTCTCAATGGAAGATTCTTGATCTAAGGAGTTGAAAAGATTGATCTCCATGGGAGGTTGCTCTGATGCCATTTGGTGTTGAAAAGCCAGGCACACAAGATTGGGAGCAGCTATATTTGGTGAGCTGGAGTGAGCAGTGCAATTTGATAAAATGGATTTGGTGTAAAAGAGGGGGTTTTCTTTAGGGTAGGAGGGGGCATGCAAGGCTGACTACCTTGGATAGATGGATTTCTCCATTTTTTTACCTCCTCCTTCATGGACTACAAGGTCTGTGTTTGCCTAAACAAGCACTCCTCTTTATACATCAGCTCCTGTTGATATTTGTACTACTCTTCCAGCTTATCAATTTCTTTTGTCTGCTTCTCAAATCTCAATGCCACCTCCCTTATCATTACAAGGCAACTAAGAGAGCCACTTGAGGGGATTCATTGAATATTTTGAGTTTGATCCAAATTATATGAAGGAAAACAAAACCCATGATTTTTTGCAAAAGAAATATACATACAAGAAATGGATGATTTCTGATGGCACCAGGTTGCTTAACCAGCAGATTTACTCAGAGTCGCCAGATGCTGAAGAAACTTGATTTGCTGTAACAGGACCAGCATCAATCCTAAAACCTTACTATGTTAAAAAACTAGTAAAAAACACAGTCCCACCGGGCGTGCCAAAACTGTTGATGTTGGAGATTGCACCTAGTGGCAGGAAAACATGTTCTTACCCTCTCCCCGCAACATGGAAACTCCTCTCTCACCTATGGGATGGCAAAGTAGGAGAGGAGAGTCTCTAGGTATGGGCTAGTTCCCTTTGATGTATCTTGTTTGTTTCAAGCAGTGCAAAAATATAGATATATAGATATACACAGCTATATACAGCTATAAACTGGGGGGAATGAAAAGGGGGAAGAAATGCATGAAAACAAACTGCCTACACTAAAGAGGTGATACACCAAAATACAGATGACCTTCCCACCTCCACACTCAGGATCAAACAAAACATACATACACTAAGATTTGGTAGAAAAGACCAGGTCGCTGGAATTGATAGGGAGGTTCTTATGGAAAACACAAGAAATAGGGACTCACCAAGTTGTTGAGAAATACACACTGTAAGTGACCTCACCTGTTCTATACCTCCAAAATAGAACTCTACTCTTGGCAGTCGCAGACAGTGGCACTTTATAGATCACAAGTTTGTTGGTGTTGAACCTGTGAGAGCATTAAGAGACAATGACTAGACACAGACCAACATTCAAGGCATACTCTGCACAATCCATCCAAATAGAGGTAAAAATTGTCTTTTATTGATTCAAGTGGAAAATTTGTAGAGTTGTGCTCTTTACAAAATTGGAGAAGATGATCCTTAAAAATGACCAAGTCTACATATTTATGTGGAAAGAGCTAAGAGGAGTTCTCATTGGCTTTTTCTTGTAAGTGGTAGATTGAGTCTTCATTGGGAAGAGAGAAAACACTGTAGATGACATCATAAGTCTATTGGGACCATGCTTACTACCTCGTTTTGCATGTTGGTCTGCTCCTCTCCCTACGAGGTGGGCCTTTTTCTATGTTCTACAAGGCTTTTTTGCCACCTGATGTTGTGAGCAGCAAATTTGTTGCTCAATGTCATGGACTGCATGCAACAATTTTGCCGACGTCGGCCGATTTGGCTGTCGAGCAAAGTAATTTTGCTGACATCAGCTGATAGGCTATCGAGCACAACAATTTTACTAACGTCGATTGAGTTTGTGGCCTTTTCCTCTGCTTGTGTTGTGAGTAGCAATTTTGCCACTGACTACATCTATTTGCAGTCTCTTTTTACCCACTAGTGTTGTGGGTGGCAATTTTGCTGTCGACTACATTGTTCTTGTAAATGTATGCCCTCCTTTTGCCTTAGCATTAAGTGCCCTGGCTTTTTCCTCTCCCCTTTTGTGAACATTTGAAGACTCTGCCTTATGCTACCGTGAATGCCAACGAATGAGGCCGATGAGCCAATGCTTTGAAACAGAGCTGTTGAACCCTGAAGGTGGACCTTGCAACCCAAAATTAATTGGCCATGCAAAGCAAGTGTAGAAGGTGACCAAGATTTTGCCTGCGGGTGAAATTGGTCAACACTTTCCAAACAAGATCATCAACTTTTGGGGAGATGTTGATATGAGTATTTTGAAGAGACATATTTAGTTCTTGTAGGAAGAGAGTTTTTTGGTGGTTCAAATCTTCTTTATAGAGGAGCTTACACCTTTTTCTTTCATCAATCTCCTACCAATAGTTGCACACCTTATGGCCTATGGTCTCTTTAAAATTATTTCTCAACCCCACTACAAAATTTAGGGCACCTAAAAAGGTTTGATTTAACCAAATATCCCTCTAAAAATCAACTTTGTTTCCTCTGCCAATTTTTCATTTTATCCCTCTCTTGAGGATATACTTTCTATCTCTCAGTGTTTTCCAAAAGGTAGAACTATTAACAAGACCTTCTTCTACTAGAAAGTAAGAACCCTCCCCCAAATTCAAATATTTTTCATGGATGATCCTAGTCCAATGGTTATCTTCTTTGATCACTCTCTACCCTTGTTTGGATATTAATTCTTGATTCATAAATCTCACCCTTATGAGACCCAATACTCCTTTAGCTAAGGGTAAGCATACTTTATTCCAAGATAAAAGGGGGAATCTAAATCTATCTTTTGTTCCCCTCTAAAGAAAATTCTTCTAGATATGCTTAATTTGTTATGCCACTTTTCTAGGAATAAAAAATAAGTACATGAAGTAAATAAGTATGCTTTGTAACAAGCTCTTGAGTAATTGCAATTTTCCAACTTGAGACAATAAATTCCCTTTCCATTTGAATAACTTCTTCTAAATCTTGTCTATGAGAGGATTCTAAAAAATAGATTTCATATTTCCTTCAAAAAGAAGAATGCCAAGTTAAGAGGAAGGGGTATTTTTTATAACACAACCAACGATCCTAGAAATCTTCCCTTGTAGAGACGGTAGAGTTTTGATTTTAAAAAAAAGGAGATTTTGATGAAGTTAATGTTTTGGCCTGGCACTTTCTCATAGATTTCAAGTATTTTACTGAATAATTTAGCTTTAGAAACTAAAGCTTCTCCCATCTTAGAGTGTCATCCACAAATTATTGGTGGGTGACATATCTGGTGTTTAAATCCACTAGGATTCCCTTGATAATCTTATAAGAATTTGTAGTGTCAATTATTCTACTCAAGGTTTCAACCATTAAGATAAACAAATATGGAGAGAGTGGGTCACCTTGTCTAAGTCCTCTACCCACTAAAAAAAATACTTTTAGAACCCCATTAAGAATCACTAAAAACATGGGGGATGATATGCAAAAAGTAAATAGATTTCTAATAATATGATTAAACCCAAATTTTTTAAGAACTCTATCCAGAAAATACCATAAAACTCTATAATATGATTTGTTCATATCCAACTTGAGAAACATATCTTGATGGGAAGAATTGGCCATAGAGTGGATAGTTTCATGGGATATGATAATAACATCTGATATTTGTCTGCTAAACACAAAAGCCCCTTGTTACTCTATAATCAATTTGTCAAGCAACATTTGGGTTCTTAGAGCCAAGCCTTTGGTGTAGATTTTATAGAAAGTGGAGCATAGGATAAAATTCCTTCAATTGGTTTGCTCCATGATTTTTGGGGATGAGAACCAAAAAAATATTGTTGAACTCCTAAACAATGGTTCTAGTTTTAAAAATTCCATAACAGTGAAGCAGCCTTCATTTTGAATAATTTCCCAAAATTCTTGAAAAAAATGGGGGGAAGCCATCAGGGCTAGGGGTCTTATCACCTTACAAAGACAAGATAATGGATCTAATGTATTCATCTAAGGGAGGAGAAAGGATAGAGGCATTATCATTTTGGGAAATAACTCCTTGAATGAGATTAACCACATCATCTTTTAGATGTGTGTCCTCAGAAGGAACATGAACCAAAAGATTTTTATAGAAGTTTACAATCTATAGTTAAATGTCTTTTTCATCCTTGTACCATTTCTCATCTTCCCCCTTAATTTATAAAATGAAATTGTGTTGATGATTTTTGGAAGCTAAAATATGAAAATAATTAGTGTTCCTATCACCTTCCTTGAGCCAAGTTTTCCTCAATTTTTGGTGCTAGAAGATTTCTTCCTTAGCTTCCAGATTGTGATAAAGACTTAAAATTTCCTTTTCTTTGGAGTGTAAAGGGGGAGTGGATCTGAAGGCACTAGTTTCCACCTCTATTCTTATTAAATCTTACTCTATTCTACTTTTTTGGAAAAACATATTCCCAAAAACTTCTTTATTCCAGATCTTGAGTTTATACTTGGTGTGCTTGAGTTTCATGACTAGTATATACATAGTAAAACCTTGAACCAAGAATTTCCACCATTCCTTTATAGAATCCACCAGGGTCAAATTGGTAAGCCACATTTTCTCAAATTTGAAAGGGGTACTTTTGATTTTGAACATCTTTTCATTGGTGAAAACCAAAGGGTTGTGATCAAATCTAATCCTAGGGAGGGAAGATAGAGAGATGGTAGAGTGTAAATCCCACTATAAACACACTAGAAACCTATCAAACCTAACTTGAATGGGTTTTATCCCATTCTCTTTTTTGACCAAGTGAAGGTATTTCCTTTTAGGTCAACATCAATTAACTCTGCCTCAATAATAAAATCACTAAAATCTAGCATGTTGTCATTGAGGGAGTAGGTTACCTCTTTGTTTCCACTAGCAATAGAGGAGAATTAAAATCTCCTACCACCATCCAGTTCTTATCCTTGAAATATTTATTAGTCTCAATCAAATCTACCCATATTTTCTATGGTCATTCCTAGAATTAGTAGCATAGACATTTGTGAGGACCCATTCCAATTTACTACAGATATCTTTTAAAAACATTGTAATATGGAATTAAAATTCTAGAAGGACATTTACTTCCAACATGATTAGATAGAAAAATACTACCATCCCACTTAAAGCACCACAAGAAATTCTACTACTCTAAAGAGATTTGTCCCTTATGTTAGCTTTATTCTTCAAGAATTTTTCCTTAGATATTCTATTTTTTTAGAAAATTAAGATATCAGGTTTATGATTAAGAACCAATTTTTTTGATAACCTCTATTTCATAGGGCTATTTAGTCCCCTTATATTTTAGGAAATGATTTTCATTTCTCATTTATTGTAAAATGTCTAAGGATAATTTGTGTACCCTTTGCTACTTGATTATCAGTTTTTTCTTTTCTAGGATTTTGATTAATTGGTCTACCTTATAGATTTTGGCTCTTCTCCTACCTCATCTTTTTATACCCTTTTTTGGATTAACCTTCATCCATTGTTCCTCTACCATTTCCTTGATAACCTTAGAATTATATTTCTTATTTTCTAAATAAAAATTCCCCTCTATAGGGGAAAATGGCTTAGGCAACCCTGAACATTTGATTAGAGTTAACAATTCTTGAACAAGCACTACTTCTTGAAGAACTGGATCCTTGTCAAACAATAAAGACTCATAAGAGATGGTATGAGGTGAGTCTACATTGACATCTTCTTGATATTCCTTTATAGATAGAGATGAATCATGATTTTAAATGGGAGAGGCAAATGCTACTTTAACCAAGATATCCTCTAAGGGTAGAACAACCATAATAGCCTTATCTACCTTTAAATTGGTTAGAGCCATAGGTACAACATCAACCAAGGGATTTACTATAAAACCAACTCAAGGAAAACTAATAATCTTAAAGGATATTAAAGATTTAAAATAGACAGTGGACAAAAATAATTTCCCCAAGTTGAGAGGAGCAAGAGAAGGTTTAGGAAGGAGGGGGAGGGAAGAAGGGTGAGGGGAGGAGGGGTTAGAGGTGGGATATTGAAGGTGGGGGAATTATTCTAGGATAGAGGTTTCTTGACCCAATGAGGATTAGGGGGAAGGGATATCTTCTTGCTAAGGGGGAAAACCTTAGATGAATGATTTAGAACATCACAAGTTTTACAAAATTTCAAGTCCCTTTTGAACACTATGCATTGATTCTAGACCCCATATTTAGATTTGATCTTAATGAAGTGAATAAGGGGTTTATCATCAGGGATGAAAACACAAACCTAGATAGCCAAGAGTTTGCATCTAGACATGATCATGGGATCAATGGAAATATGTTGGCTAAGTGCTCTGGCAATGCCCATGATAACCTCTGGTGCTCAAAATTCTAATGGAAGCTCTGGTAGATTCATAAATATAGGGATATCCTCCATGAAAACACTATCCATATTGAACCATACCTTCCACTTATAAAGGAAAATATTGGATTTTCCCATGAACCATGGGCCTCTAGTGAGGATCTTAATATAGTCTTCAGAATGGGACAAGAATCAGGGAAACATTCTTAGGCATTGAAATAATACCAATCTATCCTTTGGGATGCTATTTAAAGTTTTCCCACTTACATAAAGAGTTAATGTTTAGCCTAAAATCACTAAATTTACCTAGGAGGGAATTTTACAAGGAAGAGTCAATATTCTATATGATCAAATTTGGGACCTCGAGAGATACTTTGTTCCTTTCATCATTCAAGATCAGGATGGAATCTTCTAAGGTATTTTTTTTAACACTCTCCAGCCACCAAGTCAGCCCATGATAATGATTTTTTTCCTTTAGTGAGATCAGGTATTGTGTCTAGTGGACCCTAGTCTCGACCTAACATATGCATTGAGGCATCCTTGAAAATAATAGGTGGAACCTATGCTAGGCCCAATGTTAGTCTTGTCACATCCTTCATAGGATTTCCTAGTTGTAACTCACCTTCTTCCTTCCCATTGCTCACATTCAAAATTCCTCTAGTGGTATTCCTACCCATTGCTCCTACAACATGATTAGATTATAGTTCTTCAAGAAGAATTATGACATGCTTAAATTATAGTTATTACAAAATGTATTTGATATGCTACGTACTTGAATTTTTTTCTAACACATTTTATCCATTGGTTACTATGATATGTTTATATTGCTTGCTTATGTTTTGATTTGTGCACTTCCTTGAGTGTCTTGCCTTGACATTGTATTGCTTGTTGCGAATTTTAATATGCTCCATTATTTATGTCCCCCATGTCTTTATTTTTTCTTTGACATTTGAATATATCATTGCTTATTGTATGAACATTTGAATATGTCATTCTTACTTTTCTAGACATTTGACTATGTCTTGTCCATTTGATTGTGTGGCATTTAAACATGACCTTATTTGTGGTCTACTTAAACCAATATCATTTAATTTGATTTTGAGTGCCCTTGCATGTGTGCTTAATTTTTTATTGATCTTATAATATTACTATATAGATATTTCCATGATATTTTTCATGCATCTTATGCCTTGATGTGATCATATTTTGGTGCTTCAATGATAAATTTACCTAGACAAGTCCTCCTATGTGCTACATGGATCATTCATAGTTATATGCTTATTTTATCCTTTTGAGGTGACTACTAACTTATATATTCCCTCAATGTGAGAATATCAACTGAGAAATGTCATAAAGTGATGGTTTCCACATATTCATAGTTTTAGATTTAGTGGGGGCATGCCATACAGACATGGCTTCCACATAATCACAGTTTCAAATATATAGTGGAGGCATGTTTTGGAAACATGTTCTCCACACTTATTTAGTATTTAACACACCCAAATTATAATGGAGGCATATTTTGAAAACATATTATCCACAATGTCACTTATATATTTTTTTAGATTTCTTCATATATAATGGGGGCATGTTATGGTAACATGTCACCCACACATTTTCAAATTTTCAAATTAGCCAAAACACATATTTATATGATTTAGATACATGTTTTTAGTATAATTATATACATTGGTACCATTGTTACACATATATTTATCATGAGACATACCTAAGGTGCATATGTTATGCAATGTGCACCTATAATTATAAAATCAAAATCAGATTCAAATTTAGAATGATTTTAATAACTGTCACCACCCACCAGGTTGGATTTTTACAAACTATAGTGAGCCAATCTATTGTAGTAGTTGGATCACTTTGTGTTATGGTTGAGGTGATTAAATCACTTAATATTTCCAAGTTTTTAGGTTCAACTTGATTGTATCATCCAGTAGTTTTATAGTGTGAATTGACATGGTTCACTTACACTCACTAGGTTATAAGTATGATTGGGTTTCATGGTTGAGATGGTATCAACTGCTAGGTGCCAATTCATCTTTTATATAAGGTTGGTGGCATGTGATATCCTCTCTCTCTCTCTCTCTCTCTCTCTCTCTCTCTCTCTCTATTTCTATCTCCTTAGATAAATGCACTTTATAGATATTTATTTTCCCTAATCTTAATTTTAATGATACATATTTCAAATGAAATTGCTAAAAGGCAAGATGGTTGAATTGATACACATGTGTACTCCTAAATCTTGCTCTCATTTAATCTCAATCATTTCAATAATTTAAATTTTAGATTATATGTATTGATTATATATTATAACATGCTCTTGGTTACAGGTCAGTCACTAGAAAATCACTCAAGTTCATATTAAGCAAAGGAAAGGTATGTCATAAAAACCTAAGTATGCATTATTTTATTTTAAAATAGCAATTTCATTACAAGATTAAAGGGGTTAAAATCTAGACATTTTTTATGAATTATATATCACTTTAGTCTTGTGCACTTTGAAAACTCAAACCTTGGTTATTCCTCTCATTTCTAAACCTTCTCCACTTTTTCAAGTATTGTATTTAGTCTCTTTTATGCCCCTTGTCCTATTTATTAGTTTGACCAGTCTTATATTAATGACCTAGGCCTTATATCTTGCCAAGAATGCTTAAAATTGTTTATCTTCCATCTCTACAAGTTTTGAGCTTGTACCTATTTTCTTGATCCCTAGACACTTGCATCTTAAATAGACACCTAAGTTGACATAGGTGTCCTACTGTAATGAAAGTGTTCAATACCCTAAAGTCATCTAATTTTAAAATGAAATTTATCCCAATGGTTGGCCTAAGTGCTTTAACACAAGATATTCTCCAAAGGGATTGGTTTAAATACAAGATCAACCATCATTCATTCCTTAACTAGCACAGAAAAAGGCAACTTATCAAAGTCATTCTATCAAAAATTAAATTAAGCAAAGGTTCCCTATTTTGTCATATTTAAATAGCAATCATAGGGACAACACATCTATAAGTCTGAAGTGTAGAAATAGTAGTCCAAGAGATATATTTTCTAAGTTAGAAGCAAGGTCACCATTGTACTTGTTTATCACATATTTCATGATTCACACACAAGCTAACACATAGGGGAGAACTAAAAAATTTTGAGGCCCTCTTCAGAGTATTGGATATTTAGGTAACACTCATTAATAGAGGGGCCTTTGGGATATATCACCACCATGTGCCCACTAACAATTTTTTTCCCACATCCACTATGAAGATGAGGAACTGGGGATTTGCTATTTTATAAAAGAGAAATAGTTCATGACTTGGATATGTATGCACTAGAGTGAAAGTGACAATAAACACATAAGTATCTAGATGGTTGAATCATGTTTTAATAGTTATTTCATATAGTAAACCTACATCTAAACCAAACACTAGCATTGACACAACTATCCCATGGTGGCACAAGTGTCCATGCTATAGAGGCACTTAATCCAAAATTTAACTATTATTATGTAATGTTCTTCCATTCTACTTCCTATTTGTTCTAGATCTAGATCTGTATTAGCATCACAACCACATAGGTATCTTATTTATTTTTCATTTCCATATCTACATAGTTTTACTTTCCATTATTAGTAAATCTCAATATAATAAATTCAATTATATGTTCTATCTAATTTTTGCAATTAATTGTCCTACTATAGATATGTTTATCACCCTTGTGATTATTAATTTATATATTAATAACCCTATATATCCCAATAGGATCTTTATCAAATTTAGGGTTAAATAAAATCCAAGGGTAATCATAAAAGTCCACTGACTCTATGTTCCCAATATTCCATCTATACCCATTTTTTAGTAGAGTATTACTAAATTGTAGAGCTTTACAAAAATATGATCTATTAACACGGCCATCTTCTTTGAGGAAATTTTCCTCCTCTTCTTCTTCCATGTATTTATCTCTACTGATTCTATTCCATTGATTATCCTCAGTCAAAATTTTACAACCTTGTTTCATAATGAGATTGAGGTTCATGTGTTTCACCCTTCAAATCCCTAACCCACATTACACTTTAGGAGACATGATTTCTCTTAGGACACAAGAGTGAATCATAACTTTTCTTCCAAGACTCTCCAAAGGAAATTCTTTTGGATTTTTCCAATCTAATCAACAATTTTAGAAGGGATCAAAAAAGGGACATAAGAAACACTAGAATGCTTTAGATGGACTTCTTAAGAATCTATAATTTGTCAACGTGTGTAAAAATCTTCCCCTTCAATTTAGATAACTTCCAGTGAATTATATCTAGGAGTATATTTCAAAGGTTATACTATATTCTTTTACTAAAGATGGGCATTCCCAAGTAAGTTAAAGGGATCTTAATAATTTGGCATTCAAGGGTTCTAGCCAACTTATTTTGCAAGTCTTCATTGACATTAATGAAAAAATAGAAATTTTACTAAATTTTATTATTTGACCATAATCACATTCATAAAATCAAAGGATTTCCTTCAAAGCCACCATTTCAGCAACAAAATATTCTACCATAAGGAAAATGTCATCAACAAACTGTTGGTGAGTGCCCTGAAAAGTTTTAGTTGCCATTTTGATTCCCTTTAGAATACTTAGAGAACAAGAATCCTAAATGCTTCTACCAAAAACCTCCACAAGAATGATGAAAAGATACAGGGAAAGAGGATATTATTATTATATACATTGACCAATATAGAAATAACCTTTAGGAGAGATGATAATAAGAATGGAGAACATTAGAGAAGAAATGAAATTATGAATCATTCTTCTAAATAAAACACCAAATCTAAAGTGATCCAACACCCTATCAAGGAACCTCCAACTCACCCTATCATGGATGTTGTTCATGTCAAACTTGATAAACATAATATTTCTAGAGGAATTCAAAATAAAGTGAATGGCTTCATGAGTGATAATTATTTCATTCATGATCTGGTGGGCTGAGATAAAATCACCTTGCTAGGGAGATATAATCTTGTCCAAAAGAGGTTGGAGTCTAAAAAACCAAAATTTTAGAGAAAACCTTGTATAAAGTGGAATAAAGTCTAATGGGTCTAAATTACTTAAGGTTAGAAGTTATCACCATCTTGGGGATAAGGGTAATGAAAGTGTTATTGAAAGCTTTAAGGATGGTGCTAGCCAAGAATAACTCCTTAATATCATCTACAACTTACTTTTGTATAATGTCCTAAAAAAATTAAATAAAAAGGGGGAAGCCATCCAAACCTAGGGATTTTTCATGCTCCATAGAGAAAACAACTACTTTGATTTCTTTTATTGAATGTATTTTGAGAATATTCTTGTTGTCTAATGAAGAAATCATCTTAGGAATCCTACCAAGGCAAAATCCTCTTTTGTAGTCTTGTGAGAAAATGTTTCTAAGAAGAGATTTTTGAAGTACTAGATAATGTGGTAATTCACCTCTTCTTCTAATTTTTTGACCCATCTTGAAAAAACATCTCAGATGTCTTGTTGTAGTATATGTGTCTAGAGGAAGTTTAATGCAATAACTTGGTGTTATGATTTCCTTCTTTCAAGAACTGGAAATGGGATTTATGTCTTCAATACGCTTCTTCTATTACTTATAAATTATTTAAAGAGCTAAGAAAATTCTTTTTTGTATGCAGATGGGACTCAGTGTAACCTTATAGAGCATCCTTTTCTTCAAGTTGATGTATTTATTCCTTTAAAGCTACTTTTTAAAAGAACACATTTCCAAAAACTTCCTTATTTTGAATCTTAAGTTGTTGTTTAGTGTAATTTATCTTCTTATCCATAGTGAGCATATTTTTACCCATAAAATGTTCTTTCCACCATATCTTGAGTGATTCAAAAAATTCAAGGTGTAAAGTCCACATCTTTTTTAACTAAAAAATTAGATGCTTCGACTTGTTAATCTCCTCCCACATGAAAATAATCAAATTATGACAAAACCCTATCATTAAAAAAGGAAAATTTTAATTGATACACTATATTAAATTTAAATTTTATCCATGACCAAGAAGGAAATTTATTTTTTTATTATCAATCCTCAACTAAGGAAATCGGGCTAATATTTTTTACTAGCGTTCTTCCCTCTTAAAGCTCATAAAATGTGCAATTGAATTCATTTTATCATTTATAAGTGATTGAGGATGTTTGATTAAAAATGAATGATGTGTGATAGCATGCTTAATCAAGAAGTCTACTTAAAAATTAAAGTAAACAATTTCTCTTTTCTGGTCAATCTTTATTTGTCATAGAATTAAACCTATATTTATTATATTTAATAGGAATAAACATATTCATTTGTCATTTTATCTCTATTTATTGGACACAAAAAGGTGTGTAAAATTTTATGTACATCTTGTTATTTTTTAAAATGTTGTAAAGTGTTATAGTTGTAACAAAATGGCCTTCCAAAGATTCAATATGGATAAGTAAAAAATGTTAAATGGGACTAACTATAACATTTGAAAGATATGTATTAAATCTAAAATTATGGATATAAATCTATAGATGTTGTTAATGGGGTAACAAACCCCCATTTAGGAGACATGCAAAAATAAAAAATACAAATGCTTATTGACAAAAAAACTCAAGCAATTATGTCGATCGTCCTAAAGATTGTTAAGGAAGAAGGCTTACTCCATGTCTACAAGCAAGAATATCCTAGATAATATTGGAAACCTCTTGAATCAATGCATAAATTAACATGAATTTATAAAATTATTAAACTTATTCTTGAACTCATGACAACCCCCATAAAAGGTAAATAAAAAATGTTAATTTTCTTGATAAAATTAAAAGCATTAAATCATAGCTAGGTGGATATAATTGTAATTTAATTAAAGATAAAATTCTCTATTTTATTATTAAATTAAATATCCATGATAAATTTAAAAAAATTATTTTAATTTTTAACTCTAAATATCAAATGAAATAAGACATCCCTCACTTCACTCCCCTTTCAAATATTCTCATTCAAGAATAACAAGTAATGATGAATTTTGATTCTAAAGAGAATGACACTTAGGCACTTATCACTCAAAACAATGTTCCTAAAAACAATAAAAATTAGAAATTTAAATCAAAATCCTTCAATGTCAATAATGAGGATGGGAACAAGAAACATGTAAACAATAACTATAAATGCAAATTTAACAAAAAATGTCAACTTTGTGGGAAATTTAGTCATAAAAAGGAAGATTGTTATAAAATTAAAAAGATACCAAATTATAAAAACCCTAAAAATATTAAAGGGGAGAAATTTTCTAATCAAAATCAACATAAAAATCAAAACCATAATCAAAATAACAATCAAAATCAAAATTCTAATATTTTTTCTTTTTATGTTACTTTATTTACTTCTAATGATAATGAATGGATTTTAAGTATTAATTTGCATCACATGACATACTTGTCTAATATTTTATCTAATACTAAAAATATTATTAATGGATATATTTAGGTGATAATTCATTTTTAGAAGCAAAGGTAAAGAAAAATTTGTAAATGGATTCTTAAATTATGATTTTTATGTTCCTAAACTAAAAAGAACCTTTTATCATGTTCTTATATTACATCTGATAATTTCATTATAACACTTCTTAAGGATAAATGGTGCATTAGAGATCAATTTGGTTTTATAATTTTTAAAGGTATTAAAAATAATGGTCTTTATATTTTAATTGATTTTTCTTATGCATCTTATCTTTTCTCGCAAATTAGAAATGAATCTTAATTATGGCATGCAAGGCTTGGACATGTTAATTTTAGAAATATTTATGATATGTCAAGACATGATCTTGTAATTAGATTACCTAAACTATAAATGTGTCATGAAATGTGTGTAAGTTGCTTATGTAGTAATCAACATACTCATTTTTTTCATAAACAACATGATGCAAAATCCTCTCATCCTTTATAACTTATTCATAGTGATGTTACAAGACCACTTGAAGTTCAAATATTAATAGACATTTATATTCTTTAAATTTTATTTATGATCACACTACAATTATTTGGATTTATTTTATAAATAAAAAATTTGAAGTGTTGTCTAGATTTAAATAATTTAAAGTTTATTTTGAAAAATATTCTAACCTAAAAATAAAGAGATTAAGAACTAATAATGGCAATGAATACAATAGTAAATATTTTTATTCATTTTTCATTTCATGTGGTATTCAAAGAGAGTTTACAAATCCCTACTCTCAATATCAAAATGGAATTATTGAGAGGAAAAACAAGACTATTCCAGAAATGGATAGAACTATGTTACAATCAGGAAGTGTTTTTAAGTTTCATTGAGCCAAAGCCATGAAAATTGTTATACATATTCTTAATAGAATTTCTATTAAATATTTACATATTTATACTTATCTATAAAAATGATCTAATAAAAAACTAAGTGTTTCTTACTTTATGATATTTATAAGTCTTGTTTCTATTTTTATTCCTAAAGTTAACAAAAAGAAACTTAATCCACCTCTTACTCTTACATTTTTCATAGGTTATGGAGGAAGAACTAAAGAATTAATGGTGTATGATCCATCTAAATGATATATCATTGAAAATAAGAATGTTTAA
The DNA here is from genome assembly GCA_037957365.1 of Torreya grandis. NCBI lineage: Eukaryota > Viridiplantae > Streptophyta > Pinopsida > Cupressales > Taxaceae > Torreya > Torreya grandis. Next base: position 4,314,455 of record JARHVA010000773.1, on the reverse strand, counting down.
AATCTTGAAATGTATTTCTATGAACCTTTTGTATGACCCTCTCAATTTTACTCTTATGAAGATCCAAATATTTTGTTCCTCCTTATGAAGAAATAGATGTCTTAGAGGAAGATGATCCAAATTTAGATAATTTTTAGTTTGATGGGGAGCCTTCTCCATTTCATATTTAGTCTAAAAGACTTAAATGGATTGAATTCTTAATTCAATCTTCTAATCTCAAAAATATTAATAAAATAACTAGAATTCAACGTACTTACCATGCTTTTGTGACTCTTTATGAATATGAACCCTAATCTTTCAAGGAATCCATTTAGGATTATAGATAGAAAGATGTTATGCAATCTGAATATAGATCCTTAATTAAAAATCAAACTTAAGATCTTGTCCCTCCTCCTAAAATAAATATTGTTGGTTCTAGATGGATTTATAAAATTAAATATAACTCAATTTGGAAAATTGACAAATTTAAAGCTAGGTTATTTATTTGAGGCTTTACATGAAAATATGGTATTATTTATTTTAAAACATTTCCTCCAGGTGAAAAAATGAGTATTATTAGAATACTTATTAGTCTCACATCTCAAAATGGTTTGGAAATACACCAAATTGATGTTAAAAATGATTTTTTGAATGGTGACTTGGAAGAAGAAATATTTATGACTCAACCAAAAGGTTATAAGAACCTAACAAATAACATTATGTATGTAAGTTCAAAAATATTTGTATGGTTTAAAACAAGCTCCTCAAGCTTGGTATTATAAAATCATATTTTTTTTCAAAGAATTAGGTTTTTTTAATTGTTATATTCTAATAATGATCTTTTTTTGAAAATTAAAAATAATCATAATATATTAGTTGTGTTATATGTAGATGATCTTCTCATTATTGGCAGTGAAACTTCTTTGATTCATAAATATAAATCTAAATGTAGACACCAAAATAGTGTCTAACCCTTGGTCACCTTTCCCCTTGGTCCATTCTGAACCCATTCCTAAAACATGCAATTACTAATTTAAAATAATAAACTTATTTTGAATTAACCCCCCTCCTTGGACACATCACCCATGACACATCGCCTAGGACACCTCGCCTTGGACTAATTCCCATCCTATGACTCACCCAAGACCTATTCTTACTTCTTTCTAACCGCCTAACCAACTCTCATGCGTATTTAGCCCAACCTTTGACATTCTCCAACGAATAGTACACTTGGCGGATGAAAAACGGGCTTGGTGGCTCTTTTTCCCATTCTGCACCCGCCGACGTCGGTCAAATGTCAGCCGACATCGGTGGAATTGCCGACGTCGGTTATACTTAACCAAATTTTTTGACCCTTTGACGATCCCAATCACAAATCGGCTAATCTCGAAAGCTAATCACGACTCTCGAATCTTCTTCCAGTGAAACAAAGTTCTTGTGCTTTTGCTTTTCAGTGTTCTGGGCTTCTTAGTGTTCTTGCAGGGATCAGCATTCTTGGCAACACTTTTTAGGCACTAAGATCTTGCATCAGACATTTTGCACAGGGATTGCACGATATCTCCATCACCAGCGACAATCAAAACACAGCTTCTACACCTTTGCCAATTCATATCACAGCTAAATATTTGTATTGTTTTCATTCTAATATCATTTCAAATATATTAGTATTCTGTCTACTGTCTATTCCAAGCATCCTTGACCCAACCTTCCCTGTTCTTCTCGGAGAGGCTGAAAAGCCTTCTCTCACCCCTTATTCCCTTTTTTTTGCCTCTGACACTCCCTTAGTCTCTCTTTAGGCAACATCCTCTGTCCAAACAACTCAGCGTAAGTTATCAGAGACCTACAGACCATCTTAAGACCCATCTAATCAACCTGAATAAATTACTTTACGGAAAGGCCGAAAGGTCCTTTTCCTACTCCTTACCCCTTTTCTTGACAAGATTTTTAGTCCCTTAGACCCCAAACAGTCCCTCTGAATCTCTCATAGACCCTCAGACCCTCAGACAAGACCAAATCCATTCTGTAGACCAGAAACTAGACCTGTAACCCATCCCTGGCCATTTGCCCTGACCGACCTCATCCACTTCCCCTACCGACATCGGTAGTCTAACCGTCATCGGCGACCTCCCTGACCGATGCCGGCAATATCACTGACGTCGGCGACTGTGTTTAGAAGATTGCAACTTATCAGGTATGCATTTGCTTTTAGTTCTTTCTTTTCACATCTTTCATTATTTCTCTTTTCTACCTTTGTCATATTCTGTCTTAAACAGTGGATTGTCATCCTCCAAGAAGCCTTAGCGCTTCTAGGACCAATCTTTTGCTTGGCAATCCACCCTCTTATCAACTAACATTCTTCGTGTTTTAGTGTTTATCTCTTTCAGGTGTCATTCCTCCACAACAAAAGATGAGTTCACAACGTCTAAATTACGGTGCGCAGACTATATCTAGGTACATACACGCCTTGACCATTTCTTAAGTTTCTCATTTTCTCTCTTTGAATGTGAAAGCAAAATTGCATAGAAACATTCTAGCACGCCCGGTGGGACCCATAGGGCCTCCCTTGGGTTCCTTTCCTTCTTTTTTCATTTAGGTGCATTAGGTTTCTCCCTCTTCACCTCTTTCTTCTTTTCTAAAGACATCATAAGCAGGAATAAAAAGAACTTTTTCTTTCTTTTCTTGCATTTCTAGACTAGTCAAAAAATCATTTTCTTCAACCCTTTCTCAAACTTGTTTTCATTCCAACTTAACATTTCGATTTGGGGCTTTAAAATATATTGCATTCCATTTCTACTTGCTTGCATTTCTTAGTCCACACTTAGTAATTAGTAAACCGCATATTGAATAAATCGTAGATCACTTGATGTTACACAACCAGACCACATGCACTAAATTAAACATCAAACTCACTTGAGACAAGGCCCGACTGGGATTTCATCACCCAGCGGATACCTTACCCATCCCGGCGATCCTACTTGGATTTCACCACCAAGGGGAAAGCCCACTCTGTTCTCTGGCAGAGTCTGATCTATAAGGAAAGTATATTTTGGCTAAGCGAGACCAGCTAACCACTGGAATCGTGAAGTGAGGGGAGCTTGCTCCTTAGCACCAGGCCATGTACGAAACCTAACACAGACTTTTGAGTGCCTAAACATACTTGAAACCATCTTTAGATTACCTATTCTAGGACCCTTCTAACAGCCAACCTCCTCAAACATCACATTAAGGCATAAGCCACACGATCCTAATAAAATTATTTCTAGGAATTTAATGCTAGGATCTGCCTGTCCTCATCTTATTTTCTATTTTTATCTATTTTTTTTGAGCTGGTAAGGACGTCTTCTTCATTTCCAAAAACTTTTTTTCTGAGTTTCTAAAAAACACAGTAACCGACATCGAAAACTTTTCTGCACCGACATCGGTTATCTGACCGACATCAGCAATCTTCTTCACCGACATCAGTTTTTATACTGACATCGGTCACTATCCATTTTCTTTTTTCCAAAAATAGCAAGCTTAAAATCTAACTTTCTGGCTGTCTAAACATTCATTCTAGTTTTTTGAGAAAAAAAACACATTTTTCTGAAACCTGACCCTTTCTTGCCTTGAATGGTTTTGACACGCAGTCAAACCAAGGCTCTCCTTGACCACGCTAGTCAACAACCACTTCCACCTTCACCATCTATAACCAATCCTATAATGGAGTTCCACTCGGAGACTGAAAGAACTCCTACTCGCCCAACCCCACCCCAGACTCCTATTATTCTAGAAGGGGACCAAGATTTCACATGATTCTTGGACCTTAACATCAAAGCCTTACAACACTATCTTGTGCATAGCTAGACGCGAGACTCCCTAGGCAACCCTATCTATGGGATGCCGACTTCCTTAGTTGAGACAAGAATCACATCAACAACACCTACAATTCAGCCACTAGGCAATCAAGTCAACACCTCCACCAATAACCCAACCGTGTCTTACCTTCAAAATGTAACCTCTCCTTCTAAACCTACCTCCATGGGGGTTCCAATACTCCCTCAACTTCAAACTACTCAATTAAATCCCACACCCTTCCAAAACCTACTAGTCTCTATCCCCCCTACTCTTGCACCTATCAACACAAGAGTAACTGTTTACCCGTCAACAAGCGTGGCTACTCCTCAACCATCCTTGATGGCCCCTATCCAACTTGTGCCTACCAACCCCATAACACAAGTGCCCTTGGCTCCAACTTTCATTCCAATAACCAGCTACCTATATGTTGTGTCTACGCAACCAACCACGTCATATGCCCCTCCCAATATCTTTTAAGTGCCTTATAATCTAGGGGGCACTCCACCCGTTAATCCGTCAGCAGATATCATCAAAATGCTGATGGACAAGATGTCTAGCCTAGAGACCTCCATTTTTGGCTCATGTAATGCTCTCTCATATGAGCAAATTTGCAATGAGCCCATTCATCCTTCCGTTCTGATTAGACCATACCCCAACCAGTGGGAGCTTCCCAAATTTTCTTGCTTTCAAAGCAAGGAGGACCCACAGCAGCACTTACGGGCATTCAGACATGCTTGTTATCTTATTGCCCATGATGATGCATTGCTCTTGCGCACATTTCCTATGTCTCTTTCTGGCACTGTGCTTGACTGGTATAGCTCTATTGCCAGCCATTCCCTCTTCACCTTTACACAGCTAACCTAGCTCTTTCTTGATCACTTCTCCATTAACATCACCAAGAAGGTCTCAATCACGGACCTCTATACTATCTGCCAATTCGAGAACGAATCTATAGCTGATTTCGTTGCTCACTAGAGAGGCCTCATCAATCAACTCTCCTTTTCCTTACCTCAACCTGAACTTATTGAACTATTCTCCCGAGCTTGCGCCAAACATATTTCTTCCACCTTACGGGTTCAAACCTTCCGCACCTTCGATGAAGCCTTCACGATGGCCCACAAACTTGAATTATGTGCCATCAAGGAGAATAAAGTCAAGTTGTGGAGTAAGAATCCCAACTCTAAGACCAATGACTCCTCTTCTTCTAAACCTTCATCATCCAATCCTAAGTCTAAAGCTTCAGCTAATGCTGTAGTCGTTAGACCTTCATCCTCTTCAACCAATCAGCCTGAGCCATCCACATCTCAGAGCGCCACCTGTCAATTCCAGTAGAGATATGTGTAATGACAGTATACTCCTCTTAGAGAATCATACGCGTCTATACTAGAAAAACTTGTTAGACAGGGGGTTCTCAATCTCCCCCAGATCCGACCACCCCCACAATTTGATCCCTCACGCGCCATCCCTACGTGGTATAGGGAAAATGACTTCTGCAATTACCACCGTGTCAAAGGTCATGACATGGGAAACTATAAAACCTTTAAAAACATAATCCAAGACATGCTTGAAAAGGGTGACCTCATTCTAGATAATCCCAATGCACCTCCTAATCAGGGCATTGACATCTTCAAGCAACCATTCCCCAATCATCCACCGACCCAAAATAATGTCTAGAACTTGATTGACAACACTCATGAACACGACATTCGAACAGTCAATACGGTCTCGCCCTTCATCCTTGACTAACCTCAAGAGGTTAGCCCATCTATCAGTCCATCACGTGTGGATGAACCTCTTTCTCCGGTTAGTTCTCTATCAACCTCTCTCATCTTGGAGGATGCCTCAACCTTACCGGCACCACCGGTCTCACCATCCTCCTTCTTATTGCCTATGGAGGACCCGACCTTACCCACTCCTCGACCGCAAGTGGAGGGCACCATAATCCCTGCCCTTTACCCGCTTGAGGAGCCACACTCTCCAGTTCCTTCCCCACCAAGAGAAGAACCTGACTCTCCATCTTCTTCAACCAATGACAATCCAGTTATAACTCCCACACACCTTGGGTCTGAGACTACTGCCACACCTAACACATCTTCTCAAGGATCCTAACCTCATTCAACATCTTCTCAACCATTTTCCCAACTAGTGGAGAAAATCAAACTTCTCCCTTCAAGGAAAGTGGAGCATCAAGGATTGTGGGAGCGTCTTAAAGCTCTTCAACATCTCTGTGCCCTCTCATCTCATGCTGCCAATCCTCCCAAGGTAGAATCTCCCAAGACTCTCAGCAAAGACTAGACTCCCGCTTCTAAACCTACATCTACCCAATCTAAACCAATCAAGTCACTCGATGTTCACCCTGTCTCTACCCTCACTCACCCGCAAGTGAAGGTGGACTTAGACCAGACCTCAACCAATAGTAGTCTTCCAACCAAGTCAAAAAAGACTACCAGACCACAGAAGTGAACCCCTCCTCCACCGTCAACATTACCCTCCATTTTAGGTCCTCATCCTTCTACCCTAATCAGAGTGCTCCCTAATCTGACCCTCAATCAAAACCAGTTGCCTCCCTTGCTTCCTTTACCTACCTCCAACCTACCCTCTCCTAAGAAGGCTGTACCTCTCACTAAGAAAGTACCGTCTCCTCCTGTCACCACACCACCAACCCAAAAGGTAGTATGGAAACCTTCTTCAACATCCCCCAAGCAAAAATCACCAGCACATCATGCATCAACAAGCACGGAACCCTTAGTAGGTTCATATGCTTTGATATTATGCCAAATTTTGTGGAATTCTAGCATTACCCTTCCTTCTATCAAGCCATTCCAACCCCTGAGATCAAAACCTTCCTAGTTCGACAACACGAATATTTGTTTATACCATCGTATGCCAGGACACAATACTGAGACTTGTTGTGCCCTCAAGGCAGTCATTCACCGCTATATGAAGAAAGACACTCTTCTGCTTGAGGACACTCTTGATTGACCCTCGACACCTTCCCATCCAATCTCTTTAACCACATCAACATCTCACCAGCAGGCCATGACCCCTTCTTCACCTCCTATCTTTGAAATCAATGCTATCCATATAACCACTAGGTCACAAAAGGACAAGGTGAAAGAAAAAGCTACTATTCCTTAGACCTATCCTTTTGTCCAGGCACCTCAACCACCAAAACCCAAGATCTCCATCTTAGGTGTGCCCTAACCCCCTTCTTTAGAGGCAATTAAAGACTCTATGATAAAACAACTTCACCAAACACCTGTGAAGATGACCCTATATGACCTTATCCAAAGCTCCCCCCAGCATCGCCAGGCTCTAATCAAAGCCTTACAGTCAGTGGAAGTCCAACCTGAAGACCCTCAACCACTAGCTGCCCTAGTCCATTCTTTATCCCCTGTCGCCTCTATCACTTTCAGCGATTCTGAAATTCCTACCTCTACCTTGGAAGACCAGGATGCTGCTCTTTTCATCATAGCCTACGTTGATCGAACCCATATTAAATGAGTTATGATTGATGGGGGTGCCAGCATTAATATCATTTCCACCCACGCCTTTGATCAATTAGCTCTTCCCAAGAATTACGTATCAAAAACTGACACAATTCTTAGATCTTTTAATGACACCACTGCTAACACTATTGGCACTATTGTCCTCCATATCCACATTGGTCCATGCACAATCTCGAAGCTCTTCTACATCATTAAGGGAGAATTCCAATATAACATGCTATTAGGATGACCCTAGATCCGCGCCATGGCTTGCATCCCTTCAACACTTCACCGTTGTGTCAAATTTGAACACGACAAACAAGTCCATGTCATTCCTGCTGACCCATCCCCTTTTAAGACTTATAACACAACCTATCGACCCAACGACATTCTTATCCCTCTCAAGGCATCAACCCAAACATCATCTCCATCTACGAAAGCATCAACTAGTACACAAATAGCGGTTGCCACCACATCATCTTCTTAATTAACAACCAAGGACCCCATGGACGATATCTTCCAAAGACTTTCACTAGGGGAATATCACCTACTTACTCTAGACATGTTCCAAACTCCTCAAGAGTATGGACAGCTTCATCAAAACCCAAGCTATGACTGTCAGATCGGAATGGTCATTCCTTATGGTCTTCCTAGCCTTCGAACCAATCTCATCTATGGGGGGTTGGATCATGCTCCTACTAAATCAAATCCTTCCTCCTCACCTCAAATATTCACATCTAATTTCTCCTTTCTCAGCAACCCCACCTTTGCACATACCTACCTTTATAGGTGTGCATGGAAGGGTTTTGGCTTTGGGCACTATGAACAAGGCTCCCATCAGCATATCAAACCACCCAATGATGATAATGCAAAGAAATGGTATGGACTGGGTTTCCAAGAACCCACTGAGGCTTCCACAAACCTTTGCCCCAAACCAACCATCGACCAATCTCTTCCAGACTCGCCTATTCTTCCATCCTCACCTACGGAGTCGGTGGCTTCCATCCCTCCTAGTTTCTTTTTTGCATAAACACCATCCACTTGGAACCCCTAACCTATCAGCTCAATGGGGTTCCCAAGTCTCTCCCTCTCATTTATCCCAGCATGATAGACGATGAATCGGCAACCATCAACACTATCCACTGCATAGACGACAATGCCATTCTTACCTATATGGGTGCCGATGATTCTTTCATTCAGCGTTCCCTCCCTTCTGAAACATAGGTTATGTTAAATGAATCAACCATTGACATTAACCTTTCATCTTCTAATGTCCCTCATGTCTTAAAGATTGGTCAGTCTTTAGACACCCAGGAGCGGATCGACTATACCACATTTCTCTCAGATAATCGTAAAGCCTTTGCCTGGACCTATGCTGACATGCCTGGCATCGACCCTAACATTGCCACTCATAACATTGTCACAAACCTAGAGGCTAAGCCTGTTAGGCAAAAGCTCCACAAAATGCATCCTCATGTTGCACTTCTTGTCAAAGAAGAACTTCAGCACCTTCTTTCTGTCTCCTTCATCCAACCCATCGATTATCCATAGTGGGTCTCTAACATCGTTCTTGTCACCAACGTGATTGGGGGGATTCAGATCTACACAGACTATCTTGACCTTAACCTAGCTTGTCCCAAGGATGACTTTTCTCTTCCAAACATTGACCAACTTGTTGATCTTACAATTGGCCATGAGATGTTATCACTCATGGACAGATTTTTAGGATATAACCAAATCCTAATTGCATCAGAAGATCAGCACAAAACCACCTTCATTACACCATGGGGAACTTTCTGCTATCGAGTCATGCCTTTTTGTCTAAAAAATGCAAGCACCACATATCAGCATGCCATGACTTACATCTTTCACGATCTCCTCCATAAAATCATGGAGGACTATGTAGATGACCTGCTTGGCAAGTCTAAGCTTTGTCACGACCATCTGACTATCCTCAAAATCATCTTCTCTCGCCTTCTTCTATACCATGTCTGTCTAAACCCCAAGAAATGCATCTTTGGGGTCCTCTCAGGAAAACTCCTGGGATTCATTGTCTCTCTTTGTGGCATCGAGATAGATCTTACCAAAATTCATGCTATCCTCGAAATGCCACCTCCAACTAATCTCAAGCAACTTCGCAGTCTACAAGAAAAGCTCTAATCCATCTGTCATTTCATTTCATAGCTTTCTGACCGTTGCCAACCCTTTCATCACCTCCTCAAAAAGGACATCTCCTTTAAATGGGATAAAGATTGCCAAGAGGCTTTTAAAGCCCTCAAATGCTATTTGGTCTCTCCACCAGTCCTTATTCCACCAAAAGATGACCAACCCTTCTACCTCTACATCTCAGCAACCAATCATTCGTTAGGTGCCATGATCGTGCATCGAGATGAGCAACACCGTGAGCAAGAAGTCTACTACATAAGCCAAACACTTGTCGACTATGAAACTCAGTATACTCATACCGAGAAACTCTATTTGGCATTAGTCTTTGCCACTACCAAGCTCCGTCACTATCTTCTCAATCACAAAACCTTTGTCATCACCCACACTGATCCTCTTAAATACATGTATTCTAAACCATATCAAAACCATCGTATGGCTCGTTGGCTCATGCTTCTTGCTGAATTTGACTTAGAATTTGTCCAGCAAAAATCTATAAAAGGGTAAACAATCACTGACCAACTAGCGAATGCCCCTCTTCCCGACAATCAACCTTCTCAGTGTGAGTTTCTCGATGAATCTATCGCCACTCTCTCGACTGATGACACATTCTACCAAATGACGATGTTCTTCAATGGCTCTAAATGTCAACTTAGTGGGGGTGCAGGGGTCATCCTCATTCCACATGAAGGTGAACCCATGCCTCTGTCTTTCAAACTCAACTTTGAATGTACCAATAATATGGCCAAATACAAAGCCTTAATTTTGGGACTTCAAACTACCCTTTCTTTAAATATCAAGTCCATCAACATCTTCGATGACTCACAACTTATCGTCAATCAAATCAATGGTTCATATCTTTGTAAAAATGAAATTTGACAAAGGTACAAGCACCGTGTTGACACTCTTCTAGCATCTTTCGACCATCACTTATTGCAGACTATTCCTCGATCGACGAATAAGTTTGCTAACACCATGGCTTCCCTCACCTCGCATATCCCTTCTTCTTCATCATCCCCATCAAGAATTTATGTCATGGTACATCATGTGCCATTGCCTTCATACATTTCCACTGACATCAATCTCATCCACACCATAGACTCTAGTTCACAAGATGTATGGTATAAACAACTTGAGGACTACTTGGCTCATTCTCTCATTCCTCCCAACCTCTCTAGCAATGCACGGTGGGCTTTCCTCAAGTGCACCACTCACTATACCATGCTAGGGGGCCTTCTCTATAAAAGAGGTTTTGATGGCCTTCTTCTTCACTGTTTAAACTCCACTGAAGCTTCTCATGCTGTTAAACAAGCCCATGATGGGATTTGTGGTAGACACTTCAGTGGTAACTCAGTCGCCAAGTGCATCATTCACCTGGGTTATTATTGGCCCACTCTTCATCAAGACTGTAGCGATTATGTTCAGCATTACATCAAGTGTCAGTAGCATGCTAACTTGCTTCCTCTCCCTAGTCATGCCTTACAAGTCACTCAAGATTTTTGGCCTTTTTCATAATGGGGCTTAGATCTCATCGGCGAGATTAACCCTCATTCGTCTCTTCATCATCAATCCATCATCACTGCCACCGAGTATTTCACTAAATGGGTGGAAGCTATTCCTCTCGTCTCCATAAAAGCTAACAAGATTGTCGACTTCATCAACACCCACATCATCTATCATTTTGGTGTACCTCACAAAATCATCACTGATAATGGCAAGTCATTTAAAAACAAGACTCTCCAAAAACTTTGTGACTCCTTTGGCATCAAACTCAGCTTTTCTTCGCCTTACTACCCACAAGCAAATGGGCAGGCCGAGGCTTCTAACAAAATCTTAACTAAAATTATCATGAAGGTGGTCAACGACACTGGAAGGGATTGGCACATTCATATTCCCTTTGCTTTGTGGGCCTACCACACTAGCATCTGAACCTCTACAGGTGCTACCCCTTTCTCTCTAGTGTACGAAATAGAGCCTGTCTTACCTCTCGAAGTACAGATCCCGTCTCTTCGCATTTCACTCCATGACATTCTTTCTAATGATGACTTTCGTCAAGATCGATTAGCTCAACTTGAGTTACTCGACGAGCGTCATCTTGCTGCCCTCAATCATCTCCATGTCTATCAAAATCGCATCAAACGAGCCTATAACAAAACTCTGTGAGAAAGAGATTTCAATATCGGAGACCTCATCCTCAAAGAGAACCAACATGTGACCAATATGGAATGGAGTAAATGAGGCAAATTTGCTCCTAATTGGCTCAAACCTTATATCATCACACACAAGTATGGATCAGGGACTTATCGTCTATCTTCTCTTGAAGGCCGACCAGAACCTAAGCCCCTTAATGCTTTGCATCTATGACCATTCTACTGTTAGTCGAGTGCTCATCCACTTGACATTTAACTTGAGCTCATCCCTTGAGCAATCCTTTTCCTTTTAATCCTCAATCCATTCCACCCTTTTTCCCTTAACAAAATCCTCTACAACCCTTTTATGATGTATGGATGCTTTGTCCTAATAAAAGGGAGCCCTTGACCTTCTATAAGTCTTGTCCATGACTCAACATTCTGTCAAAACTAAATCAAGATGTCAAAATATCCAAAGTCACAAAATCAAATCAAAAATCAGACTGCTCCCTCGAAGGATAGCTGCACTATCATTATTGTAACTAATAGACTGCTCCCTCGAAGGACAACTATTCAAAATCCCTTAAATCTATAAAGCAAAGTATAGACCACTCCCTCGAAGGATGGCTATGACTAAATCTTGCTACAAACAGCACTTTCTTAGAAGCTTCCCGCATCGATCAGCTTCACAAATGACCACCAAACAAGTGACATCTTTATGTAGACTTCCCGCATTGATCAGTCCGTTAAAAAAAAACTGGGTCATGGACTTGATTTATAGTTGTCTCAGGGCCTCCTATAAAAAGGGGCAAAGTTATCCCTACTCTAAACCGGGTTACCCTCTCCTTCTATCCCATCACCTACTCAAGGGACTTCGAGCTCACTTTAATGTCAAAGTTATTTGATTACCGCTCTAACATAACTCATGGTCAATGATGCAACGCATGAATGGGGCTCTTCATTCTAACAACCCCTATCTATGCTGTCATTTTGGTCCTTGTCAATAAAAGGGCGCTTATCCCTTTTACTTTTTGCCTACACTTTGGTCACATTCAACCACTTCATGTGTCAAAATGATTCAATCTGATTCTTTTCAAACCACTCACATAGCCTAATCATTATGGTTTCCATAGACATCAATACACATGGAAACTATCAACCACACAATTTATGTCAAGCATAAACCATTACTTGCTGAAACATAAATCGACCTACAATTCATTTTTAGCACACATCCATCATGAATATAGATAGTTGCTTGAAATAAAAAACCCCAACTAATGTTATAGCTTACACCATTTGGAAAAGGCTGTAGCATCATCTTCTCCTCATCATTTCAAGCATGTACCCTCAGACATATGGGAAATGCTATATCCTTATCATGACCAAAATCAACCACTTCGATCTTTTTCCTCCCTTCTTGGGAGAACTACATTGGCCTGAGGCCCTAATGATAGGGGCTATGTAGGTAGCACTCAGTTGACATGGGGTCTTCTGGGGTTAGCTAGGCCATTCCTTCATCGCATTTCTTCCATCACATTCTTTTGTCACCTGCCAATCACATCACAAAAAATCACATATTTTCATAATCATTAACATTAATCATTTTCATCCATATCATTAATCATTAATCTTAATCATACATCCATCATCATATAAGCATCATAATCCTAAACATATATCAGATCAAAATAACATACAAACACATCCACAACATTTTTCATAAACACATCCATGATCAAATATCTCATCATATATATATATATATATATATATATATATATATATATATATATATATCAATGTTTTTATAATGACACAATCTGTCTTTGTCTCTCTCTTTCAACAAAATATAATACATCTCGCATCATCGGCTCGCAGGCCGGTATATATATAATCTCAAGGTCTGCTTTCAAGGCTATGGCTGTGGTGGTGGTGGCGGTGGCTGGGAAGATGTTGTATCCTCTCCCCCCTCTGATCTGTGCCATTTATGAGACCCAAAAGCCATCACTTGAGACATAGACCTCTGTCAGCTCTGCTCTGCCCGCATCTTGGAGTATTATTGTATCTGAGGGAACCCCTTGATGGCCCTCTCATAATATGTGATCTCGTCCAGTGCATCACTGTATCTAACTAGAGATACAGTCTATGGTGGACCCATCTGTCCTGCTACCGTGCCCTGTACTGACCCCTGTGGCTATGGCTGACCTAGCTGCATCGATGCCGATTGTCCTGGCCCCTACGAAAATGTCGACTGTTGTGATGGCTATTGCATCGAACCCTATCCTCTCAAAACCTATCTTGCCACTACCTGTGCCTGGGATATGATGAGCTATCCTTATAGCAGTGTGACCTGACCCATCAACACTGTCACTCGACTCATCATCTCTGTTAGCTACCCTGTAACCCCTGCTAGCTGTCCCTACAAAACTGTGACCTAGGCCTGTGTCACATCCCTCTCCTATTGCGTGGTGTCCCTCTCCTCGCAGGCTGTATCCCACTCCCTGGTAATGGCTTGTGGATCTAGCTACGGTCCTACCTATAAACCTATGTACTGCCCTACCCACCACGCCGTGTAGGCCTCTGTACAACCTAGGTCAGCCACGCCAAGTCCTGTCAGCAAATCCTCAAAATCTGGGCCCTCTATCTCCTCTGGTAGTGGGAGCAGTGCCTCAATGTCATCCCATCTATACAGTGGGAATGCAAGAGGTACATCCTATAGTATCTTGTATTGGTGCCACACTCTCTCTGTTGGCACTCTCTCGAGCTCACCGGCTCACCTGCCCCTAACCCATCTCAGGATCTACACACCAACCAACTGCTCTCTCTGGTCTCTGAATGCTGGATAAACCAAGTATGGTCTCCAGATGATGTCTATAGGAATCAGGGCCTCTAGTACCCCTCTATAGTGGTCAATGTCTCTGACCACTCTGTCTACCTGTGTCTGTGCCATCACCTCGTGCCACCACCTGAATCTGACCCTGAAGCTGGCCACAATCGCCACTGGGAGGCCAAGAGGATGGGTAACCACTATATGCTCATAGGCCTAGCAATGTAGCAGGTGGCCCATGCACAAGCTATATCGGTGCCACTGACTGATACCCCACAGCTCTCTATACACTTGGGCCAAAAACACTGGTGCCCAGGCAAACACTGTTTGCTGCTCTAACATATCTAGCAAAACTCTAGTCATAGCGACTGGAAACCTACCGCCCTCAGCATCTGGCACCACGTACACCGTGATGCCTATCATCATCAACACTGCTAGCTGATGTGCATCCTCGTCTACAACATACAAAGGCTCATACGCAAAACTGTTGAGTGGTAGCTCGTCTCAATGATGTGCTCTCTAAACAACATAACCATATGAATATTGTGTGCCTCTCTTGAGCACGCATAAAGGTCTGCTCCGTGTACTGGCAGCTACAAAATCTAGTACACATCCTCAACTATGACCATCATCTCTCCTATGGGTAGGTGAAAGGTGTTGGTGGAATGATCCCACCGCTTGATCAGTGCCACCATCAAACTCACATCCCACACCTCTCTACAGTAGCATTGCAGCCTGTTGAGTCTAACTGCACTCATTTGTGCCCACTCATCGATTGTCACCCCTCTGTGCATCTGTGTCAGCAATGTCGGGAGGCTATCCTGCAACATCAAAATTAGTCTCACCTACATCCACCCAAGTCAATCTTATGTTAAAAAACTTTCCCTATTTCACTATCTATGCCTAACCCAACACCTGAGAAGCCCTTGGCGTAACTTCAACCCCTCGACTTAAACATTTTTCATTCCTCTTTTGACCAGGCAACCAACTAACATCAGTTAGCATGCCAGTGATGACACTCACCTAACTGACACCGGTCACTTAGTGATCGACATCAGCAGGTTAGTGACCGATGTCGGTGGCTGGTCAGCCGATGCCGGTGAATCCGCCAATGTCGGTGACTAGTTCGGCCCTAGGGCCGAATGGGGTGAGCCCTAAAAATTAGGGCTTCCCCATGTCTCCCCCTACACCCCCCAAAACCCTCTCAAAACCCCATAACCTATCTTAGGTCCCTTTCCCACCCTCCGAGCTACCCTCCCCCCTCATTTTCTGCCCATATCAACAAAAATTTCAAAATACAAATAAAAACAAAAATTTAATCAACTAGGGCTTAGAGACCCTCCTACCTCATCTCAGCATCGCAGGCATGGTGAAACGATGGGTGTCGCTGGTGGTGGACCTCCCACGGGTCCTCTACTGCCCTCTACCATCACTTCTATCTCAAACTCCTGCTGGCCCACAGCTGACTCTTTAACCTCCAATCCAACTCCAATCTACTCCCTCTCTCCACCAATCTCACTCTGCCACCTCACACCACTAATTCGCTCACTATTAGTCACTTTCACTCCTCAAAATCTAGAGCAACTTTTTTTTCTCAGTCAAATAATCACAAATGACTTTTGGTGGGCCACCAATCTAGTTTTGTCAGATTTGGCAGGCCACTGATGTCGGCATTTGCGTGCCCTAATCTACCGACGTCAGCTGACATCTGCCGACGTCAGCCATTTTTGGCTATCAACGTCGATTTTGTCACCGATGTTGGCATCCTTCCCACCTCTTTTTTTTCTCCATTGCCCCAAAATCATGCCACCAATCAGTCAGTCCTCCCGACCACATCATTTTGGCCCCCTGGGGCACACTTGAGATCACTTTTGCATCCATCCATCAACCACCAGACCTTGGCGATCATGACCATCTCCTCTAACCGTGACTACTTCCAAAGCGATTTTGCCTTGGTTGTTTTTGAATGTATGCTACCTCATGATTGGTTAGCAAAATTATGCGCAAACTTTTGACCTTCACAAGTATAGGATCGCAAGCTAGTTGATCCACACTAGTTATGGCATTTTTGTGTTTTCAAGAGCACTTCTTGACCCTGGGATACCTGGAACACGATGACCATTGGAGCTTCAACTTTGATTAAATACCCAATTAGTAGATGACTAACTGTTGGGGCCCAGTTATTTCAATTTTGGCACTCCTCGACCCTCGACCTATGACAATTTGACCTGACCATCCTCGTGAAGTGGTGTACGCACAATCACAACTTTTGTAGCATTCTCACTCTATCTTCACCCTTTTCATCAACTCTCTGTCAAATCAGCACCCGATTCCAGGTTCCCTTTTCTCGACTCTTGCTTTGAGGGAGAATACCTCATCCATAATTGGGGCAACCAACCCTCTCCTATTTTTATCTTGCAGTTTACTTGAACAACCAACAAGATGAAATCAACCTTATCCCATACCTGGGGCAACCGACTCCTATTTTTGTCTTACAGTTCATTTAGAGCAACCAACAAGACAAAAAGGGGCAAATGTAGACACCAAAATAGTGTCTAACCGTTGGTCACCTTTCCCCTTGGTCCATTCCAAACCCATTCCTAAAACATGCAATTACTAATTTAAAATAATAAACTTATTTTGAATTAACCCCCCTCCTTGGACACATCACCTAGGACACCTCGCCTTGGACTAATTCCCATCCTATGACTCACCCAAGACCTATTCTTACTTCTCTCTAACCGCCTAACCAACTCTCGTGCATATTTAGCCCAACCTTTGACATTCTCCAATGGATAGTGCACTTGGGGGATGAAAAATAGGCTTGGTGGCTCTTTTTCCCATTCTACACCCACCGACGTCGATCAAATGTCGGCTGATGTAGGCGGAATCACCGACATCAGTTATACTTAACCAAATTTTTTGACCCTTTGACAATCCCAATCACAAATCAGCTAATCTCGAAAGCTAATCACGACTCTCAAATCTTCTTTCGATGAAACAAAGTTCTTGTGCTTTTGTTTTTCAATGTTCTGGGCTTCTTGGTGTTCTTGTAGGGATCAGCATTCTTGGAAGCACTTTCTAGGCACTAAGATCTTACATCAAACATTCTGCATAGGGATTGCACGATATCTCCATCACCAGCAACAACTGAAACACAGCTTTTGCACCTTTGCCAATTCACATCATAGCTAAGTATTTATACTGTTTTCATTCTAATATCATTTCAAATATATTAGTATTCTGTCTACTATCTATTCTAAGCATCATTGACCCAACCTTCCCTATTCTTCCCAGAGAGGCTGAAAAGCCTTCTCTCACCCCTTATTCCCTTTTCTTTGCCTCTGACACTCCCTTTGTCTCTCTTTAGGCAACACCCTCTATCCAAACAACTCAGCGTAAGTTATTAGAGACCTACAGACCATCTTAAGACCCATCTAATCAACCTGACTAAATTGCTTTACAGAAAGGCCAAAAGGTCTTTTTCCTGCTCCTTACCCCTTTTCCTGACAAGATTTTCAGTCCCTTAGACCCCAAACAGTCCCTCTGAATCCCTCATAGACCCTCAGACCCTCAAACGAGACCAAATCCATTCTGCAGACTAGAAACTAGACCTGTAACCCATCCCTGGCTATTTGCCCTGACCGACCTCATCCACTTCCCCTACCGACGTCGATAGTCTAACCGTCGTCGACGACCTCCCTAACCAATGCTAATAATATCACCGACGTCGACGACTATGTTTAGCAGATTGCAGCTTATCAGGTACGCATTTGCTTTTAGTTCTTTCTTTTCACATCTTTCATTATTTCTCTTTTCTGCCTCTGTCATATTCTGTCTTAAACAGTGGATTGTCATCCTCCAAGAAGCCTTAGTGCTTCTAGGCTTTCGCTTGGCAATCCACCCTCTTATTAACTAACATTTTTCATGTTTTAGTGTTTATCTCTTTCAGGTGTCATTCCTCCACAGCAAAAGAGGAGTTCTCACAACGTCTAGATTATGGTGCGCAGACTATATCTAGGTACATACATGCCTTGACCATTTCTTAAGTTTCTCATTTTCTCTCTTTGAATGTGAAAGCGAAATTGCATAGAAACACTAAATTAAATCAATGTTTTGAGATGATTGATCTAAGCATGCTCCATAATTTTCTAGGAATGGTTTTATTTCAAGATAAAAAATCCATGTTAGTATCTCAATCTCAGTATGCACATAACCTTCTTATTAAATTTAATATTATTGATTGTAAGCATGTTTTTACACCTAGTTAAGTTTGTGTTAAACTTGATCCAAAACATTCACGTGACTAAGCTAATCCTTATTTATACAAATAATCATTTGGAAGTTTGATTTATTTAATTATTACATACTAGATATTTCATATGATGTAGGTGTTTCTTCTAGATTCATGTAAGTTCCATATCTAGATCATTGAAAATTAGCAACAAGAATACATAGGTATATTAAAGGAACTGTTAATTTTTATTTATATTATTCTTCCATTAATAATTCTAATTTGCATGGTTATTGAGATGTTGATCATGATGGTAATGTTATGGATTAAAAATCTACTTCTAGATATGTGTTTAAGTTTGGTGTAGTTGTTATTACTTGGAGCAATAAAAAGCAACCTACTATTTGTATCTCTTCTATAGAAGTAGATTGTAAAAGTGTTTTGGAAGTTACTAAAAAAGCAATTTGGATGTGAAGGTTGTTATAATAAACCCATATGAGTGTCTCTCATGAGTCAATTCTTCTTTGTAACAATCAAAGTTGTATAACACTAGTGGAAAATCCAATTCATCACCAAAAAACAAAGCATATACAAGTTCATGTGCACTTTAACTGATAAAAAATTCTCAATGGTAATATTGATCTTTATGATTATCTTGTTTATGATCAAGTGGTAGATATATTCCAAAAACACTCTATACTACAAAAATTTCAAATTCAGAACAATGTTGGGCCTCTTAGAAATGCCATTGAGGGGGAGTGTACATGACAATATCACCTCCTAATGGCCAGGTCTTACTTTTCATCTCTATACTTATTCTCTATTTTAAAATAATTGTAAAAAGTCACCTTATGTGAATTTTATGTAAACTTTACCCTATGTGAGTTTACAATGTAGCTAGTGATTAAACATGTTTTGTAATGGAGGTATTTACATTATAAAAGGCTCCAAATGCTTATAAGTTTTTCCATGACAAAATGTGAGATGTTAACCCACTATCATGCTAGCCTAAATCACCCTATGTAATTTATGGATTCTAATTAATTTTATATAAAAAGGTGATATTGGCATGATGAAGGTGTTTAAATCCTTCAAGTGTTACATACTAGCCTAAACTCAACATGCATGGTAACTCTTTTTGTATAAAAAGGTGACTATGACATGTATCCCCACTAAACATTAAGGGGTAGTGTTGGAACAATAATATTCGTGGGGTTATATTGTGGCCCACATTATTTCATAAATATATATATATATATATATATATATATATAAATAATTTACACAACCAAACATTTCAAATTTGGTTGTACGAGTAATAAATAATTATGGTTAATTTAAAGGGCTAGATCAGTTGGTTGCAACTATCCACAACCCTTATAAAGTGTTTTAAACTTTGGTGAAATGTCATATTTTTATTATTATAACATCATGATTTATGGAAGTGGTAGTCTCTAAATTTTGTGTTTGTGTGAAGAATTGTAAAGAAATAAGGTGAAGAAAGAATTTATTGGGCCTATAAATGTTTCTCAAATAATGGAATAAGCCTTGTGGGTTTCCTACCTCAGTGAGGTTTTCCCACATTAAAACTATGTAATATGCCATCTCTTTATTTCTTGCATTATTTAATTATCATGACAAGTTATTTATTTAATTATTGTACTTAATTACTTGTCATTCATATTAAACAAACGTTAGATTAATTACAATGGTCATTGTGACACATGGTCCATAATTTCCCATCATGTATGAATTTAACACATAGATTAATGTAGATGGCATGGCTTACAAAATATGTATACAAAGTCAACCCAAGACTGAATTATAATGCAATGATTGAGAATTTACTTGGAATATAGCTTGTATTATTTTTGGTCCTAATGTCACATATAATGTGATTTGGGTAATTGGTGGGCTACGTGAATTATAAAATCCTTTGATATGTATTTTTGATTTATTAATAATATCATTGTTAATGCCCATTATTTGTAAGAATTTCATGTTACAAATTTTAAGACATGATCCATTATCAATTAGCACTCATTTAATTCCTTTATTGGGAATAGTGAATTGTATGAATAAAGGTAAATCTTGATCAATGATTTTTTTTAGGGTAAATAATTTCTATCAAAAGTAATGAGATTTGTAATTTTTTTAATATGTTACATAATTTCCATAAAATAATCCATCACAATGTCACTTGGTAGTTGGGTTTCATGTGAAGCTTCATATGATATATCCATATATATAGTTGACTATTTTTAAAATCTTGAGGATTGAGATTTTAGCATGTGTATTTTGTAATTGTTTGACAATAACATATCTATTAGATTTTATTACTAGCCCAAGTGTATGAGGAACATGTGTATTTGAATAGGTAGCTGAATAGGTTGAGAACCATATCCTTTTTATGTAGTGATAGTGTGGACCATAGAGTCCAAGATAAGTCATGGGAAAATAATGAGAGTGGAATGGTAGTTGTAACTTTAATAGGATCTAGGTGGGGGGAAAAGTTGGGATCATGCATGTTGGTGCTTATTACATCTAGATAAGGGTTCAATAATATTACAATAATAATTGTAAAGAGAGATTATATTTTTATCTTGTTTTAAATCACTATTTTTGTTTTACCAATTTGTTAACTCCATGTGATTATATCTTTGATTGATTTAAGAATGTATGAGAGATAACAAGCAAGGACTACCATCATGTTTTGTACAAAGAAATGACTATTATATCTATCCATATTAAACATGATTGATTCCTTTGTAATGAATAAAAATTAGATTTTTAAGATGTTAAAACCCTAAGAAAAAATAGGGTTGCAAAAGAAAACTCAAATTTTAGGTTAACCAAATGTTTAACTCTTTTTGGATTTGGGTTAGGAGGAATATCCTAATAAAATTAGAGTAAGATATTATAAGAATAGATGAATTATATTAATTCATATTTATAATATTCTAATAAATATGTTGAATTTGAGAATATTCTAAATATAGAAAGTACAACAAATAAATAGTAATTTGAATGTAGAAACATGAATGAGAAAAAATACTTATCTTATTTTCTAATGCATAATAAATTCTTTAAAAATTTAGGTGCAAAAGGAGACAGGTTGATGTTCTATTGTGATTTGTCAAATTCTATAATTTAACTCTCTATCATCTTGGACACTACCCTCGAGGTTTGAACACTAGCATCGATACTTTTATCCAATTTTTAACACTTATGTTTGTATGAAATACATGCCCTTTTCTAAAATGATAAATTTCACTTGTTAGGGTCGATTTTCACCATATAGATTATTTATTAGAATAATATGCATAGGCTCTAGATATCTTTTTTTTTTCAAAATCCTACATTTCCCAACTTGGGCATGTCATCTTAAAAAAAGTGGTTAGTAGTCTCAAGTGAAGTCGATCTGACCTCAAAGACCCTTTTATCAATGAACATTTCTTACATATCCATTTACTTTGAAGAGGGCCTCAAACTTATGTAGTTCCCCCCTTATGTAGGCTTGTGTGTGAATAATTATGCAATATGCTATATTTGAGTGGATGTAGTGATCTGTCTTTTAACTTGAAAACTACTACTCACGGGTTTCTCTTAGAATGATTCAAACCTATAAGAATATTTTTCCTATGACTAATTTGGAAATAGAGAATAATAAGGCAGTATAGCTCAATTCTGTAAATGATTTTTAGGAATGTAATGTGAGCTTGATTGATGATTTATTGGTGTCAATAATGAATTGTATTTTACTTGTATTTACACCACACATTTTTAAATTATATCATGGGATGATTAAATTAATACCACATACATGTTTAAATATTTACAAATATAATAATTTTGAAGGTAGGAACATTATCATCAAACTTGGGCATTAGCTTCATCGCTAGTGTCCTAATATGGATGGTAGTGTCCTATAGGATATAAATTTTTTGAGGATATGTAAGTGTTATATTAGGATAAAATTGGGTTTTATAAATACTATGAGATATAGGTGATTTGGGTCATTATAATATTACGATTGGACTATAAGATAAGCAATTAGGCAAAGTGGGATGGTGAACACAAACCTTGTAGTAATGGAAAGGTCATGAATTGAAGGGTTGAGAAATGATTAATATTTTTGAAAGTGTAAAATACTATCACATCATGTAAAATAATATTTGAGTATCTACATTTACAACCCATCCCTTTCCCTCTCCCTCTCCATCCCACACTCTCCCTTTAATCTAGTAATGCCCAAGGATGAAATTACTAGTTTAAAAGATATAAATGTGTACCTTGGTGTGTAAAACACATATTTATTTAACTTGAGATCTTTTTTTTATTTTTTACATTAATTATAATTAATATCATGTTAATGTGTAATTATTGCATATCATATCAAAATTGAATAATTTAAATGCTTGAAAGTAAAGAGTGCATTGAAGGAATACATGTGTGTTTATACAGCCATGTTTCCCCTCATTACTTTGCTTTGGTGATGATGCTTCCTTGTTGAATAATTATAGAAATAGGCTCACAAATAAACCTTGGAGATGTGAAGAGGATAATTTGGAAGGTTATTATGCCCCCAATCTGGTGCAAGGGTGAGTTGTGCCAAGGCTATTGAGATCACTAAACCTAAATCACACAACTCAAATGTAAACATAATATATCATATATATCCAAAATCACCTAATTTAAATGGTGTAACCATATCAAAATACAAAAATTTAGTTTCAAATCCATCAAGGGCACTAAGTCTTGACCACACTACTCAAGGGAGATAACTATTTCTAATAGATAAAATTTCAATTAGTGCATCTCGGTAAGGTCAGTATAGAAATATGTATATAATATGGATGTGTATCTATGATTTGGTGAATTTTCATGGTATATGCACTTATAATGTGTCTAAATATGAATTATTTGTAACCTTTGATCTATAAAATATGTTTAATATCTATCATAAATCTAGAAAAAAAATTATCCCAAATCAGTGAAAATTAGTGCTAAGTGCATAATATTTTGACCTAAGTGTATATCTAAATCATGTAAGTTGTATTAAATTTTGTCAATTATTCCAACTCTATGAGTGTGAACTCATCTCTATTACATGCCCTAATTGATATTCCCCCCTTTTGAGTGAGGGGAATGCAATCTAGTGGTCACCTTATCTCAAAAGGATAAGTTAAGCATGCCTTATCTATATCAATCATGCAGTAAAGAAGCATATAATGGTATCATGTCTAATTAGATGTATCAATGAATTTCATAGTTTCCAATCACAACAAGCCCTAAGATGTATGGTATCAATCATGGAAAATTATAAGAGTAACAATAACTAGCTTAGAAAACAATAAATCACACATACAAGAGCACTCAATGTCATGTAAAAGTGGTCTAAGGAGACTACAAATAATGGGCATGTACAAATTTCACATACTCAAGAGGAGGACATGTTCAAATGTCTACATACCAAAGAAACAGCACTCAAAGCACTATGGCTAATAAATAAGGACATGTTCAAATGTTTTATACTCAAAAAAAGTTATCAAACAAGAATTACACTCAAGTAAACCATGTAATAATATGAATGAGTGAAGTATAAACAACTAGCATAAGAATATCATACTATTTCTTGCATACATGTGTTATCAAAATTTCATGAGCATAGCATGTATGGAACACTGTGTAAGGTGTAAACATGAGTATAGACATGTGTAATTGTTAGTATATAATCTCAACATGATAATGTCAAGTGATCATAAAATAATGTAACTCATATCCATTATGATAAATGAAGTAAATGCCCCTAGTGTAGTGTGTCATGTGGGTGGAGGATAGGTCTAACATATGTATGCTTATGCATCATGTATCCTAGTGTATGCATGTATCGCATTCAAGTACCCACGTAACATATGTGTGTATATAAATTAAATGATATTTTATATACTTTCATAAAGTAAAAAACATATATGCAAAAGCTAATAAATATGTGTATGTCACATATTTTTTTATTTATTTGAATATTTTTGTATTTTCTTGATTTTATGAATTTTTTCATATTTTAATTTTTAGAATTTTAGATGAAAATAAATAGTCCCATAAGTCCTCACACTTTGGAGGTACACGATGACCTACTTTTCTTGCTAAAATTAGATATGTTGAATCATTGTGAAATCTTCAATATCTTATGGTATTTTTATACCATAAGCTATTAGTATAGGTCTATCACCATATCCATCATGTGAAATGTGAATCTTATTATCTTCAAATTGAAAAACTAGGCAAATCTTGGTAGTGTCTACTATTGTCTTCAAATCAATCAGCCATTATTACCCAAAATGAAAGGTCAAATGTGATGTTTTATTCATTACCCATATAGGGGTATTAATTAATTTTGGTCCTAATTTTATAGGTCATTTAATGTACTCAAGAGATTACGAGAAGAGTGGACAGGGTTGTGGCTCATGTATATCACATCCCATATGTTGTAGATTTGTGATGTTGTAAACTATGTCCTAATTATTTACATCAATCTTGAGATGTTCATAATAATCCCCATCAATATTTATAATAATAGTTATATCTTCTTTTCATGGGAAATTTTGAGTACGTCCCATTGTACTTTTGACTTTGGAATTTTAAGAGATTGAAGGTATTTATTGTTATTCTTTCTTAATCTATATATGTCCTTCATTTTTTAACATCTAAGTTTATTTTTGTAGTGCCTCACAATGATCTATATTGTGGCATGTTATTTGATGATAATCACAATATGGTGATCCTAATCTATATGTTAATCTATTTCCTAACATGTTCCTATTAGGACATAAAGATATCGTATTATTTTTAAGTAACATAGAAATTATTGTGTTCAGAGTATCTTGGTGTACCATAATCTATAAAATTTATTATGGTGACCTATGTGAGGACTCCACATTATTAACATGATGTATCTATATTTGTCCCTTGTAAGGTTGACTTAAATATTTTATCCAAGAGGGATGGATTGTATTATTTAACCCTAAAATCTAGATTGGAGAATCTAGGGTTAAAGGGGTAGAGATAGCCTAGGGCACAAGGATGGTGGACTATCTCTAAATCAATCTAGTTAATTTATAAACTTAGATAAATGTATACTAAATTTATTATGTTGAGATGTGTTAAAAATAAAAAATACTAGATATTGTAATGATAATTAAAACATAATACTTAGTTGATTATAATTTAAATATAGATTTAGATATAAAACAAGAAGGAATATGTCTACAAATGAATTCTAGATCAGTTGTTAGATTCTAGATTAAGAATTCATGTGGCTCAAACACTTGTATTGAAATAGGATATAGCATCAATGCAGGTGTCTGACTAAGACACAAGTGTCTAAAAAGATATAAAATAGGCATAGGTCTAGAACTTGTAGAGACATAATATAAGTAGGTTTGTAGCATTTTGGGTATGATAGAAGGTTTGATTCATTAGAATAAGATTGGTCTAACTAAGAGATAAGTAATAAGAACAAATAGATAGTGCATATGAGCCTTTCAGCAATGGGAAGGTTTAGAAGCTTAAGGTGCATCCATGATATGTATTTTCAAAGTGTATAAGATTGAGTTGCTATATAATTTTAAAATAGTGTCTACATTTTCCCTCCCTTTAATCTAGTAATAAATTTCTAATTTAAATAAAAATAAATGTGTGCTTGTGTGTGTATAACACACCTTGTCTTCATGTGAGTCCAACTTGAGTTCTTTTTTGGTGACTGTCTTACAACCAATAGCATGTAACAGTATATAATTAGTGTAAATAATCTAAAATTTAAAGCATTTGAAATTATTTAAAGTAAAAGGTTTAGGAGTACACTTGTGTATTGATACAACTGCCTTGCCTTTTGACAATTTGATTTAGAAAAGATGAATAATTAAAACTAAGATTAAGAAAAATATAAATATGGATAGTGCATAAATATAGAAATAATGGAGTAAAAAACTTACTCCCAACCTTATAACTAAAGGTGAGTTTCCACTCAGTAGTTGAGATTAGCTCAATGCAACCCAATCATACTTATAACCTAAGGACCGTGAGTGAACCAAGTAAACTCACACTATCAATCTGGTGAGATTTAATGATGTAATTAATTTAAATATATAAACCTGGAAAGATTGAGTGATTTAATCACCTCAACCATACCAAAAATAACTAACTAATGCAATAAATTGGCTTAATAGAATCCACAAAAGTCCAACTTGGTGAGTGATGACAGTCCATAAAAGTGTTTTGAAATCTAAAACTAAATTTGATTTTATAATTTAGATGCCCTTTTCATGGCATATGAACCTAATATATGTCTCATGCTAAAACATGGATATAGTAATTATACCAATGAATATAATTCTACCACAATTATGTATCTGAATCATATAACTGTGATTTTTATCCAATTTAAAAAATTTGTGTGGAAAACATGTTTCCATAACATGCCCCCAATGTATATCTAAAATTGAAATTAGTGTAAGTGTGGAGAAAATGATTATAATACATTCCCCCTTTGTATATCTGAATCTAGTGAACTATGAAAAATGTGGAAGCCATGCCTATATGGCATGCCCCCACTAATATGTCCCACATTTTAAGGATAGTGGAGGTATAAAATGGTAGTCACCTTACCTCAAAAAGATAATATAATTAGATAATATATGTATGAACCATGTATCATATATAAGTAACATGTCTAGGTAGATATATCATTGAATCACAAAAAATGTGATTACATCAAGTCCTAAGATGCATGATGTAAATCATGGCAATGTCTAGGAAATAACAGTACAATCTCAAAAAGCAATCAAGAACACACATAAGAGCACTCAAAATCAAATCAAAATACAAATTTCCAATGAGACCTCAAATAAGGGGCATGTTCAAATGTCACATAATCAAAGTGACATTACTTAGTCAGATGCCCACAAAGTAAGGAGTAACATATTCAAAGGTCAAAATATAACAAACCATGACATATATAAATGTCATAATAGGAAAACATAGGCACAAGGGCCACAATAAATGAAGCATATTCAAATTATCTAACAAGTAATATAATGCATGAAAATAGTAATTAACACACTCAATGAAGTAAAAAAAGGAAAACATAGACAATAATCAACTATAACATAACACACTAGTCCATGGGTAATATGTGTTAGCAAAAACATTTAAGTACATAGCATATCAAGTAAGGAGTAGCATATTCAAAGGTCAAAATATAACAAACCATGACATATATAAATGTCATAATAGGAAAACATAGGCACAAGGGCCACAATAAATGGAGCATATTCAAATTATCTAAGTAATATAATGCATGAAAATAGTAATTAACACACTCAATGAAGTACAAAAAGGAAAGCATAGACAATAAGCAACTAAAACATAACACACTAGTCCATGGGTAATATGTGTTAGCAAAAAAATTTAAATACATAGCATATCAAATACACTAAAAAATATATAAGCATGGATCAAGGCATGTGTACATATATAAGCTCAAACATAATAATGTAAAGTTATCATAGAATATTAAAACCTAGATGTATCATGATCAAAGAAGTAGATGACCCCAATGTCCACATGGCATGAGTAGAGGGAAGACCTAACATCTAAAATTGCATAGATCATATTTATGTATGCTTAAATCATACTCAAAATATGTGTGAAACACATGTGTATATATAAATAAATTATATTTTATCTACCAATATGGAACCAACAACATATATGCCAAGGAGCTAATAGAACATGTAAATGCTAAAAATATTTTTGGATCTTTTTTATTTTTTTTTATTTTTTTTGGTATTTTTTTATTATTCCAAAGAAATAAATATCATGTGATCTCATCCAATGTATGCTCATAGGTATCTCCCCAATGAGAACCTAGTGCAATAAATTGGTAGTACTACCAAGGATCATGTATAGGTGAAATATATGTCACTGTAAAATATATAATGCTCTATGTATGTATAATAGGACCCTATGGTCATGAAGAAATAATAAAAATAATGAGGGCTTGTGGAAACCATCATTGATTTCTTGATGGTTTCTTTAGAATATCAGTAATAAGAATGTGTTTAGGTGCTCTAGATATCTGAATATAGTGTGTAGTATATGAAGATTTCATGAAACCCATTATGGATCTCTGATGCAATGGTATCTCAAGTACTAGTAACTTAAGAAATGGGATTGCCTTTTGCTTTCCCTTTTTTAGAGGATAAAATTTTTAGGTTTGATAACTAATTACCTGGGTAATATATTCTCTTGTTCAAGTGGATGTTCGTATGGAATCTTAAAAATTATAATCACTCAATTTTCATGAATGTATTTAACATACCCATGCACTATAGAAAGTAGTACTCAAAGTGTATGTATTCAAGTTCATCATAGCAACTTATCAAAGATACATGTGGAAGGTATAAGTGATAAGGTAGTAACCACATGTGCAAGACTTACCTATAAAGGTAAGTCAATTTCACCAAGAATCTATTGTGAGGTCCCATCAAATGCTCTAACTCATCTATTCAAATGATGTAAATCATTATTTACATAGCCCAAATGTGTAAGTAATGTCATGGTACAAATGTTTTCTCTTACACCATTATTATTCATAAAATTATGTATATACTGGTGATAAATATATGCTCAATGAATAAGGAATGAAGATCTGAGTCATCATCCTTGCTTTCACTTTCATCAAAAATAATATAGGGTTTCTTAACCATAGGAGATGTATGCCTTGTTTAAGTACCGATAATCCCATATAATGGGTTCCCATAATATGATAGAGGATGATGTATATTATATACCATTTTCACCTTTGTATCCTTATTATAATGGGTTGATATAAAACTATTAATTATTTTCTACTTTTGGTAATCACTAGGTTGTGAACCTGATTGATTTGAAAGATCATAAAATGTAATATTTTGGTCATTGATGAGGTATTGTATCTTATGCTTCAAGGTAATTTTTTTTTAATAATTATTGGGACCTTAATGATAATCATAATAAACATTCACATCATACCCTTTAGGTAGAGGTCTACTCATATCAACCTATATAAGATAAGGGACAGATATGAGGTGACACTCTAAAATCCATGGGATTAATTAAGTGGGAGACTCATGTAAGCATGTAACTTTTATTCAAGGTGCATTCAATAAGACATTCTAATTAGGTTGTTGTGACACCACATTAACCATGGTAGTTTCTTCTTTTTTAGGTTCAAGAGGTTTTACCTTATAACTTGGTTTAATATTAAAATTGGTATTAGATGTTGATGTAGTCAGTGTGTTTACTAAATACTTAAGTTTTTTCAATGAGATAAGTTTCATTTCATGATCATGAACATTATGGAATAATTCATTGAAATATTTTAATTTATTAAAAACAATGGAATCAAGTAAAGGAGAAAGCAAAATTTGCTTGAAGACGTCATGAAGCTTTTTATCTACTAAAAGATTGGTTATTTTAGCTAACATTGTCTTGTATTGTAAGATATATTCATTGATTGGTTCATTATATCCTTGCTTAATTTTTATAATTTGGGCATAGGAAACCTTTTTAGTGATGTTGATAGAGAATTATGCCAAAAATTGGTCTATAAGAGCTTTGAATGTTGTTATTGACTGGGTTGGTAAATCATAAAACCACCTTAAAGCATAGTATTTTAAGCTCCTTGGAAATAATTTGGTCAAAAGTTTATCATTGGATAAATAATCAAAGCATGCCACATGAAAATATTAAATATTTCATTTAGGATTACCCTTTCCATCATAAAATATAAACTTAGGTGCAATAAAACTAGTTGGCAAGGGGTGAAAATATATATCTTATGAAAGAGGATTATGTAACACCTCTTATGAATCAATGACATACGGTGATTTAATAAAAATATGGTTAATATTTATAACTTTAGTTTATAAAAAAATTATATTTTGGACAAGAGCTTACACCTATTTCTCTTTAATTTTGATATTTGAGAAGTCACGAAAGGAGGTGTACCTATAGGTTGGGTAGATATAGGCATTGAAACTAGAAATTGGGTTGAAGTATTAATGTTTCCCATGTAATATTTGGTAATTGTATTTTTAGGGAGCTAATGTGTGAATACATGTCCCATGCCTCCACTAGAATTTGGTGGATTGATTAGAATGGAGCAGGTTGTATTACCTTCTAAATATTCACCATCACTAGGTTAGTAAGCCTTAGCCTTATCATGTTTATTGAATTCATCTCTTGTAACAGAAAAAATGCATCTATTAAACCCTTTTTGTTATTTATATGAGTCACTGATGCTTATTTATCTTCCATTTGAAAGCAAGTTTTTTGTTTAATATTTTTCATTACTAAAAAATGAAAGATGACATAATTTAAAACACCAAACTAAATCCCTAATGACTAAAAACCCTAGGAATCAAAAAATAATATCATTCACATAGGTCAGGTTCACCAAATGTTTAACACTAGAATCTAGATTGGATAATCTAGGGTTAAATGGGTGGAGATAGCCTAGGGCATAATGATGGTATATTATTTTTAATTAGACAAATTAATTTGAAAACTTAGATAAACATATATCGAATTTATTATTTTAAGATATGCTAAAAATAGAAAATATAGCTTTGGTATATATTACAATGAGAATGAACATAAAATACTTTGTTGGTTCTAATTCTAATAAAGATATGGATCTAAAACAAAAAGGAATAAGACTGGAAGTGGATTCTGGATCAATCATCAAATTTTGGATTAATCAATTTTGTGGCCTTATATCCTTTAACTAAAATAAGACACTAGCATTTACATAGGCATCTAATTAGGATGCAAGTGTTTAGAAAGCTAGAAAATAAGAATAGGTCTATAGCTTACAAAGACATAATATAAGTAGGCTTATAGAATTTTGAGTATGATAGAAGGTCTAAGTCATCAAAATAACATTGGTCAGACTAGGATATAAAAAATAGGCATAAAGAGATAGTTATGAGAGCCTTTCAATAACGTGAATGTCTAGAAGTTGAAGGTACATCCATGATATGTATTTTCCAAGTGTAAAAGATTGAGGTGTTATATAATTTTTAAATAGTGCCTACATGTATAAAAAACATTCAAATGTTCATATATTATCTTTGTGTTAGCTTTATTTATATTTTATTTTTTATCCTACTATGATTGTTTTAACGTATATGTAATAAGGCCCATAGATTTGAATATATAGTGTGAGATATGCTCAAGCAACTCAAAACTGAGTTTACACAACTATTCATCTATCATACAATAGGAAAGTCATCATCACTATCATAATAATCTAAAACCTTACCATCTTATTTTTTAGAATTTACCAACAAAGAAATCTCAAATGTTTGATTTTCTTCTTACTTATTTATCATTGGTTCCTTTTGCAATGTATTTTTATATTTTTTAATCCTTTTATTCATTTTTTATTTTGTATGTGTATCTATGTGCATCTCAGATGTTAGTGCCTTATGAACATATTGAGATAAATTATTTATTTTTATTGATTCACCCAACTCATAAGTTTATATATGTTCAAGTGGAATAATTTTTTTGATTTTACCATTTTAGGAACCCCTTCCATGTTAGAGTCTAACATTTTATAGAATTTAAAGGTATCATTATTTATAATCATGGTCCATAATGTCCCGTCATGTATGAATTTCACACATCAATGTAATGTAGATGGTATAGTTTCCATAATATGTATCCAAGGTATACCCAAGAGTAAATTAAATCAAATGATTGAGAAGTTACTTGGAATGTAGCCTTTACTATTTTTTTTCCCAATGTCATACCTAATATGACTTGGCCAATTGGTGGGTTGCATGAATTATCAAATCCTTTTATATGTATGTCTAATTTTTAATAAGATCATTGGTAATGCCATTTTTTTTAAGAATTTCATGTTGACAATGTTGAGACCTAATATGTTATCAATTGGTACCCATTTGATTCCATTATTGTGAATATTGACTTGTATGAATAAATGTAGATCTTGATCAATGATATCCTTTGTGGGTAAATATTTTTGGTCAAAAAAAATGAGTTTTACATTATTTTTGACATGTTACATAATATCCAAAAAATAATTTAGCTCTATGTCACTTGGTAGTTTTGTTTCACAAAAATCTTCATATAAGATATCCTTATAGATAGTTGATTATTTCAAAAGCTCAATAATTGATATCATGACATGCTTATTAATTAATTGTTGGACAATATCATATCCATTAGATTTTATTACTAGATTTGGATTAGGAGGAACATGATGTGTATGAATAAGTGGATAAATAGGTTGAGAACCCTCTATTTTTCATGTAGTGATAACTTGGACTACAAAGTCCAAGATAAGCCATGGGTGAATAATGGGATGGGGATGGTAATTGTCACTTGTATGGTGGGACAAATATTTGGGAGCATGCATGTTGAAACTTAATGAAGTTGGATAAGGGCTCAATAGTATCATAATAATTAATTTAAATAATGATTATATGTGTACCTTGTTTTAAATCACTCTCTTTTTGTCAATTTGTTGACTCCATGTGATTATATCTTTGATTGATTTATAAATGTATGAGAGATAATAAGCAAGGAATACCATCATGTTTTGTAGAAGGAAATAACTATTAGATGTATCCATATTAAACATGATTGATTCCTTTCTAATGAATTCAAATCTAATTTTTAAGAATTCAAAAATTAGGACCTAAAAGTTCAAAACATTAAGGAAAATTAAGGTTGCACAAGAAGACTCAAAGGTGGGTTTCGCCACATTTTAACCCTATTTAGATTTGGTTTAGGGGGAATATCCTAATCATACTTGAGTAAGCTATTATAAAATCACACTAATTAAATGAATTTAAATTTATAATTTTCTAATAAATATGTTGAATATGAGATTGTGCTAAATATAGAAAGTACAACACCAAAATAGTAATTTAAATGTAACAACACAAAGGAATAGCTTATTTATTTATGCAAAAGTAGATCTAGAAAATTTAGATGCATAAGGAGATAGATTGATACTCCATTTGATTTTGTATATTCTAAGATTATTTCTCAATCATCCTGGACACTACTATCAAGATATGGACACTAGTGTTGATGTTTTTATCCCAATTTTGGCACTTTTGTCAAGTAAAAAATTTAGGTATTTTTATAAAATGACCAAATACATCTATTAGGGTTCAATGTCACCTTACAAATTATTTGTTTGGATCATGCACATAGGTTCTAGATATTAGTATTATTCTTAAAACCCTAGGTCCTCTAACTTGGGCATGTTTCATTGTAAAATAGGGGTTAGTGGGATCAAGTGAAGTTAAGTTAACCCAAAGGACCAATCTATTAATGATAACTACCTACATAGCCATATACTCTAAAAAGGGCCTCAAATCGATGTAGTTCTCCCCCTTATGTGGGTTTATGTGTGAATAATTATGCAATATACTATATGTGAGCACATGTAGTGATATAGATTGTAAACTAATAAATACTATTCAGGGCTTCTTTTTGAATGTTTTAGACCTATAATATTTTTGATCCTATGACTCATTTGGAAATAGATAAAAATAGGAAATAATAGCTTAGTTGTAAAAACTATTTTTAGTAGTGTAGTCTAAGTTTGCTTGAGATTGATTGGTGTCCATAATGTATGGTATTTTACCTGTATTGATACCACATGTTTAAAATAGACTCATGGGAGGGTTAAATAAATACCATAGGCTAACCCATACATTTTGAAAGATTTTCAAATTTGAATATTTAGAAGGCAAGGACACTAGTGTTAAACATGGGACACTAGCATCGATGTTAGTGTCCTAATCTAGATGGTAGTGTCCTACAAGATAGAATTTTTTTGAGGATCTTCAAATATCATACTAGGATATAAATCAAGGTTTAGACAGACTATGAGCTACAAATGATCTGGGTCATTAGAATATCAAGGTCAGACTATAGGATAAGTAGTTAGGCATAGTGATATGGTGAATGTGCGCCTTGTAGATGCGAAAAGGTCCTAAACTAAAGGGTAGAGCCATGATTGGTATTTGTTCAAGTGAACAAGACTATCATTTAATGTAAAATCAAATTTTAATATCTACTAGTAGCTAAGCAGTTTTAAAATTTTGAAACATAGTTTCTAAAACAAGAAAAATAAATGAAAAATAAAGAAAATAAATAAAAATATTTTTCTACAAGGATCATCAAGTTTTTGATTTTAAAAAATTAGGATTTTAACTAAAATCTTAGACCACACAAAAATCAATGAACAAGAAGTAGTATACTATTTCACAAGAAATAAATAACAATTTTAAGATGTCCATGAAATATTCTATAAAACTAAGAAAGGTTAAATTAGGTAAATAGATAATTTATAGAACCCAAAAATTAATTTGAATATAGATTTGATTTTCATTATTTAGTCTAGCACTTAATAAAAACATTAATTTATAATTTCCTAGTAATTTTTGTAAAAAAATTGAATAATTTCTTTTTTGAATTTAATATATATGAACATGAAAAGCCTCTAAAAATTTTGTAAGTCAAGTTATTTGAACTAGTTATGAACCAAACAAAGTGCAAAAAATTATAAGTTTATCATGGAGAAAACCTAGAATATGCACAATGGAAAAACTATATTTACATTAAAATGGATAATTATTTTTGAAAACTAAGATATTTTTTTGCAAGAAAATAGTGAATTTATATAATGCATAAATTAATTGCAAAATATATTTATCAGTTTTACTTATGCAAGCAATTATTAAAAATATTAAATGAAAATTTATGGGTTATTTGTGTAATATTTTTTTGATAATAATTATTTTTGCTTATTTGTGTATGAAAGATAAAAATATCTAATGTTTTTCCAAATAAATCCGAAATGACTCAAATGTTATAGAAAACCCCCTAGTGAGGATCTAAGGTTTGGCAATGTTTGATAATATGTGGGTTCACCAAAATATTTATTCTATTTTAAATTATAATTTAATTATATTTAATATAAATAGACTAAATAAAATGATATACACAAGGTATAATTTAATAAGTAGAATACAAAACTTCAAGTAAGCTATAACTGATGAATTGTAGAAAGGGAAATATATACTTAGATTTTAATTTGATTATTCATTGAATGTAAGGTTGTTATAAGATTAGGTGTTGAGTAATACATTATTTTAATGTGTCACTACCAAAAATATATAACAAATATATATATATATGTACAACTCTATACAAGGGGTCAAGTGTGCATTGCATTGTTGTTTAGATAATGAGACTTTGTCCTGTCAAATTATACACTAGATTTTGAAATCTATGTGTGTTCATCTATGTATTTATACATCATATCTTTATGTATATTTTGATTTGTTATGTGAATGCCCTATAAAATAATAATTACAATTATTTTTTAGGAACAAATGGGAATTAATTTCAAAATGATGGAATAAAGTTAAGTGAATAACTGAGTTGGCCTTAAAAACCCTTGTGTAGCTAAGTGTTGCCTACATAGCCCATTTGGGCCTCAGGCTGATGTATTTATCCTACCTAGATGTGTGTATGAAATATTCAATGTAATATTATATGTTCTTTCACTTATGAAGACCCTTAACACAAGAATTCAAATGATGTATTCAGCATTAGATTTGTAGAAAAAATAGTTATTTAGCATGTATAAAACTTTGTAGATCCTTTGATCATTGAGAGAAAGTAAATCTTTTCCTTATGTATTTGTATTTAGGTTCTCATAAACATGAAAATGTACCAACTCAAAAGAACCAATAGTCATTAAAAGGACCATTATTGACATAGAGAGTCATAAATTTCCCCAAGTTACACTAAAACAAGACTGCACTACAAGACAAGTCTGTAGTGCATCCTTGTCCATGTGGTTTAGATTTGTCAAAAAGCCTTAAAATTAACTTAGATAAATGTAGAAAGCAATTTGGGATCCCTTGGATAGAATTTGATAATATATAGTAGTAATATAAAGATACTTTAAGAAGATGAAAATAGATAAAACAACAAGACTTGAGACACAATGTGCCAATGAGCCATTCATTCATCAACGATAATCTAAATAATCAAATTTATGTAAAAATGTGTGTTTTGGGCAATCTTGTGCCAAATTTGAGTGTGTAAAAAAATAAATAATATTAATATTAAACAAATAGTTATTTGTCTCCATTTTATTATATTTATAAGATGTTTTAATTTGACATATATTTTTTATTAGATTTTTATAAAAAGGGTTGTTATAAATTGACACCAAATTTGTCATTAATTTAATTTGTTTAAAGAATAAAAAATGCATAGTATAATTAAAAAAAAGTTAGTGAGTGCATCATAATCATTTAGTACAAATTATGCATATGTATTTATTCAAATATGTTTTTTATCACTTCTATGTATTCACTTTCAATCATTTTTAATTTTACCAAAAAGATGTCAAATGTGACAAAAGTTTCATAGTGTTTGTGTTCAAAATTAGTCAAATATGTCTTGAATTTGTAGTTTTTAAATTTGAATCAAATATTCTTATGTCACAATTTATGTAATTTTTTTCAATCTAAGGATTATAACATGGTATGAGTTTGATGAAATTAAATCCCAATTAAGTTATCCCTATTAATCTAATAGGATTAATTGTGGATGAATTTGTATATTCATTGTGCATTTGAGAGAGATATGGTAGTGTATAAGATTAGTGATAGGTTCAAACATATTGAATTAGTATGATTAATTTAATGTAAAATATAAAAATTAGTTGGGTTTAGAGTGGCATGGGAGGGTGCTAGATAAAAATGTGTAGCACACTTAACTAACCCAACAACATGTTTCCTGCCAATGTGCCATAACGATATCTTTCTTGCCTCTATGATTAATCTTAGTAAATTAATATGGATAGACTCACTCAATCTATTCAATAGCTAAAACTTGCCACATTCTTCGAATCGTAATCATATTTTGTGACCATTTTTCATATTGACAAGACCCAAATATATTTAACTATAGGCTAGGGCCATAGACAACCCATTATAATGACACATGTCACCCATATTAATGTATTTTTATTATTAATAAAATAAAACATAACTTTATTATATTAAATTCAACCTTATCTTTTACCTAGAGCCATAGGTTATCCATTATTGAGCCATATGTCATTATAATATTAAGGATGGTAAATGTGTAAATAGCCCCTTTTTGGAACAAATCATAGTGGTATTATAATTTATTATTTAATTTAGGTCAGAGTCACTATCTACTATATTTTTGGGGGACACATAAACATTGAAGTGAATTTCATAAAGTGTACTTAATGCTTTATATGTTAAGTGGTTGTAAGCACTATGCAAGAAGGACACATGGCATTCATCCTAGTGGCATGACCTTTCTTTGTAAAAAGGAATGGATCACAACTCTAGTAAATATGTGTAAGTGTTAGGTTATAGACTATGACTTGATTTATTTAAATTCTATGAAGGTTTTATAGTTGAACCACATGTATGTGATAATCACTCAAACTACATAGACCACGTAGATATATAGGCCCTATAAATAAAAAATAAAGTGATCCAGGACTATGTAGTATTGAATATTGAAAGCCCATGTGTACTCTTAAGTATTATAATAGGTATTATTATTGATGATAGTTTGTGGCCACATGTGTGATGGATCCACCACCGGTATCACCTTGAATGTAGTGTTATTTTCACTTGGGAACTCAATGAAATCTTGTGTAAGGCCATAGATGTGTTACTTTATGTGTTTGGGATTATTTTTATATCACAGCTAAAAGCTTTGGGTGAGACCATGTGGATGCATTATGTATAACATGTTGTCTCTAGTTTATGTAACCATAAATTAATATAGTATGATGTGGTCTATAGTGGCATTATCTATATATCAATACAGTCTATTGACCCATTTTAAGGCATAGTGTTCATGTGGGTACTTTTATAATGTGGTTGTGTTTATTGATTATATTAATATATAATGATAATCAAGTTACATATCATAGGTCACATAGTTGGGTGTTTAAATTATGATGTGGCCAAGACCATACAACCACTCCATGAATAATGAGATATCCATGTGACTCTTTCATTAGGAAAAGTGTCACTCATCCTAGTTTCACAACCATGGACTTCTTCATAAAATATTTGGGTGAGATTTAACTCCATGAAGTACATAGACATGTTACTTTATAAACCACGTTTTATCACCAGTGAAATCCATAAAAGGTTATTAGGTTAATTAAAGGTTGTAATAATATTTATAAGATGAGGGTCACATGAATATCATGGTAGGATTTTTTCATGTTATAAGGGGTGTTTAAACCCTTTTTTGGCAGCCATGTAGATTCATTATGTTGATATTTTGATCACTCCATTTATGGATACAATATGGTCGAGTAAATTATTTACATTAAGTTATAACACGGCTAAAGCTAAATGTTATGAATAGTGGCCACTCATTTGGATATTCAATGGTGATGTGGCTAGAGACCATTTTGATTGGTGTTGGTATTATGTCATGACCATGTAAATATATCTTGCATATATCCTATTTATAAATAATATTAAAATGAGTAAAATAAGACTATATGTTATTATAATATGTGACCCCAACCCAAATGAGGGGTTTGTACCCAATATCCTAATGAGGAAAAATTTATAGGAAATGTATAGGTTTTTTATTAGTTTAAATATAATGGTGGGGTTAGCATAAATTTTTAGGAAACTAAGTGGAATTATCTCTCATGGGTCCATACCCCATAGGATAGGTATTACAACTTGGTGACATTAGTTAAGGTTACTTCATCAACTCCTATATATTAATATGTTAGGATTACTTATAGACAAAATTAGAATAATGTTAGTATAAATAAAAATGATATTAAACTATAGGTTGAGACCATATGTGGCCCATGATGACTTAATGTGTTGTCCATCACAACATTACATGCACATATTCACCCCACAAGACTTTTATTAAAACTTCACTCACACAAGTTCAACAAACATATTGCTTTATACAATATATCATAACAATTTTTTGAGGGGACACATGAATATTATTAATATAACAATAGATAATAAGAGTGACATGACCTCGATTGGTAACATTGTGACCAACATGCATATCATGGACCCACCTTTAAAGACAACTAAATTTTATTTATTTTATATAAATCCCTTTTTTCATTGATTTTTATGACCACTTTGTGAACAATGAGATCTCTCCATGTGACTTCATGATCATGACAAGTGTCATCCATCTTGGTGTCATAGTCATGGACTTGTTCATAATATATTTGGGTGAGATTTTCCTTCATGAAGTACGTAGATGTGTTTCTTTTTAAATTTCATTTTATCACCAATAAAATATGCATTTGGTGGAAGAATCAAAGGAAAGTTATAGACGCCTCTCCATCCCCTATTAGCTTTATTCTAGCCGTTAATAGTGATATACATGGTAAAATGTCACAAATTTGTAAATGACTTTATGTGAGGTCATGGATCCATTGAATTATGAAATATGTTTCATTGTCTCATGTGTTTGCATGAAGGATATCTTTGCTTTTTAATGTCTTTGTCATTATGCATTGATACATTGATAAAATTTTGAATTCAACTAGAGTAAACAACACAAGTAGAAATTAGTCACATAGGTCAAAACATAGTCACTGTGTTAAAAGACACTATAATATTGTGCTTATATATTTATATACCAGAAATATTTTATCAACTATATTGATGGATGTGGTATAGGTCTCTTTGTTAGATAACTATTTGGTGATGTAGCCTATGAACCTTTGTGGGTTACATGGAACTCATAATGGAATATATTGTGACTCATGTGAATATAATAAATATAAAATAATATTTAGATATATGGAATCAATAAAAAAGGATTTTGTATTATGCTTACAAGAAATTAAATTGGATGCATTTGAATATTAAGAGAATTGAAAGTTCTAACAGGTCCATATAGTCCATAGAGGCCACTTAAAACATAAAGTGACTATGTGAACTCCATCACCCCATCATCATTGTATATATGTCACATGGTGGATCTCGATTGAAATGTTATTAAAGTAAAAAAAAAATAGTAATAGTTTTTCCAAAATCCATGTCAATTATAATAAAAATTATTCTAGTTACAACTGTGTATAACTTTTTTGATCAAAGTAAAACATGTTTTTCATTACATAATAGTTTGATATAATTTGAAACAGTAGGGAAACATTGTGGTAGTCAATTAGGTCAACCCACCTATTCATCTCAAACATAACACTATTTGGCCTCATACATATTATGAAGACACTATAGTGAGGGTGATGAAATTGAATGTTGTGAATGTATAAAGCAAACAATTTTTGATTCATAATGAATACCACCTACCATTTATACATAGTGGAAAAGGAATAAAATATGTATTATATGTGAAGAATTAATATTATAGATATAAAACTATTAAATCACTTAGGTACAAGTATTTATAAATCATGAAAAAGCCACTTGTACTACATATAATATTTGTTTTTAATTAGTTAAGTTTTAATTGTTGCATTATGTCACATCCATTTTTTTATAGTTGCCAAGGTTTTATGGGTCCCCTACCCAATATATTAAACACAAAATTGATTTAAAAAGCATCTTATTATATCCCTTCAATAGACAATACCAAAGTCAACCAAAAATAGGCTAAGCCATAAACACTAGTGAGCCAAAAGATAAAACTTCAAAAACATTCCTATAAATATAAACCATGACCAGCAGCATCTACCATACCAAAAAACAAGAGCATGCCACATATTACAAGAGTACAATGGAATTAGAAATAACATCTCCCATGCCTTTCACATCTTCTTCTACAACCTCCAAGCTCCCACCTTCCACTATGGAAGATACACCATAAACCCTGCTAAAGGAACCCAGAGCAACCTATTGTCTCATGCATAAAATTTAAAGTGATAGTGAGGTGTGAAAAGTATCAATAATTCTATGAATAGTGGCCATCACCACCCATAAAGGGGAATATGGAATCCATGGAGGAGCTAACCCCTGACCTCAAAATACTATTTTTACCATAATTTTAATAGCCTCAATATGCTCTCAGGAATGTCACACTACCATCCACACTTCTAGCTTAGGAAATGGATTTTTGACAAGCACCACTAGGGGGATGAAATACCCATATTTATATAGAGGAAGGTGGCATTGGCCTTTCATATTATCCACATACCCCAAAAGGATAACTAGTTTGGATTTCAAGTCCTTGAAAAATGAAATGGGAACCATCCCCATGCCATCTAAACTAAAAAAGGGTAGATTAGTAAAAGGCCCTTAATTTATTGAAATAATATATTCCATCAATCCCATTTTATATGTGGGAACCATAAATAATTCCACCAATTCTAAACAAATTTTTTTGTCTATCATCAACACTAGGATGTTATTTGTAAACATGATATCCATATCATAACGAACCCTACTTTTGGGGTTGTGAAAAATAAAATCCTCCCCCAGAATGATTTGAGTGGCTTGCATAATTTCTTCAAAGGTGACCAAAAATATATTTTTAAATGAGACCTATAAATTTCCCCTTTAAATTCCATTTATCTCATAATTCCTTCGCCTAAGGCTATAGATATACCCAATATTTTAGTCACCACTCTCTCCATCACCCTCCTGTCGAATCTTAGAAGTTGACACCTTTCAAAATGGATGAGGCTTGTTATTCCAACTAGGATAAATCATTCAAATATTAGAGTAGTTAGTGAAACCTCCTAGCCTATTAATAACACACCTTCATTTTACCCAGCCTTGAAAATCTCATATTTTCATGATTACATGCCAACACCCTTCCCACAAGCCACTACCAAAAATTCAATCATAACATAAGTTGTTCAGCCCTTCACACATGTAAAGGAAAAAGGCATTGAATACCTAGTTTGATGTTTGATAATCCTTCAAAGTCATCCCATGCTTCCCTATGATTATCAATCCTCATGACTTATAATTGATCAATATCATATTTAGTAAGGAAGTTCATAGTGACATTGGCTTCCCAATAGAAATGCCTATGATTCCATTCTAGAAAGAAGTCCAAACAAATTTAGGGCTTTTCAATTATACTTTCTACCTTCCAAGAATATAGACTTTCTTTCACAAGGATAACATCATAATATGAGAGTCCCCTTTAATATTTAATCTTTCAATTCCACACTGAACTACCATCTCAAGACTTTTCATCAAGGATTGAGCTTTTGCTTCATTATTAGTGCCATCGATAAGTTTCATGGAATCCACCTTAATAAGAGACCCACTATAATATATTATAAGGCAAACAGTGCCATATGATCTAGGATTTCCCCTATAAGCACCATCAAATTTTATTTTAAACCATCTTAGGGGGGATGGGAGCCATAACACATCTTCTTTTCTTTGTTTTCTTACTGAAGACACCAATGACCCACTAATAGGGAAAATTATTGAGTAACAAGCTTTATTTAGCTGAAGCCAAAACTAGTTTTGAAGAGTAGTCCTAGTTATGGACTATGGACTTGCCTCGTCACATTGAACATAAGTTTTAAGCAAAATACCCCCATCACATTAAACACAGGTTTCAAACCACATACCCCCATCACATTGAACACCAAGCCAACTAGTCCACTACATCAGGTACCCTCAAACTAACCCACCAGAACCTAGTGTGGGAACGATGTTATAGTGGTGGTCAGCTTAGGGAATGGATCATAAGACCTCCCACTTCTATCACTCAACTCACACACAACTAAGATATCCCTAATGAGCTCGTCACATTCATTTTTAATTACTTATTTTCAAATTCAATTATGATTTTAAAAGTTATACTCATGTTACTTTTAGATTTTAAGATAATATTTAATTATTTAATTGTGTCAAATCCATATTGGATTATGTGCTCTGAAAGTCATTTCTAATATTAAAACTTGCATTAGTATATGGAATTTTTGGAATTTTTCATTTTAAAAAACCTAAAAAATTATGTATTACAAAAACACTTTTAAATTATCATATAATATTTCCCCATGAATAGGATAATAAATGAATTATATTTTAGACTTCCATTAATCTAAAAAAATTCAAAAATTGATTATAAATGTTAAAAACTTTAACATTGAACACTTTATTATTATTATTATTATTATTATTATTATTAATAATTTATGGGTCAAAATTATGTGCTCATATTTGTTTAATTTTCCACTCTAATATATTGTTAAGGTGTCAGTTTGTTTTTGTTATAATTAGCTACAGGATCTAATGAATCTAATAGAAAGCATGAACACGAGATAAAATAGTAATAGTAATAAACAATAACTGTATATTTAAGATAATAAATGAAAATGAATAAATAACTCAAATATGATGAATTACTTTGATAGTTCAATATTAATCTAATATAGAATACACAAATAGCCATTGCTTATATAGAACAAGGCATGCATGATAAAGATCAGAGAACCCATACAACATGTGTAGTTTAACTGATATCTGACTACATGAATAGTGGAGTGCAACTCCACACTAA
Source organism: Torreya grandis (assembly GCA_037957365.1). Lineage (NCBI taxonomy): Eukaryota > Viridiplantae > Streptophyta > Pinopsida > Cupressales > Taxaceae > Torreya > Torreya grandis. The sequence goes on along the minus strand of JARHVA010000773.1, from coordinate 4,270,148 downwards.
GAAGATAGGTGTCCAACTTGTGTAAATGATCAACACAAGTTGACTACTAGTTAAGTAATCTTATCCTATCTTACCCTGAATAGTGGAGTGGAACTCCACTGTAACAAGATAGGTGTCTAAGTTGACTAATATCTAAGCAAGCTTATCTTATTTGGTGCAAATTATCAATAAATATAATAAAATAATTATAATAAATAATTAATGCACCAATCTACATAATAAATACAAGTAAATGTAACAAAGCAAAAAAATTCACCAACACCCCCCATAAGTGAAGCTTAGGTAGGGATATGCAAATAAGAGTCCTAGCAATGTGTAGCCATATTAGGTACTCTATACAAATAGATGAAGAAAGGAGAAAACTTGAAGGAAAAATACTCCTCCTCAAAATGAAGGTCTAGGAGACCCCCCTGAAGAACTGATGTCCCGCACCCCCAAAAGAGATCATAAGTGAAGATACTTACTCTTAGTGAAAAGATTGGTGAAAATATCTACAATGTGCTCTTCCATAGGATAATATTTTAGATCAATTATCTCCACCTAAATTATCTCCTTAATAAAGTACATATGGATCTCTATGTGTTTGGTTCTCTAATGATGAATTGGATTCTTTGAGACCTGGATAATGCTTTGGTTATCATAGTAGATGATTGATGGCTTTCAAAATAAAACACCAAGCATAGTGAGAATATTTTGAATCCAAATAGCCTCAGTAGTGGCATTAATAGTGCCATGATACTTAGCCTTTGTAGATGAAAGAGCAATAAAAAAAAAATTTGCTCTACCAACAAATGGGGTCAGATCCAAAGTGAAATTTGTAACCAAAAGTGGACTTATGATCATCATAATCATCATCCCAATCAAAATATTTATATCCCACAAAGTTTGAACCTATACTTGTTATATATTGAATCCCATATCTAATAGTGCCCTGAATGTAGCTCAAAATGTGCCTGATAGCTCTCCAATGAAGCTCATGTGGTGTCTGCATAAAGCATGAAACCATGCCAACTAAATATGAAATTTCAGGACATGTATGACTTAGATAAATAATGCTAACTACAAGTTGGTGATACAATATGGCATCAGATTGGAACAATGAACCTCAAGTCTAAATCTAGATAAGAAAGGAGTCAGTGCAAGCCTATAATCAACCATGTAAAACTAAGCTAACAAGTCCATGGCATACTTGGGCTATGAAAGTGTAATCCTAAAAGAATACTGTGCTATTTGAATCCCAAGAACATAGTGAAATAAGCTCATGCTTGTCATAGAAAATGTATCATGAAGTGTAGTATTAACCCTACTAATGATGGATGTTGGGTTCCTTGTAATAATGAGATCATCAACATAAAGCACTAAGTACAATAGTGAATCCTCTTGCCATAGAATATAGACATTCAAATCTGAGTGACATCTCAAGAAGCCAACTAGAAGAAGAAATGTGTCCATCTTGGAATACCAAGCCCTGGGGGCTTATTTAAGACCATAGAGAGACTTCTACAAGTGATAAACCAATGAAGAATCTTGAATAAAATTATGTGGCTGCTCCATATATATCTCTTCATGAATATCCCCATGAAGAAATGCACTCTTCACATCCATTTTATTTATAGCCTAACCATGAGTTGAATCAATAGCTAGTATCAAGTGAATGGAATTTATCTTAGCAACAAACGTAAAGGTTTATGTATAGTCAATGCATTTCACTTAGGAAAAACCTTTCGCCACTAAGTGTGATTTATACTAATCAATATTTCCATCTGCTACAAACTTAGTCTGATATATCCACCTACATCATACTAATTTTCTTCCCTTAGGAAGAGGAATAAGATCCCAAGTGTTGTTCCTAATAAATAAGTCATACTCTTCTTCCATTACTAAATCCCACTCAACTATCCATGTGGATTCCTGAAAAGACTATGGATTGAAATCTATGGCAATGTGGGAATGTGGAAGATCATATTATGACTGTGTTCTCATTCTATCTAATGGATCCCTAATAAGAGGGTCTACATCCACCAAAGTCTATCTAACCCAAAAAAGCATTAATGGGTGAGGAGGAGGAGGAGGAGGAAGAGGAACATGACCTGTTAAACCCTATTGGTGACGTATTACCTCAGCATCCCTAGGAGTAGATAAAATAGGAGTATCATCATCACTACTATCTAATTCTTCTAAGGAAGAAGAATGAGAAATATTAGAAGACATGTCTGAAAGACTTTCTTCAAAGTAAACACTTCTCACTATAATAAGCTCATCTAAATCTAGATCAATGAGCTGACATCCCTTAACACCATCAAGATATCACACAAATATACAAGTCTATCATTATTGTTCTAAAGTATGGTGCTTTTTTGAAGGTATGTGAGCCCATACTGGAATACTAAAGACTCTAAAATGATGCACATCTGACTTCTTATTACACCAAGATTCAAGAGGTGTTATCCCCTTTAAAGCTTTGTGAGGAACTCTATTTTGTATCTATACAGCACAATTAATCACTTCCACCTAGTACTCAGGTATTAATTATTTTACATGAATCATATAACTTACCATGTTTTTTAAGAATTTATTATTCCTCTCTACTACATCATTCTATTGAGGTGTGTATGCAACTGAATGCTAAAGATTAATTCCTTCAAGAGCACATAAATGTTCAAAATTGTTGTTCACATATTCCCTCCCATTATCTATGTAGAGGATCTTGACATAGTTCCTAGATTATTTATCTGTTATAGCTTTGAACTCTATAAATCTATCAAATACTTCACTCTTGAGTTTTAGAAAATAAACCCAACTATATCTGGAATAGTCATCAATAAATGTGAGAACATAGTGGGTTTTACTAAAATACAAAGTAGGTAATGGACCCACTAAATCACTATGAACAAGTTCAAGGACTTGTGTATCCCTTTAAGCCTTCCCTTTATCAAACTTATCCTCTAGATGTTTACTTAAGGCACAACCATGACATACACACCTTGAAAATTGGATCTATGGAATTCCTATAACCATCTCCTACTAACTAAGCTACTATAAATAGTGGTAGTTCAGATGACCAAACCACTTATGCCATAGCTTACTCACTGAATCAGTGTGCGATAGAAAAGTTGTAGGGGAAGACTACGGAAAAAAGTGGGAGAATGAATAAAGCTGAGTATTATTGTTGATCTTTCCCACTCTAACTAAGGCATTATCCTTCAATTTTATGATTGATACAGAATCAGGTGTAAACTCAACTTTCCTACCAATATCAAAGTGAGTGATTTGGTAGATAGAGATAAGGTTAGTTGATAACTATGGCACATAGAGGACATCCTCAAATACACCACTATCAACATTAACTATACCTTTGCCTATAACATCTACCTTAGAATCATCACCTATGAGAATATGAGGCAAGAAACTTGGTTCTAATCTAGAAAATTATTCTTGATCAAAACCCATATGGTGTAAAGCACCTGAGTCTATTACCCATGACTTGGGAGACTTTGCCAGTGAAACTAGTGCCATAGTTTTCCCTTTCCCTAAATTTGAATGAGTGGAAGAATCCTTTGATTGACTGATGTTATTATTTTTTAGAAGACCCTAAAGTTCATCAATCTCTTTCTTCTAACAATATTGTTCACTATGAAACCCCTTTTTTCAATAAGGGCAAGGAGTGTCAATCATTTTTTGTGAATCCCCTTTCTTGTTAATGGATTTATAATCTCCTTGTGAGGAAGATTGTTGCCCTTTATTTTTATCTTTCTGTGACTTATTCTGACTATTCTGCTTCTTTTTACTTAAACCTATATTTGATGTTGATGTTGAAACTTGTTTATGCTAAGGTTGACTTGTAATTAGAGATTAATATTTTGATTACTTGATTAGACACATAGCTATTAACTTTTCTTCTTCAGCCATTAGAATCTTAGAGAATACCTCAAAGGTGAGAATTTGATATGATATGCTTAATATGAGCCTATGAGTCTAAAAGCTAGAGATAAAGGATAAATATTCAAGACCTAATTTATGTACAGCACTAAAAATCAATTAAATATATTTTTTTTATTAATTTTACATTCAAAAAGTTGTGCTCTAAGATGTATGACTTTAGTGATGTAGTCTTGTATTGTAGCATAATTTTTAGGATCTAAATTAATGATTTTATTGTCAATTTGGTAACCACGAACCTCATCTATTTTTCCAAACAATGATGCTAATTTATCCCAATCCTCTTTTGGAGTTGTAAATTTTACAACATGGAAATTCAAATCTAAAGACATGTAAGACCGAATGCATCCAATTACCTTAGTAGTTTTAAAGAGAAAGTGTTGTAACTCTTTTGCATTAATAGGTGGAGTAAGAAGAGTTGTTATATAAGGTGTATCTCCTAAAATCATTAATGCATTCCAAGCATTTTGTTTCCATGTATTGTAGTTATATGATATTAATAGTGGGAACTTAAGATTCCCCATGATGCCTTTGGAAATAAACCACCACAAAGCAGAAATCAAAGTAAAAAATACACCACAAAACCCCCCTAAATTACTTAGTTTTATCCCACCTATCAAGTATTTGCTGGCACTTTATAATTGAGTGCAAGTACAAGGTTGGATTATAATTTTTCCAGTTTACAAAAAAATAAATTAAGCCCTCTAGCCAAAAAGTACAAAAAATATACACTTATTACAAAACTTTCTATACTAATGTATTGGTTTTGAAAAAACATTAACTTTTAAAAAAATAGGACCTCAATACAATGTTGTATGTGAAATTTATGAGCCTCTGAAGTTGAAAAAATGATGATGGGTAAGTGCTACTATAGAAAAATCTGAATTCCAAAAAAAATCTAGACAAATTTGGAAAAAAAATGAAAGTACAATAGTGAAGAGTACAAAATTTTAAGCTATTTTAATAAAAAATAAATCAAAAATACCTCCCAGTTTTCAAATGGTGGGCTCTCAAAGTTTCCCTTTCAAATATTCCTGCTGATCCATGAGGCCTATCAAAAAAACAAATTGGTCTGCATAGTCCATATGATTCATACGACTGTACTTGAGAGCAAAAAAACTATCTTTTGGGTGACTGTGTCTAAATTGGACAAATTTAATATGGATATATAGGTTTTGATGCCTTTCAAATGCAACCTAAGGTCCATTTTGCTTTAAAATGCTTTGATTGTTAGGTACCTGCTAGATTTGGGCATGGTGCTTCTGGATTAAACCCTTGCCAATGTCACCTTATGTGCCCAATTTGGACAAAATTGTAGATGATTTTGACTATTATGGGCACTCTAAAATCCATGGTGAGTTCAAAAATTCTCCACAAAGCTCCAATTTGTGCCTATATACAAAATCAATAAACCAATCCTATATTTGGATATTTTTCTCTTGAATATTTAGCAATCTACAGATTCAAGATAGCTCTAGTACCATGTTAGAATTAGCTACAAGATCTAATGAATCTAATAAAAAGCATGAACAAGAGATAAAATAGTAATATTAATAAACAATAGCTGTATATCCAATATAATAACTAAAAAATGAATAAATAACTCAAATATGATGAATTACTCTGATAATTCAATATTACTCTGATATAGAATACACAAATAGCCATTTCTTAAATAGAACAAGGCATACATGATAAAGATCAGAGAACTCACATAACACATGTAGTTTTACTGATATCTGACTACATGAATAGTGGAGTGAAACTCCACACTAACAAGATAGGTGTCCAAATTGTGTAAATTATCAACATAAGTTGACTACTAGTTAAGTAATCTTATCCTATCTTACCCTGAATAGTGGAGTGGAACTCCACTGTAACAAGATAGGTATCTAAGTTGACTACTAGCTAAGCAAGCTTATCCTATCTGATGTAAATTATTAATAAACATAATAAACTAATTATAATAAATGATTAGTGTACCAATCTAAATAAAAAATACAAGTAAATGCAATAAAGCAAATAAATGCACCAAAAATTTTCTTTCACTCCCTTCAACCCTCACCTTCCTTGCCTAACATTTTTCATTCAATACTCCACCTATATGTCTATATCATTTGTAATTATTGGTTGAAGATCGATAAAGATTAAATAATAATGGCATAAAATGTGATACACATGTTCAAATCACTCTATAGTTTATGTTCCCCTATGTAATTGAATGTTTGGCTTTCATGATGGCTTTTTGCTCACCTGATAATGAGTTGATGAATGAGATTTTTATTTACATCAGGATTACAAGAGTCATCACATATAAGTTTGTGTGTTCCATTTTTGTCTTTGTGGGTGACTATACTCTAGTTTTTGTTGCATTTACTTTACCTCTATATTTACCTATATATTTTTTTTTGTATTTTTGTTATTTTTATACAAGCAGGCTCAAAAATTGTTGGAACTAATAAAATAATTTTTCCACTAACAATATCCCACTAATATTTCATTTTTTATTGCCGACTCTCCACTACCATTGTCTTCACAATCAATAGTCCATCACCATAAGTCATCTACAACAGCTTTGTCAGTCAAGTGACAGTCTGAAAATTAGTGACAAAACATGGCATCCCATACATAAATTTAATTTTGTATCTAGAACTTATACATTACTTGTCAAATGCCTCTATATAATAGAATCATATCTATTTTTTTAAAGTAAGAAAATAATAAATGGAATATAAAGTCCTGAGTGTGAATGCAATAACATTCTAACTATTTTCATATAAGGAAATAAGTTTAAGCTTTCTATGTTTATATTCCAATGTTGTAGATTATTATTATTATTATTATTATTATTATTATTATTATTATTATTATTATTATTATTATTATTATTATGTGTTGTAAGTGAAATATAATTTTTTTAAGCCTCTATTTTTAATTCATATTTGGTATTAGAGCTAGCATGGGCAACAAACTAGGCAACTAGTTGGAGAAAAGTTTAGCAGATCATGGGAAGGAAAGTAAGTTGTTGCTAGTGTGAGACAAATCTCAAAGCCATCATGGAAGAGAGACCAATTAGTAAAATTATGGTGTTAAGTAATAATATCAAGAAATTTTGAGAGTTGTGTTTTTGAACATTAAAGGGATAACTTCGGAGTGAGTAAAAGGAGTTTTTCTAGATTACAACATAGCTAGTATAGAAAATAAAATTTGGCAGCATCCATGAGCATTTTATGGACAAAATTTTGATGTTTGGGATAATAAAATGAAGAATATAATTATTAAAAATTATTTTTGGGAATTACTGGTTAATGGATTAACATATGTAACTGACCAAGCTACTGACAATGCATTGATAAATGCCCAAAAGACCTAATTGTAAGAGTCTAGGAGGAAGGATGCAATAGTCCTAAATTTAATCAAGATGGAAATGATAGAAACCATATAATCCATAATATCAGTAGTTAACTACTCAAAGGAGGCATGATAAATTCCTCAAAACACCTAAAAAAACACTGACAAGGTGAGGTTAGTCAAACTCTAATTGCTCAAGAGAGAGTTGGAAACTATTTAAATGAATTATGATAAGTCTATTTCATATTTCCATACAAGAATTTATTGCTTAACAAATAAATTAAGGATTGATGGAGAATCTATGGAATATTAAGGGATTGTTGAGAAGATCCTTAAGTGCTTGACTTAAGATTTGGCATGGTTGTCATTACAGTTGAAGAGGCTAAATACCTTTCAAAGATGATAGTGGATGAGTTGATAGTTTTACTACAAACCCATGAGTAGCGACTGAATAGATCTACTCATTCTTTAGAGAAATCTTTCAAAGCTTAGACTAGTATAAGAGGAAGGGGAAGAAGAAGAGATAATATATGCATAACCTTCAAAGGCAATGGAAGAGGAAGAAACTACTATGAAATAACAAGCTCAAATAGCCTAGAAGGAACAAGTAACTCACATTCTAACTACCAAGATAAGAAGAGGAGCAGTACCTAGAACTAAAGGTATGGTATAAGCAATGTTAAATGTTACTACTATCATAAGTATGGTCATTTTACTATTGAATGTAGAAAAAGTTAATGTGACCAATCAAGGCAAAGTTTAAATGTAGTTAATGAAAAAGTAATTGAATCTCAACATTTTCCAAACATGTTCATTGTATGTAATATTATTGAGTAGAGAAGTGTTGAGACTTAGTATTTGGTAAATACTTGTAGTAACCATAGGAGTGGTACTAAAAAATTGTTTACCTCCATTGACAAGAACATTCAATCTAAGATTAAGATGGGTAATAATGAAAATTTTCTAGTTGTGGGCAGAGGGACTATCAGTATTTACACCAAGAAAGATGAAAGAAGACAAATCTAGGATGTCTACTATGATCAAAATTTAAAACACAATATTTTGAGCATTAGACAACTGGTCCAAAATTGATATAGAGTTTTAAAGTCAAATGGAGAGTGCATGATCTTTGACATGAATGAGAAAAAGAACAAGATAGTTACATTTTAAATGACAAAGAATCACATTTTTACACTCAAGATGTAAACTAATTTTTGTTCAATGTTTGTAGCTCCTTCTAAAGCACATGAAGAGTAAAGTAGTACTACATCAAGTATCCTTCAAGATAGTCATCAAAACACCATCTAGACTATGGCATTTGAGGTATGGTAATTTAAGTTATTCTAGATTAAATCTCTTATCTAAAAAAGATATGGTTAGTGGACTACCATCAATAGTAGAACCTAATATAAAATGTGAGGCATGCATATTAAGAAAACAACATAGGTATCCCTTTTAATTAGGGATTTCAAGGAGATAAAATCACCATTGGAGTTGGTAAACTCAAATTTTTATGGCCCAATGAAAACTTTCACCTACTCCAAGAATGCATATTTCTTGACCTCCATAGATGACATAGTAGAAGATGAGTTTATTTATTAAATCTTAAGTTTGAAACTTTCTAACAAGTGGTTCAAGGCTTTCATTAAGCAACAAATTTGTCACTTTATCAAGGTGCTAATAAGAAATAGAGGGGGATATTATTTATCTAAATAAGTTCTAAAAATTTTCAATAATGAAGGCGTTGAAAAGTAATTCATTTTTTAGTACACTCCACATCAAAATGGAGAGGCTAGAAGGAATAATAGAACCATCTAGGAGATGGTTATAAGCATTTTTAAGTCCAAGGGACTTTAAATGAATTTTGGGGTAAATCTATAGCAACATCAATATATTTGTTAAATATATGTCCCATAGAGGTCATACAAGATAAGATTCCACAAGAATCTTTGAAAAACATCAAATATAGTGTGGAGCACCTAAAAATATTTTGGTTCATGGCATATGCATTTTTGACAAAAGAGAAGAGGTAAAAATTTGATGATATATGAGAAAATTGCATCTTCAATGGTTATAGTGAAGATTCTAAAGGATATAGATTATATAACCCTATTACCAAGAAGAATATGATTAGTAGGGATGTTGAATTCATAAAGGATGAATCATGGGGTGATATTGGTTACACTACCTCATGTATCTCAATAATATTACCCATGGATGATAATAAGGTGGAAATAAAGAGAGAACTTCCAATAGTCAAGTTGAACTAGTCATAGATTAGCAAGGTGAACCTTTGGTAGTACTTCTATCTACATCAATTTCACAACATACTCCTTAGTCAAGCAAATCCAATAGTAGTTAAAATTCAACCCTCTCTTATCTAATCCTAAGAAAGATAATGAGTTTTACGGAGATTTATGATAATACAAAGTATGATTATCTTGATGAATTTTGATTTATTTTGTCAAAGCAATCCTGCATGTTTTGAAGAAGTCAAAGAATAAAAATGGTGTAAGACCATGGATGAGGAAATAGATACAATATAAATAAACAAAACATGGGAGTTAGTTGAATTACCTAAGGGTAAACAAGTTATTAGATTTAAGTGTGTATATAATACCAAGAGTAATGCATAAGGGAAAATTGAGATGCATAAATCAAGACTTGTTGTTAAGGGACACAAACAATAGTCTGGAAGAGATTATGATGAGACATATACTCCTATTTCAAGAATGGAATCTGTGTAGGTTATTTTAGCAATAGTTTCCCAACACAAGTGGAAGGTATATCAAATGGATGTGAAGTCTACCTTTATGAATGGAGTACTTAAATAAGAGGTCTATGTTGATCATCCACTTGGATATTAAGTCCTTAGATAAGAATATAAGGTGTATAGGTTGAATAATTCACTCTATGGGCTTAATCAAGCACCAAGGACATGGTATAATAGAATTGATTCATATTTTATTAATAACAACTTTAAAAAATAGTAGTGAGCCCACACTTTACATCAAGGAAATCCATGGTAATATTTTGATTATTTTTCTATATGTAGATGATCTAACTTTGTAGTAAACAATGATCTCTTCATTATTTAGTTTAAATAATAAATAAAGAGAATTGAAATTATAGACTAGGTTATTTAAATTATTTACTTCGCATAAGTAAAAAAAATAGATCATGGCATATTCATCTCTCAATCCAAATATGCCTCATAAATCTTGAAGAGATTCAGAATGTTGAACAACAAGCCTACACCAACACTAGTATCCATATGTCTAAAATTGGGTAAATAAGATTGCATCAATGAGGTGAATCCAACCTTATACAAGGACATGGATGGAAGTCTAATGTACTTGAAAAATGAGGTGAATCCAACCTTATACAAGGACATGGATGGAAGTCTAATGTACTTGAAATATCCTAGACCTAAGATAATGTATTTAATATCCCTAATTCAAAATTCATGGATACACCTAAAGATACACACTGATAAGTAATAAATAGAATCTTAAGATATGTTAATGGCACCAAGAACTATGGCATCTTCTATAGTACGTCAAGTGAATTTGAGTTGTTTAGATAACAATGATTGGGTGGGTAGTGTAGATGATAGGAAGATCACATCAAGATATGTGTTCCACATGGTTTTAGGAGCCATTTCATGGCATCCAAGAAACAAACCATGCTCTCTCTCTCTCCATAGTAAAAGTTTATTATATTACAACAAATGCAGATGTATGTCAAGATATTTGGCTTATGGGAATCCTAGTTAAATTTAATGAAGAATAAGGCAATGGAAAAATAATGTATTTTAATAATGTATCCTCAATATCCATAATTAATAATCCAATTAACCATGGATGGATAAATCATATTTAGATTCATTATCATTTCATAAGATAACTAGTTGATAATGGAGAAATAAATTTGGAATTTTGCAAGTCAAAGGAGTAACTAGTAGATATTGTTGTCACTTGGATTTTCACTCTTTTAGGAGATGTCTTAGATCACCTCATCTAAGTGACACAATGTAAACATCTCACTTTATGTGGGTAATCAATTTGGTGAGATGAATCTCTAAAATTAAAGGCTAGCTCCCTAGATGTGCCTTGAAATGTTTTAACCTATACTAATTGATTGATTGTGGGGAAAAAGGTTAGAGTTTGCATGAAAATAAACCTATTCAATGGGGTGATTTACCATTCTTTTTACCATAAGGCTATTATACTCCATCACTTTGAGATAAGGCACACCACTAGTTTAAGAGTCATATAGTGCACTAACATCAGTATTTCAATATGAAGGTAACCTGCATGAATATTATCCAAATTACATAGAAAAATAGATAATTTCATAGATGTTAATACTTCCTTTTACACTTAGTATAATTTCAATACACTTAACAACACTTCATATGACATGTTAGGTATGGAATCACTTACACAAACATGGAAGGATTGAAAGAAAGCAAGGATAAGTAGATATCTTTGAACCATTCACTATAAATCTCTTCAAACACTTTTAAAAGATGATATATGAACTCAAAATAGATTTAATTTATTGTATAATGCAATTAAAATGTCAAAAATATTAGGGTTTCACCATACATGACGTGGTATTAGATTACAAAAGCCAAAATGGTAGCTCTTATATAACTTGAAAGAGAGGAGAAGAGAGAAGTACAAGGGTCACAAGGAAACTTTTAAATATGATAAAATGAGTTAATTTTTTATGATAAGAGTCTTTTGGATGAACCATGTAAGGTCAGGAAGTACAAGTGTTCGTACAAGGAATGAAACTCTTGCAAAGTGACATGAAACTCCTCATTCTGGGTCAAAAAAACTACCTTCATGATTTAGACCTATTTGAACATCCAAAAATTGAATATGGATATTTATGATGATTGTAATGAATTTTAAGGCTTTGAAACATGCCTCTCCATGTATTGGTTGTATTCTTGGTCATTTAGAACCTTACCAAAATGAGCTATCACCATTTGTAGTCAAAATAACTCCTCTTTCACACACCATTCACACTTCGCCTCTAAGAAGTCATAAATTTTCCATGAAAATATGTGGGAGAAAGTTTATGAGACCTTTAAAGACCATTTTGGGCCTTAGAGGCATCAGGCACACCTTAAAATCATCTCACTTGAAGTTTTCCACCCTTCTCACTAGCTTGGTCACTATGTCAGTTTTGACTGGCTACAATGAGAGATATTATTTAAAAACTTAGTATTTTTTATGAAGAGATAAATGAACATGGTTATTTATTATAATTACTAATATTCCCTTCCATTTGATTGGCATCTCTTAGAAACTCTTTGAAAATACACAACATATAAAGAGGTAAAAAAAACCCTATTTTGTACCCTATCCATATAATTTCATGTAATATAAAACTATAGGGATCAGATTTAGATAGTATTATGAAATTTTCAATCATCATTATAGGAAAAATATTCCATTGGAGTTGTTTTCAAACCTTATTTCTCCAATCAGGTCACTAGCAAGGGTTTTGGATAGTTTGACCTATTAAGCTTTGTTCATAAAGATTTCACATTCAAATTTTAACTTAATGCCATAAAATATATACTTAAGACCATATTTAATATCTCCAAATGTCTTGTATTCCCATGCAAAGCACAAAGGGAGATACAAGCACTTAAATTTGTCCTATCAAGCTCCTTTTTTTTCTAATTTACATAGGCCTAAGTTGGTTTTGCATCCAAAAATGGCTTCCCTATGATTCCTATACAAATTGAAAGATTTATCACACATGTAATGTCACTATAATCATTATCTAATATGATAGGAATCATATCTCAAGATATAAATGTAAATGACCTCTCATTTAGACACTAGGCTTGAGCCTTGGCTAACAAGTCTGAGTTGCCTCAAAGCATAAAATGAATTTTGATAGCTTTACCTACTTATAAATAACCTATATACCTCTATTTTTACCTCATAAACATGTCTCAATCCATTGGAATTCTCATCTCATGGTAGGAGTGAGACTGTTCTCCATTTGGTTTTAGGCCCAAACTATGTTTGACAAGCTTGCTTGTGTACTTTGGTGTTTTGGACTATCTTGTTGGGTATTATCCTCCCTAATTTGTTTCTCATGCTGGTATAAATGTTATCCAACTTTAAAAATCTTCTTAAAATGTATAAAAATCTCCTGATTCATCCATTCCACCATTCTTTCCAAGATTACATGTTTCATGCAAAAATAGAGTGCCTCTATCTGAGACAAAACAGAGGGTACTCCCATATTTCCCCTAATAAATTTGAATACCATAGGGGACTCTCCAATCCATAAATATGTTATGTACAAAAATTTAAACCTTGGTATGATGATTTGACCATCCAAACTCTTAAAGACCCAAGATAGACTATTGTAGGCAAATTATATGTATGACAGTCATAGACTGAATATGTATTTCCTTTGGAGAGGGGTTTTTATGCTATGATCATTTTATTTGAGAAAATTATGATGTGTTAATGAAAATTCTAACTTATTCCAAGCATTTTATCCTTATAATCTTTGAAAGGTAGTTCTAAATTTGCATTTGTCAATCTACACCTACGATAGGTTTGTCATGGTCCCTCAAGCTATTAAAAATCCACTCCAAATAAGGAATTCCAAAGTGTAAAAATCCTCCATTAATAGCTCTTAGTCCAATGCTAAGCCACATGTAGGTAGTTATTTCCATAATGCAAACAGAGAATACAAAATTTATAGGCAGACTGATGAGTATGGAAAATGCACTATTTTGATCCTCAATAAGGTTTCCAAATGTTTCTAGCATTAAAAATGATTTGAAATAACCACTAGGACTCCTATTCCAACATTATGTCATCCTCCAAGACTCTTGTAGGTGCACATTGAGTTTTAGTAGGTAGATTGTGTGCTTAGGTAGTGAAGATGGATCTCACTTTCAATAATCATGCATCTCCTTCAAATGTTTAAATTAATTCTCTTAAACTTGTGAGGATTTAAAAAAATCAAAATAACATCATTTCAATGTGATTTCCCTTTTCAAGAACCTATATGTGTATATTCTGAGTTGCATCAGACATGTAGTGGAGAGGAGTATGAGTAGTGAACATTGTTTTTAGCCTCTCATGAGTTTTATGCTTATCCAAATACCTTTAAATTCACCCCTCACATTTTAAATTATATAAAATAGGTGTCAATACCTCATTTCTAACATGAATGCCTCCATAAGAGCACTTGTAAATGCACATTCCAATGGCAGACCATGTTCCAGTGTAGTGTATGACTGCAAACCATGAAGATGCTTTGGAAAATGAGGATAGAATGAAAGGAAACAAAAATTAAAACATGGACACAATCCATAACCATCATTTGACACCATTACTAGGACATGAAAATGTTGGAAGTGGAGGAAACCTACCTACTACATAGAATGGGACTAGTCTATAAACATGAGGTGATTGGCTCTTCAAACTAACTTAAAACTTGAAGCCAGTCATAAGAATCATTTTAGGAGGAATCCAACATCATATGAAAACAACATCATTAAGTGAATTGTAAATAATCCCTTAAAACAAGTCAAAACCTATAGGGTGCACAGATTAGTAGGCAAACTAGATAGTCTAACTTATTAGGAATGGTTCATAAAACACGGGACACCATTCTTCTGCAACCAAATGTCAAATGGAAGCTGACTTTAAAATAGACCCCAAGATCATTTTACCTAAAACCTTTTTTTCTAACTATACCAAGTACAAACCTAAATACTAATTTTGGTTTCCAAGCCTAGTAGAAGGAGAGATAAGTGATTTTATTCATTTTTTGGAGATTATGATCAAACTGATCACCTAAATAAGTGTGTAGAAGTTTGAAGGACACTCTTAAAATGTCCCAAAATGTATAATACTATACAAGTCCATACAACTCAAGAAAACTACCCTTTTTCTTAGGAACCTACCACTTTTCAATTAGGAATAGTTGAATAAGGAATAATTTGACACATGGCATTTGACATAACCTTTTAAAACCTTCACATTTACCTAGGAAGTCATAAAATTCATTAAATGCTCTATTTAGACCCTTAAATGACTTCAAAGGACATATTGACTAATAATACTAATGACCAAGGCTAATGTATCATTAAATGAAATCAATTAACATATAATACACCCTGTGACATAATACTAAACCCCATATAAACCTTTAAATATCAATTTTTTACCTACAGGGGTCCCAATTTGACCTATAGGGTCAAATTTGATCAACAAATTAGTGACTCATAGGGGTAGTATGCGTGTTATACTAACTAGACTAGTAGCCTTACCAGTCCATTGGGATATTGAGTCACATGTAGATGAAGTTTGACACATACCTTTCTTTTTAAAACACCCAAAACATAAGGAAAAAACCAACAAGAAGAAACACACAAGACAAGAAACTAAGAAAACACACTTGTACTTTATGAGCACTTATGGAACACACATATACCAAGCTAAACAATTGACTCAAACACTAACTAACCTAGGATATAAACTAACTCCTAGATTAAAAGGAAATTTTGATACCTTCCTTGCTTCATGACATGAAGGATTTAGTGATACATGTAGCCTTTTGACCTTTAGCATTAATGCCTCTATCCTCTTCATGGTGTTTTCCAACTTCATTGGCATGATATTCAAATAAAATCAAGCATCTCCATATGGGTTCTCTATGGAAATGAACTCCTATTGCATCCAAATAATCTCAACCTTATCATGTACTTGGCCTTTGATGTGTAAGTTTGACAATATGACAATCCTCTCAGCCTTTCCCTCATTATCCATGTCCATAACTTCTTGTACACTAGTATCATCAAATGACTTCATGACAGTAGGTCCTTGACTAGAAGAATGAACTTCATCTTTATGTTTGATTAAACACTCAATATCATGTTTAGATTCATTATCAAACTTGTCTTCATCTATGCAATCCTTTGCATAAAAAAAAACTTTACCCAACCTATCAAATTCTCTGTATATGACATTAAATTTCTGCCATAAATCTTCTTCCTCATGAATGTCATCTTCAAGGGTTATTCATTCTTCCTTGGTCTCATGAGATACTCTTAGGACTACCACTTATTAAGGAGTGATTTGAACTTCATTATTACTATTACACTCTACTTCATGCTTGAGATGGTCATCTACAACTTCATGATCAGACATGGAGTCTTCTTGAAACACCTCCTTCTTCAAGTCTTGGCCACATTCCTCATGGATACACATCCCCTCAAAAATAGAGGCATTAGAGTCAGCTTCATGGACACACATCCCTTCAAATATGGAGGAAAAATCTTGTGGATTGTCCTTTTGTTCACCAAAGAGAGTCCCTATGATGATCTCTTCCTCGTAGTCACTCATGAGATCTTGATCAGTCATGAATTTAATTTGCTCTTCTTCACTTGCTTCTCTCAAGATAGGATCTTCCTCAAGAAGGTGTGAGATGGAAAGTTTATGAATAGGCTCATGTGAAGGAGATTGAATATGAGGTGTATTAAAAGGTTGATGAGTTAGAGATGGAGTGTGGGGTGAAGGAGAAGGCTTATGAGTGGGTTTGGAAAAGAGAAAAACACTAGTAAGCTCATATGGAAGTGAATTTTTGGGATGATTAGAAGGAGAAACATCTACATAAGTAGGATTTGGATCTTTCCAATAATGTCTTTATGTATAATCCATGGAATCATTTTATTTCATATGACAAGACTCATAGGAGTACTCTTAAGGCTGATAATCATCATAGTATGAATTATGGGGCTCATGTTAGGACTGATAGAGATGTGTTTCTTGATAGGTTTCTTGGTAGCCATACTCATAGGGTTGTCCAACAACATGGTGTCCATATGGAGAGGGAAATAAAGGGTTATAAGGCTGTCACAAGTCTTCATACTCTTTTTGACCAGTATCATAGCCTTCTTGAAGAGTAATATTACCATCACTAGTATGATCCTTACTAGCCTCAACATAATCCTTATCAGCCATGTAACTAGCCTTATCATGAGCTATATTAATATCATTATTAGATTGGTAAGGATCATACCAAGGTTGATAACGAGTGTCATAAGATTGATAAACCTCACCAACTTGTGTAACAATACTCAACACCAAATTCAGCCATGGAACTTCATTAGGAAGTAAGAACATGAGGAATTATCATCAATAATATTCAAAAGTAATACATAGGCTACTTGACCAGCTGATGTAATCTTATATTCACCATTGATGTTTATATAGATGCCTCCAAAGGCTAGTTGTTGAAAGACAATACCAAAAAAAATTCAACCTCTTGGACTAAGAGTCCCATCGGGCATGATAAAAATTGTTGTCACTTGGATTTTCACCCTTTGAGGAGATGTCTCATCTCTCCTCATCCAATTAGCACAATGGAAACATATCACTTGATGTGGGTAATCAATTTGGTGAGATGAATCTCTAAATTTAAGGGCTAGCTCCCTAGATGTGCCTTGAAATTCTTTCACCTATACTAACTGATTACTTATGGGGAAAATGGATAGAGTTTGCATGAAATGAAACCTATTCTAGCGGGTGATTCACCAATATGTTTACCATAAGGCTATTATACTCCATCACTTTGAGATAAGAAATACAACACTAGTTTAAGAGTCCTAGAGTGCATCAACATCAATATTTCAATATGAAGGTGACATGCATGAAGATTATCCAACATAAGTGGAAACATAGATAATTTTTCAGATGCTAACACTTATTTTCACACTTAATAACATGTCCATACACTTAAAAACACTTCATATGACCTACTAGGCATGGAATCACTTGCATCAAACATAGAATGATTGAGAGAAAGCAAAGATAAGTAGATATCTCTTAACCATTCACTATACAACTCTTCACACACTTTGACAAGCTGATTTATGAACTCAAACTAGACTGAATTTATTTTATACAGAAATTACAATGTCAAAACCAGCAAGTATTTTCCATACATGGTGTCTTATTAGATTTAAAAACCCAAAATGGTAACTCTTATAGAACTTGAGAGAGAGAGAGGAGAAGAAATAAGTTCAAGGGTCACAAGAACATTTTTCAAGCTGAGAAAAGGATTTACTTATGCATGAGAAGATGAGGTGGAATTAACCATTCAAGGTTATGGAATAAAATTGTCCATACAAGGCATGAAACTCTTACAAAGTGGCATGAAACTCCTTATTTTGGCTCAGAAAACTACCTTCATGATTTGGACCTATTTTAACATCCCAAAACTAATTAGGGACAAGTATGATTATTGGAGTGAAGGGGAAGGATTTCAAATATGCCTCTTCATGCATTTTTTTCAGCCCTAGTCATTTATAACCTTCCCAAAATGAGATATCACCATCTATAATCAAAATAACTCCTCTTTCACACACCCCTCACATTTGGCCTACAAAAGGTCATTATTTTTCTATGAAAATCCATGGGGGGATGTGTATGAAACCTATCAATACCCTCCATGGCCTTAGAGTCATTAGGTACACCTTAAAATTAGCTCACTTGAAGTTTTCCACCCTTCTCACTAGCTTAGTCACTGTGTCAGTTTGACTAGCTGAGATGAGAGTTATTGTTTTCACAATGAGTTTTTACGAAGAAATAAATTATCACAGTGAGTTATTAAAAGTCAAAAGATTCCCTTCCATGTGATTTTCATCTCTTGTAACCTCCTCGAACCTACACAACACATAAAAAGGTCAAGAAAACCCTATTTTGTACCCCATTCATATAGTTACATATAGTCCAAAAGCATGGGCATCAGCCTAAGAGAGTCTTATTCAAGGTTCCATCATCATTCTAGGAAAACTATTTTATTAGAGTATCTTTCCAACCTTGTTTCTCTAATCAAGTCACCAGCAAGGGTTTAACAAGGGTTTTAGATAGTTTGACCTCTTAAGCTTTGTTCATAAATATTTCACATTAAAATCTCAATTTAATTCTAGAAAATATCTTATTATGACCCTATCTAACATCTCCAAATGTCTTGTATTCCCATGTAAATCACAAAGGGAGATATAAGCACTTAAAGTTGGCCTATCAAGCTCCTTTTTCCAATTTGCATAGGCCTAAGTTGGTTTTGAGTCCAAAAATGGCTTCCTTGTGATTCCTCTACAAATTGAAAGATTTATCACACCTAGAATTACCCTATAATCATGTTCCAATAGGTTATGAATCATAACTCAAGATAGAAGTGTAAAATACCTCTCATTTGGGCACTAGCCTTGAGTCTTACCTAACAGGTTAAGTTACCTCAAAGTAAAAAATGAATTTTGATAGATTTACCTACTTATAAATATCCTATATGCCTCTACTGTGACCTCATAAAAATGTCTCAATCCATGGGAATTATCATCTTATGCTAGGAGTTAAATTTTCTTGATTTGGCTTTAGGTACAAACTATGCTTGACAGGCTTGCTTGTGTACTTTGGTGTTTTAAAATCTCTTGTTGGGTCTTCTCCTCCCTTATTTGTTTCTCATATTGGTATAGATGTTATCAAAATTTACAAATCTTCTTTAAAGTTTTATAAATCTCCTAGTTTATCCATTCCACCATTCTTTCCAAGATTATAGGTTTCATGCACAAAAGGAGTGCCCTCTATCCAAGATAAAATAGAGGGAACTCCTCTATTTTCCTAGATAAATTTGAATATTTTAGGGGCCTCTCCAACCCATAAAAATGTTATGTACCAAAATTTATCCCTTTTTGTGATTATTTGACCATCTAAACTCTTAAATACCAAAGACATACTATTGTAGGCAGACTATGTGTATGACAATCATAGATTGATTATGTATATCCTTTGGAGAGGGATTTTTATGTTATGATCATTTGATTTGATAACCTTATGATGTGTCAATGAAAATTACAACCTATTCCAATAATTTTCTCCTTGTAACCATTTCTAAAACCCCTCTAATTTATACCCTATTTGACTGTGTGAAAGTGTTTGACTATGTTCTACCTTGGAAGGGCACCTGTAAGTGCATGAATGTGTATTTTAGGCTAAATTAATTTCTTAACAAACTTTATTGAATATTAATGATAATGTAAAACTTATCTTGATTCATTAATTTCCTTAATTTAATGTAATACAAACACTTGGGTGTCATGCTTCATTCCAGTATCTATCTCAGTCACCTCCAACTGACTGTGTGGGAGTCTCAAAACCTATAGGTAACATACTTCCTTGGAAAATGTGTTATGATATTTTTTATAACCTTGGAAAAAACTCTATTCAACCTTACAAGTCAGGTGTTGATGTCTATAGGCTCATAATCTTCCAATTTCACATTAAGGGCTCTATGGGCACTTATAGGTAGGCTTTAGGTGGAAATTTTATGGTGAAAGAGACTTGTATATGCTAATGGGAGGAAAAACATAGTATGACATCCTTATTGATGATTGTTAGATTATAAATTCTCTTTATAACTATCTAATACCTTACAAACATAGTGTCATATCTTAGTCTTACAACCCTATGGTGAAGAGTCTACTTTGAATTCAAAACCTATAGATTTCACTAATGAGCTTTAGTGAATAAATGTCAAGTTAAATCCTCTTCAAAACTATATTCCTAAAGTCATAATCCCTCCATATATTTTAAAGTTCCTATATTTCAAGGATACTACAAGGATTGATAATCTATATTCTTAAAAATAAATTTAACCTTGTTATATGCATTTGACAAAACTAACCAAACCTCTATTTTGACATTTTAGGGATTAGGTCCCTATATATTGCCACTGAATATTTGGAAGATAGTTCTCAACTTTAATTTTCCAATCTACACCTAATATAGGTACTCCATGGTCCCTCAACCTATTAATACTCCAAATAAGGATTCCAACATGTCAAAATCCTCCATTAAGAGTTCTTATTCCAATACTAAGCCACTTGTAGGTGGTTATTTCCATAATGCAGATAGAGAATACAAAATTTACAGGAAGACTGATGAGAATGGAAAATGCACTATTTTTATCCTAAACAAGGTTTCCAAATGTTTATAGAATTAAAAATTATTTGAAACAACCACTAGGGCTCATGTTCTAACATGATGTCATCCTCTAAGACTCTTGTAGGTGCACATTGAGTTGTAGTAGGCAAATTACATCTTAGGTAGTGAAGATGGATCTCACTTTAAATAATCATGAAACTCATTAAAATGTTTAAACTAATTCTCTTAAATTTTTGAGGATTTAAAAAAAATCAAAATAACATCATTTCAACATGATTTCCCTTTTCAAGCACCTATATGTGTACATTCTGAGTTACATCAGATAGGTAGTGGAGAGGAGTATGAGTAGTGAGCATTATTTTTAGCCTCTTATGAGTTTTAGGATTATCTAAGTGACTTAAATTTTACCCATAAAATTTTAAATTATATAAAATAGGTGTCAATACCTCATTTCTAATGTGAATTCCTCCATAAGAGCACGTGTAAATGCACATTCCAATGGCAGACCATGTGCCAATGTAGTGTATGACTGCAAACCATGAATATGCTTTGGAAAATGAGGATAGAATGAAACAAAACAAAACTTGAAACATGGACACAAGACATAACCATCATTTGACACCATTATCAGGACCTTAAAATGTTGGGAGTGGAGGAAACCTGCCTGCTACACAAAATAAGACTAGACTACAAACATGAGGTGATTAGATATTCAAACCAACATAAAACTTGAAACCAAGCATGGGAATAATTTGAAGAGGAAGATAAAATCATTTATAAATAAAATTGTTAAGTTAATTTTACTAAATCCCCAAAAACAAGATAAAAACTATGGGGTGCACAGATTAGTAAGCAAACTAGATAGTCTAACTTCTTAGGAATTGTTCATAAAGCACAAGACACCATTCATCTAAAATAAAACATAAAATATAAAATAAATTAGTTTATAATACACCCCCAAGATCATTTTTCCTAAAACCTTTCTTGTTGATTGTACCAAGTACAAACCTGAAGACTATTTTTGCTTGCCAAGCCTAGTGGAAGGAGAAATAAGCAATTTTATTCATTTTTTGGAGATTCTGATCAAACTAATCACCTAAAAAAATATTAGAAGACCAAGGGACACTCATGAAACAATCCAAACTATATAAGTTTGTACAAGTTTGTACAACTCAAGAAAACTCCTCTTTTTTCAAGAAAACTACCCTTTTTCTAAGGAAACTACCACTTTTCAGTTATTAATAGTTAAATAAGGATTAATGTGACACATGTCACGTGAGATAAGCTTTTTAAACCCTCAAATTTCCCTAGGAAGCTGTGCAATTCATTAAATGCTCTATTTAGACCCCTAAATTGACTCAAAAGGACATATTAATTAATAAGACTAATGACGAAGGCTAACGTATCATTAAATGACATAAATTAACATATAATACACCCTATGACATAATAATAAACCTCATATAAACCTATAAATATCAATTTTTTACCTATAGGGGTTCTAATTTGACCTGTAGGGTCAAATTTAGTCAATAGATATATTCCCAAAGGCATTAGTAAAGGAGAATTTTGAATAACTAAGATAGAATTTGGGTATTGTGACTGCTTAAGAAAATAGTGGTATAAGTTAAGGTGAAGTATTGGATCTAATAAAATAATTTCTCCACTAATAATCTCTCACTGATAGTCTATTATTCATCCCAAACTCTCCACCACTATTATCTTCTCTATCGATAATCCATCACCATAAGTCATCTGTAGTTGCTTTGTCAGTCAAGTGATAATCTAAAAATCTATGTAAAAACATGGAATCCCATACCTACATTTAATTATGTATTTATAATCTACACATTTCTTGTCAAAGACCTCTATATAACAGAGGCATGTGTATTTTATTTAAGTAAGAAAATAAGAAATGGAAGCTAAATTATTGAGTGTAAATGATGTAGTATTCTAGTTGTTTACATATAAGGAAATAATCTGAAATATTTTGAGTTTGTAATCAAATATTGTACAATTCTACTCAATTATTATTATGTGTTGTAAAATAAATATAATTTGGTTTTAAGCTTCTATTTTTCTTCAATAAGACCAATGGCACTAGATTCATTTCAAAAGATCATCAATCCAGTCCAAGGATCTTCAAAATATGTCAAAGATCTTTGAGTTTTTGTATTTTTTATGTCTATGTCAAATGAGGCATGTGATTTACATCATTTTTAGGGTAAATTTTCCCTATATAGCTTAGTATTTATGCAAATTGTATGTTTTTAAATAAATTATTTGTGATTTTTTTTAATGTGAGTGAAGTGCTTTAGTTTGTGAATTTACGAGTTTGTAATGAATTTTAAGTGATTTTGATCTATTTTTAATGGAAAAATCAACCCCCTTTGGCCTGCATTATATTGCTTATAGATGAATTTAAAAATCATGTGTTTAGTAGAGGATTTAAGAGATTTGTATTATTTTATTAATTTTAACGTTAATTTTTTTTATTTCAACTTGAATTTTGGAACATCTATCGCTTATTTAAGGTGAGCCACTTGTTTTTTAAGGATTGATGCATAATTTAGGTATTTTTTGCATAAGAAATGGAATTTGAAACTCTGATTAGGTTTATTATTTATTGACTCTATTAAAAATCAATCCAAAGGAGGTTATGGTAAAGAAAATTTTGGATAAATGATGTAGAAATCACGTTGAACTTAATTGAATAGGAGCACACTTTAAATTATTCTTGTAAAATCAAGGAACATTTATGTAAGGTGTCCTTTACTCTATATTTTTATGGGTATGTATAATGTTTATCTCCTCCTTCAAAAAATTACTTTCACTTTTGAAAAAGAAGCACATGTTAAAAAAAATTGGGCTTTGGAGTTCACTCAGGGTTGATGTTAAACAATGATTTTACCTTTATCACACATAGGAAAACTAATAAACTCAGGGTGTAGCCAAAGAGAATTCATACGTGTCATTATATAATTGACTAGTTTAATTTAAATGTGATATGTCTAACATACCCCCTTCATTGGAAAATTAGGGGACCCCTCTTGAAATGTTCAACTTAAATTCCCTATATTTTGAATCCCTTTTTGATCTACATCTTTTTGTGAAAATTCTCAAACTTATATTTCAACCCATTTTGTTAAGCATCTAACATGACTATAATGATAAGTTTTTCTCTATTAAATACCGCTATGTCATTTTGGATTTAATTGTAGTCAAGTCCTTATTTCATCATAATAATAATAAAACACTTTCATACATAGAATATTTTAATTATGCTAACTATTTTTCATAGATTTGGACTTGTATTAAGGTTCTTAGAGTCTCAGTCTCCTAAATTCCTATGTAGCATCACATAAATATTTAATGGTGGGCAAGTAAGCATTTGAATTTATTATGTGGCTTCCTTTTAACTTAGATTTTTATATACATTTCCATAATAGGAAAAACTAAATGAAAGAGAACCATGTGTCCCAATTGTCAGAGATGTCATTCTCCTAGACTTGTAAGAGATGTTAGAGCCTGAGAGATCCCAACTAATTAGGTTACCCTGCTATTAAATGTGTCACTCTCATATACCTATTAAAGATGTCAAATCTTAGGAGAACTTGATTGAATTAAATAATGCCATGTGGCTTAGTTTTCAAACATGTCAATGTCCCAGATTTGCCAAAGATGTTAGAGCCTAATCAAATTAAAGAATGACATGATGCCTAGTTTTTAGACATGTCAGTCTCCTAGACCTATGGGATATATCAAAACTTAGGAGATCCTGACTTAACATACCATGTCACATTTCCTTTCCATATAGATTGAAAGAAGAGGCTCATGATGCCTTGAGGTGATTAGAGGGAGGTATAGTTATATTTAAAAGGCTAATCATAGGATGACACATGTCACCTGACTCCTCCAACTATAAACTCATGTTATGAAACATGTAAAGGTGAATTACTAGGTTGACCCTAGGTGGTATTTATTATGTGTAGGGCTAATTAGTGATGGACACATATCAAGAGATAAAATATATCCAGGATGCCACAAAGGAAATATAAACTCTTGCCTACCATACTCCTGCATTAACTAAATGGGATACAAGGCCCTAATTAGATATTTCAAAATGTCCTTTCAAAGTCTCAAAATCTAGCAAGTGGCATGTATTCAAAATCTTGAGTTAATTCTAGATCAAGAAAAAAATGAAAGGATCGAGCCACCAAGTCAAATTTAAATCCACATTAGGTGAGCTTCCAAGCATTGTCAATATGGGATATCCTTGAGGATCCTTATAAGTTTCCAATGGAAAACTCTTTTACTGTTATGTCTCCCATCTTCCTAAAATTTACCTCCTCACTTTCAATTCATTTATTTTCCCCCATAGTCTCCTTACTCAAAATTTTATATCATAGAGATCTATCCCATTTCCACCATGGTTGCTTCATCCTCAAACCCCAAGGATGAGTCTGAATATAGGAACACCACCTTCCCAAAGAATATGACCCACTTTAATCATTTACAACAAGATATTAAAGGTGACCAAAATGGTACCCAAGTCAGTCTTCAATGATGGTGAGGATAGGGTTGAGTTCTTAGATGCCCTCAAGGTATACAAGAAGTTCAGGTTACACAAAGGTGAGTCCAAGTCTAAAGTCTCATGTTATTTAGACCTCTTCAATAATATGTTTCTCACTTCCAATCTAGTACAATATGGTTCTCGTGATGTTATGTATTATGTAGACTCCCAACATAAGATCACAAATATTTTATGGATTGTGTTCAAGTCCTATTATAACCTTTTATAATACATAGTCTATTATGATATGACCATAGTTGACACATTGACCATCACTTATCAAATATATGATGTCTTGAGGGACTGGGAGGAAAACCTATATGCCAAATGGGTTAACAACATATACATCAAATCTTACACTATCTACACCTTCAAAGAAGGGATTTATATGGGGATGGCCTTAGTGGATCGACTATTCAAGAAACTATGTTCATGTCAATATATTATGGGTGACCCTATCTCATATAATCCTCAAAGGTGATCAAGTACCAGACCTTAGAGGTGTAATCATCTTGATCCTTGTCAATGTAGTATCAGATGTCCAAGGCAAAGATAATTTCCATATGATGAGATTCTTGGTGGACATAATTTATGACACCATTATGTTTAATCCCTCTAACTTTATACCATGGGTTCTTAGAGATGTGATGGTCCATGTAGTTTCTTATAAACTATATGGCCACCATTACTAGAATCACATCTAGTAAATTTGTGAGTTCTTTTATCCATTGTCCTATAGGGTCATCAATGAGGTCACCATGCCTCAGATCTCTAATGAAATAAGGTAGTATCTCACCATCATAGGTGATTATTGGTACAATATGAATGACACCATCATCTAAGTAGTCAGTACCCTCAAAGCTCCCTTTCTCTTTCCTTACCAAGTTCTAGACTGGTTACTAGAGTAAAAGATTATCTATCAACTCATTGAATCCATCTTTGGTTACTACATCAACCACCAATAGAAGGTTTTCCTATCCTTCCCCATAAACATTAGGCATAATTTACATAGCATTATAACCCTATTATATAAAATGGTTGTAAGTAGGGAATCTTATGCCTCAGGTAGGGTAGAACATAGAGAATGGGACCACCATGGCATCATTAGGGCCTACGTAGGGAAGTATCAAGCTCAACTCAACATTAATTATGGATATGATACCAAATAATATGATGATGCCCACATAAACCCCATATATTACAAGGAGGTGCTTGCATAATTTAAGGCTAAAAATAAGAAGAAAGGAAAGTGGGTTCAACTTGGGCCATTTGCCTAATGTGACCCTAACTCTTCTACTTTAGTTAAGGCCAAGGTGGATATTCAAGTAACTCCTCATAAATTTTAAAGGAGGATATTACAATGGGTCCCAAACCATTCTCCTCTACAAGATTCTCCTCCCTAACCCTCTTCTCCACTTCTGCCACCTCTCATGGTTCTAGTTGGTCAACTAGATATTGCATAAGTGTTATGATTTTATATCAATAATAGTCTAGAGGTAATATATAAGTATGTATAGTAGATGGAATAATGGAGATCCATTACCCTACATCCCCAATCCATAAAAAACCTAATATAACACCCCCTAGTTTCCCATTACCACATCAACCCACTCAAGTTGTGCCTCCTCTCTTTCCTATTTCACCCCCTCCATAGCTCATCCAAATTACTCTTGATTTAACTATGTAAAATATCCTAACATCTTAATTTTCCTCTAATCAATCCATTCTACCCATAGGGATCTTTTAAAAACCCTTATTGGTTCTTTTAAAGGTTTGGCCACCTCTAAGTGTACCTTCTACAATAGTTCTAGTTGCATCCCCAATAATAAGTGTGCCTATGTTCACAATTCAATTGGCCCCATCCATATTAGTGGAGCTTATATTCACTCTACATACCCTCCCCCAACAATCAACCCCTACCACCTCTACCCCTATATTTCCTTCTACTTTAATATCACAAATTGATCTAGGTAAGAGGCCCTAAAAGAAATAAAAGGTAAATCCTACTCTTTAACCCTCTATTGCTCCATGTATCACTCCTAGGACACCCTTTTCCATTGTCCTAGGTGCCCAAGGATTTAGATTTAACCAACCAATTTATTAATTCCCTAATAATGCCTCTTTCCCTAGTTTAAAATCCTAATCCATTTTGGTTAAGTTCATAGGTGGCTCTTAGAGGATCACCTCTGATTATGTTATTAGTTGTTGATATACTTAGAATGGAACCTCTAGGGATGATTAAATCTAAATCCTAGCTATATATAATAGTTTACTTTCAATTGTTTTCCCTATTTTCCCTAAGTGTAGTGCACAGGTAGTTGTTTTTTAGCCTTGTGTGTTTCCCTTCATTTGGGGGTAAATTCTGTGTATTTAATTCTGGGATTATCAAAGCTACTGAGAAATCTCTTCAAAGTCACCATCTGACTCTGTGCCCAATGGATATTCAAAGGCAACTAGGTTTTGAGCATAGCAGGAAAGCTTCCCCTGTGAGTCGCCAATTTGTTAACCAATTTCGCCTGCAGGCAAAATCTCGATCACCTTCTACACTTGCTTTGCATGGCCAGTTAATTTTGGGTTGCAAGGTCCACCTTCAGGTTTCAACAACTCCGTTTCAAAGCATTGGCTCATCGGCCTCATTCATTGGTGTTCATGGTAGCATAAGGCAAAGTCTTCAAATATTCACAAAAGGGGAGAGCAAAAAGCCAGGGCACTTAACATTAAGGCAAAAGGAGGGCAGACGTTTACAAGAATAATGCAGTTGGTGGAAAATTTGCCACCCACAACACTGGTGGATAAAAGGAGACCACAAACAAATGCAGTCAGTGGCAAAATTGCTGCTCACAACACAAGCAAAGAAAAGAAAGGTAGCCCACTCAACCAACGTCGGCAAAATTGCCACGCTCGATAGCCTACACGATTGACATCGACAAAACTGCCATGCTCGATAGTAAATCAACTGATGTCGGCAAAGTCCTGCATGCAGTCCATGAAATTGGGTGGCAAATTTACCGCTCACAACATCAGGCAACAAAAAAGCCCTATAGAACACAGAAAAAGGCTTGCCCAGTGGGCAAAAGAGCAGTGCACATGCAAAATGAGGTAGCAAGCATGGTCCCAGTAGACTTATGATGACAGCTATAGTGTTTCCCCTCTTCCCAATGAAGACTAAAGCTGCCACTTGCAATCAAAAGGCCAATGAGACTCCTCTTGGCTCTTCTCATATAAATACATAGACTTGGTCATTTTGAAGGATCTTCTCCAATTTTGTAAAGAGCACAGCTCTACAAATTTTCCACCTAAATCAATAAAAGATAGTTTTTACCTCTATTTGGATGGATTGTGCAGAGTATGCCTTGAATGTTGGTCTGTGTCCAGTCATTGTCTCTTAATGCTCTCACAGGTTTAACACCAGCAAACCTGTGATCTACAAAGTGCCATTGTTTGCTGCTGCCAGGAGTAGAGTTCTATTTTGGAGGTATAAAATAGGTGACATCACTTACAGTGTGTATTTCTCAACACCTTGGTGAGTCCCTATTTCTTGTGTTTTCCATAAGAACCTCCCTGTCAATTCCAGTGACCTGGTCTTTTTTGCCAAATCTAAGTGTATGTATGTTTTGTTTGATCCTAAGTGTGGAGGTGGGAAGGTCACCTTTATTTTGGAGTATCACCTCATTAGTGTAGGTAGTTTGTTTTCATGCATTTCTTCCCCCTTTTCATCCCCCCAGTTTATAGCTGTATATAGCTGTATATCCATTATTTTTGCACTACCTGAAACAAATAAGATACATCAGAGGGAACTAGCCCATACCTAGAGACTCTCCTCTCCTGCTTCACCATCCCACAGGCGAGAGAGGAGTTTTCATGTTGTGACGAGAGGGTAGGAACCTATTTTCCTGCCAACTGAGTGTAATCTCCAGCATCAATAGTTTTGGCACGCCTGGTGGGACTGTGTTTTTACCAATTTTTTAACGCAATAAGGTTTCAAGATTGATGCTGATCCTGTTACAACAAATCAAGTTTCTTCAGCATCTGGTGACTCTGAATTTGATCTACTGGTTAAGCAGCCTGGTGCCATTCAGAAATCATCACTTCTTGTATGTATAATTCTTTTGCAAAAAATCATGGGTCTTGTTTTCCTTCATGTGAGTGTGATCAGACTTTAGATATTTAAGGAATCCCCTTAAGTAGCTCTCCTAGTTGCCCTGCAACTATAAAGGGGGTGAGGCTGGAATTTGAGAGACAGACCATGGAAATTGATAGGTTGGAAGAGCAGTACAAATATTAGCAAGTGTTGATGTATAAAGAGGAGTGCTTGTTTAGGCAAGCACATGCTTTGTAGTCCATGAAAGAAGAGGTAACAAAATGGAGAAATCCATCTATTTAAGGCAGTCAGCCTTGCATGCCCCCTCCTACCTTGAAGAAAACCTCCCCTTTTGCACCAAATTTGTATTATCAAATTGAACTTGCTCACTCCCACTCATCAAATATAGCTGCTCCCAATCTCGTGCGCCTGGCCTTCCAACGCCAAATGGCATCAAAGCAACCTCCCATAGAGATCAATCTTTTCAACTCCTTAGATCAAGAATCTTGCATTGAGAATAATACCACCAACCAGCACATCCCTCTTCTAGAGGTTCCTCCAATGCACCAATAGTGTTTTCCTTACATCCCTCAGCCTCCCCAAGTCCTTCAGCATAGTGTGCAAATTTTGAGTTGGAGGAAGGAATGCCAAGGACTAGCTCAGAGCTTTAAAGAGGATCATGCTAGCCACCTCCAAGACAGACTCTTTCAAGACAACCTAGCCAAACAAATTGAAGATTTAGAGGCTAAGATAAAGTTGCTTCTTCAAAAAGAGATAAAATTTCTAGACCTTGTGGAAAACAAAGTTGCTACCTGTTCACAGGAGCAGAATTCAAATTCAGAGATCCTGAATTGGGGGAAGACAATGGAATCATGGAGCAGCAAAGAGAAAAAAGAAAAGCAAGGTTTTTCTTGAAACCTTGAAGAAGTTGAAGCTGCACCTGCCTATGATGATGCTGGAGACCTCTAGGAAAAGATTTTCCAAGAAGATTTGAGTAGGAAAATTTCAAAGTTGGAGTCCAAAGAGAAATTCCTCAGCCAATGTGTGGTGGATGGTTCAGACCAAACAGTATATTCTATGTCTAAACACAACCCACATACACATTTCTAGGAGAGTTATCAGGCCGCACCTGATATTGATGAAGTGTTGACCAAGTGGAAGGAGGAGAATCATTCAATTTTACCTTAAGGGCTGCCCCCTCTCCCACATGTTTTCTCCACTTCGTCCCTTCTCAAAGAAGAACCTATTTTGCAAGAGGCAGGTAAGGGGAAAAAAATCCAATCTACAAGTCTTTAGGACACTGTTAGGAGTGACAATGAAGAAGAAATCATCATTGATGTTCCTTATGAAGACCTTATCAGCAGTGGAGAAGATGCATGCCTTGCGTATATGCGGATGTTCCAGTAATTCAAAGAGGAATAAATGCATGGTAAGCTCTCTTCTCCTCTGTTTGATGAACTTCCTTGCTATTTTGATGAGATCAACTACATTGAAGACTCTGAGTTAGAGGAGGATCAGGAGAATATTTTTGAAAATCTAGAGAAACTGATCAGCAAAGAGGAAAAGGAGAAGTTTGTCTTTGTGGAGGAATGCCTTGAAGAACTGAGCTTTAAACATGAAAGTGAAGTCTTGTGGGATGAGCAGTCATTTTGTGAGCCCCTTTTAGACATCACCATAGTCAACCTTCTTCAAGAAGGCCACGAAGAAGCAGAGGATGAGTTTGACAGAGTTTTCAATGAGGCAGAAGGGAATGGGTCAGACCATGATACATTGTAGAAGAATTGTGTAGATCAAAAGGCTTACGGTGATGAGCCGATAGCCATTAATTTTTTGGTAAAGGGCACCAATATCAGGGACCAGCATTTAACAGGCCTCCAAGGACAAGCAAAATACATATATATTGGAGGCATGTTTGATTTTGATCCTCTTAGTTTCCAGCCAACTCAGGTGACAGGCAAGAAGAGCAAGTCACCAACCCTCTTCTTCATCCAGCTACTTGTCTGGTGCCATAAGTCTTCTTACCAGGAAGGGGACTTGAGAAATTTTCCTTTTGATCTAGGAGGGATGCGAACATTCCTGGCTAGCTATATATAATAGTATGCTTTAAGTTGTTTTCCCTATTTTCCCTAAGTGTAGTTGCACAGGTAGTTGTTTTTTAGCCTTGTGTGTTTCCCTTCATTTGGGGGTAAATTCTATGTATTTGATTCTGGGATTATCAAAGCTATTGATAACTCTCTTCAAAGTCACCATTTGACTTCGTGCCCAATGGATATTCAAAGGCAACTGGGTCCTAAGCATAGCAGGCAAGCTTCCCCTGTGAGTTGCCAATTTGTTAACCAATTTCGCCCGCAGGCAAAATCTCGGTCACCTTCTACACTTACTTTTCATGGCCAGTTAATTTTGGGTTACAAGGTCCACCTTCAAGGTTCAATAGCTTCGTTTCAAAGCATTGGCTCATCAGCCTCATTCGTTGGCATTCACGGTAGCATAAGGCAGAGTCTTCAAACATTCACAAAAGGGGAGAGGAAAAAGCTGGGGCACTTAACACTAAGGCAAAAGGAGGGCATATGTTTACAAGAACAATGTAGTCAATGGCAAAATTGCCACCCACAACACTGGTGGGTAAAAGGAGACCACAAATAAATGTAGTTAGCGGCAAAATTGCCGCTCACAACACAAGTGAAGAAAAGAAAAGTAGCCTACTCGGTCGACATCAACAAAATTGCCACGCTCAATAGCCTAAACGGCTGACATTGGCAAAACTATCGTGCTTGGTAGTAAATCGGCCGATGTCGACAAAGTCTAGCATGCAGTCCATGACATTGGGTGGCAAATTTACTGCTCACAACATTAGGTAGCAAAAAAGCCCTGCAAAACATAGAAAAAGGCCCACCCAGCGGGTAAAAGAGCAGCGTGCATGCAAAATGAGGTAGCAAGCATGGTCCCAATAGACTTATGAAGTCAACTACAATGTTTCCCCTCTTCCCAATGAAGACTAAAGCTGCCACTTGCAAGCAAAAGGCCAATGAGACTCCTCATGGCTCTTTTCATATAAATACATAGACTTGGTCATTTTGAAGGATCTTCTCCAATTTTGTAAAGAGCACAGCTCTACAAATTTTCCACCTGAATCAATAAAAGATAGTTTT
The DNA here is from genome assembly GCA_037957365.1 of Torreya grandis. Lineage (NCBI taxonomy): Eukaryota > Viridiplantae > Streptophyta > Pinopsida > Cupressales > Taxaceae > Torreya > Torreya grandis. The sequence goes on along the minus strand of JARHVA010000773.1, from coordinate 4,237,052 downwards.
TACCTCTATTTGGATGGATTATGTAGAGTATGCCTTGAATGTTGGTCTGTGTCCAGTCATTGTCTCTTAATGCTCTCACAGGTTTAACACCAGTAAACCTGTGATCTACAAAGTGCCATTGTCTGCTGCTGTCAAGAGTAGAGTTCTATTTTGGAGGTATAGAATAGGTGAGGTCACTTATAGTGTGTATTTCTCAATACCTTGGTGAGTCCCTATTTCTTGTGTTTTCCATAAGAACCTCCCTGTCAATTCCAGTGACCTGGTCTTTTCTACCAAATCTGAGTGTATGTATGTTTTATTTGATCCTGAGTGTGGAGGTGGGAAGGTCACCTTTATTTTGGTGTATCACCTCATTAGTGTAGGTAGTTTATTTTCATGCATTTCTTCCCCCTTTTCATCCCCCCAGTTTATAGCTGTATATAGCTATATATCCATTATTTTTGCACTACCTGAAATAAACAAGATACATCAGAGGGAACTAGCCCATACCTAGAGACTCTCCTCTCCTGCTTCATTGTCCCACAGGTGAGAGAGGAGTTTCCATGTTGTGGGGAAAGGGAAAGAACCTATTTTCCTGCCAACTGGTTGCAATCTCTAGCATCAACAATTTTGGCACGCCTGGTGGGACTGTGTTTTTTACCAGTTTTTTAATGCAGTAAGGTTTTAGGATTGATGTTGGTCCTGTTACAACAAATCAAGTTTCTTCAGCATCTAGCGACTCTGAATTTGATCTGCTGGTTAAGCAGCCTGGTGCCATTCAGAAATCATCACTTCTTGTATGTATAATTCTTTTGCAAAAAATCATGGGTCTTATTTTCCTTCATGTGAGTGTGATCAAACTTCAGATATTTATGGAATCCCCTCAAGTAGCTCTCCTAGTTGCAAAGCAACTATAAAGGGGGTAAGGCTAGAATTTGAGAGATAGACCATGGAAATCGACAGATTGGAAGAGCAGTACAAATATCAGCAGGAGCTAATGTATAAAGAGGAGTGCTTATTTAGGCAAGCACATGCTTTGTAGTCCATGAAAGAGGAGGTAACAAAATGGAGAAATCCATCTATTCAAGGCAGTCAGCCTTGTGTTCCCCCTCCTACCCTGAAGAAAACCTCCCCTTTTACACCAAATCTGTATTAACAAATTGCACTTGCTCACTCCCACTCATCAAATATAGTTGCTCCCAATCTTGTGCACCTAGCCTTCTAATGCCAAATGGCATCAAAGCAACCTCCCATGGAGATCAATCTTTTCAACTCCTTAGATCAAGAATCTTCCATTGAGAATAATACCACCAGCCAGCACATCCCTCTTCTAGAGGTTCCTCCAACACACCAATAGTGTTTTCCTTGCATCCCTCAGCCTCCCCAAGTCCTTCAGCATAGTGTGCAGATTTCAAGTTGGAGGAAGGAATGCCAAGGACCAGCTCAGAGCTTTGAAGAGGATCATGCTAGCCACCTCCAAGAAAGACTCTTTCAAGACAACCTAGCCAAACAAATTGAAGATTTAGAGGCTAGGATAAAGTTGCTTCTTAAAAAAGAGATAAAATTTCAAGACCTTGTGGAAAACAAAGTTACTGCCTGTTCACAGGAGCAGAATTCAAATTCAGAGATCCTAAATTGGGGGAAGACAGTGGAATCATGGAGCAGCAAAGAGACAAAAGAAAAGCAAGGTTTTTCTTGAAACCTTGAAGAAGCTAAAGCTGCACCTGCCTATGATGATGCTGGAGACCTCCAGGAAAAGCTTTTCCAAGAAGATCTGAGTAGGAAAATTGTAGAGTTGGAGTCCAAAGAGAAATTCCTCAACCAATTTGTGGTGGATGGTTTAGACCAAATAGCATAATCTATGTCTGAACACACCCCACTTACACATTTCCAAGAGAGTTATCAGGCCACACCTGATATTGATGAAGTGTTGACCAAGTGGAAGGAGGAGAATCATTCGATTCTACCTCAAGGGCTCCCCCACTCCCACATGTTTTCTCCACTTCATCCCTTCTGAAAGAAGAACCTATTTTGCAAGAGGTAGGTAAGGGGCAAAATATCCAATCTGCAAGTCTTTAAGACGCTGTTAGGAGCGACAACGAAGAAGAAATCATCATTGATGCTCCTTGTGAAGACCTTATCAGTAGTGGAGAAGATGCAGGCCTTGCGTATATGTACATGTTCCAGCAATTCAAAGAGGAACAAATGCATGGTAAGCTCTCTTCTCCTTTGTTTGATGAACTTCCTTGCTATTTTGATGAGATCGACTACATTAAAGACCCTGAGTTAGAGGAGGATTAGGAGAATATTTTTGAAAATCTAGAGAACCTGATCAGTAAAGAAGAAAAGGAGAAGTCTATCTTTATGGAGGAATGCCTTGAAGAATTGAGCTTTCAACATGAAAGTGAAGTCTTGTGGGACGAGTAGTCATTTTGTGAGACCCTTTTAGACATCACCACAATCAACCTTCTTCAAGAAGGCCACAAAGAAGCAGAGGATGAGTCTGACAGAGTTTTCAGTGAGGTAGAAAGGAATGGGTCAGACCATGATACATTGCAAAAGAATTGTGCAGATCAGAAGGCTTACGGTGATGAGTCAATAGCCAATAATTTTTTGGTAAAGGGCACCAATATCAGGGACCAACATTTAACAGGCCTCCAAAGACAAGCAAAATATGTATATATTAGAGGCATGTTTGATTTTGATCCTCTCGGTTTCCAGCCAACTGAAGTGACAGGCAAGAAGAGCGAGTCACCAACCCTCTTCTTCATCCAGCTACTTGTCTGGTGCCATAAGTCTTCTTACCAGGAAGGGGACTTGAGAAATTTTCCTTTTGATCTAGGAGGGATGCGAACATTCCTGGCTAGCTATATATAATAGTTTGCTTTCAGTTGTTTTCCCTATTTTCCCTAAGTGTAGTTGCACAGGTAGTTGTTTTTTAGCCTTGTGTGTTTCCCTTCATTTGGGGGTAAATTCTATGTATTTGATTTTGGGATTATCAAAGCTATTGAGAACTCTCTTCAAAGTCACCATCTGACTCCACGCCCAATGGATATTCAAAGGCAACTAGGTTCTAAGCATAGCAGGCAAGCTTCCCTTATGAGTCACCAATTTGTTGACCAATTCACCCGCAGGTGAAATCTCGGTCACCTTCTACACTTGCTTTGCATGGCCAGTTAATTTTGGGTTGCAAGGTCCACCTTCAGGGTTCAACAGCTCCGTTTCAAAGCATTGGCTCATTGGCCTCGTTCGTTGGCATTCACGATAGCATAAGGTAGAGTCTTCAAACATTCACAAAAGGGGAGAGGAAAAAGCTGGGGCACTTAACACTAAGGCAAAAGGAGGGCAGACATTTACAAGAACAATGCAGTCGGCGGCAAAATTGCCACCCACAACACCGACGGGTAAAAGGAGACTGCAAACAAATGCAGTCAGCGGCAAAATTGCCACTCACAAAACAAGTAGAGAAAAGAAACGCAGCCTACTCACTCGACATCGACAAAATTTCTGTGCTTGGCAGCCTACACAGCTGACATTGGCAAAACTGCCGTGCTCGGTATTAAATCAGCCAATGTCGACAAAGTCCCGCATGCAGTCCACGACATTGAGTGGCAAATTTACCGCTCACAACATCAGGTGGAAAAAAAGCCCTGTAGAACATAGAAAAGGGCCTACCCAACAGGCAAAAGAGCAACATGCACACAAAATGAGGTAGCAAGCATGGTCCTAGTAGACTTATGATGTCAGCTACAGTGTTTCCCCTCTTCTCAATGAAGACTAAAGCTGCCACTTGCAAGCAAAAGGCCAATGAGACTCCTCTTGGCTCTTCTCATATAAATACATAGACTTGGTCATTTTGAAGGATCTTCTCCAATTTTGTAAAGAGCACAGCTCTACAAATTTTCCACCTGAATCAATAAAAGACAGTTTTTACCTCTATTCGGATGGATTATGTAGAGTATGCCTTGAATGTTGGTCTGTGTCCAGTCATTGTCTCTTAATGCTCTCACAGGTTCAACACTAGCAAACTTATGATCTACAAAGCACCACTATCTGTTGTTGCCAGGAGTAGAGTTCTATTTTGGAGGTATAGAATAGGTGAGGTCACTTATTGTGTGTATTTCTCAACACCTTGGTGAGTCCCTATTTCAGGGACCTGGTCTTTTTTGCCAAATCTGAGTGTATGTATGTTTTGTTTGATCTTGAGTGTGGAGGTGGGAAGGTCACCTTTATTTTGGTGTATCACCTTGTTAGTGTAGGCAGTTTGTTTTCATGCATTTCTTCCCCCTTTTCATCCCCCCAATTTATAGCTATACATAGATGTAAATCCATTATTTTCTCACTACCTGAAACAAACAAGATACATCAGAGGGAACTAGCCCATACCTAGAGACTCTCCTCTCCTGCTTCGCCATCCCACAGGTGAGAGAAGAGTTTCCATGTTGCGGGGAGAGGGCAGGAACCTATTTTCCTGCCAATCGGGTGCAATCTCCAGCATCAACAGAAACCACACTAGAGACCAAAAAAACACAACCCAAGAATCTTGGGGAGGGTTTTCTCTATCTTAGTCATATATCAATTGAGTGGGCCCCTTGGGTCATCTTTCTAAAAAGTGGGGAATCTTTTATTCATTTTTAATCTTGGTAGTTGTAAAAAAATTGAGTGGACATTATGGCAAATTATGGGAATCTCTTTCTACTTGGAAGTGAGCCCCATCCTTCTATATATTGTAAGCTATCTTCTCTTTCAACAATAGCTTGTGTAAATAAACTCTATTAAATCTCTAATATAATAATTTAAATTTTTTTTACCTAGTTATTTGGTCATGGAATATGGTCCATTATTTATAACTTCTAAGTGTATGTTTATGTAATAGGAATGATTATGTTCTTATGTTATATATATGAATATGGTAGTTATATTATGTATCTGCTAGTCTAACCCACTTGTATGTTTTTCAATCTTTTTATGAAAAATTTATACTTTATGTATTTTTAGTTATGAAGTGATTCAAAAGATTTAAAGTTTTATATAAAAATAAACCCTTGAGGTCAAATGATGTCTCCTATTCTAAATATTTTACCGGCCATGCTTGCTTTGAACCCCATTCCCAATGCAAATCATAATATGCCTCAGTCTCAGCCTCTCCCCATAACTAACCAGATTCTATTGGGGCATCTTATGCCAAATCATCATATAGGTTTTCTTAACCTATTAAACAATTAAATTGTTATGTATTTGTAACACAAATTAATTTTAGTAGAAACTAGCAGTACCCAAAACATCCAAGAGTCAAATAAAATGCCTTAGATGTAATCTAACGGATGGTATATAAACTAAGTAATGACTTCCTTGGATTAGAAAGGCAAATGGGAAGCTCTCTTTCTAAAATTTTCAACAATAAATTTATATATCAAAGACAAAATAGAAACTATAGTTTCCCCCATAGTCATCTAGAGCCTTCCCTAAATAAGCTGCCTAAAAATAACATTTTTGAGATACACCTCCCAAAATGGTGTTAGGTGTATAGAACATCCCAACATGGAGATATTGAATGAATTTAATTATATATTGTCTTTTACATTTTCTAAATGGATATGGAAGAGTATGAGGTGGTGCCAAACCAGCTAGAAACATTCAATGTGGGTAGGGCCCCAAGTACTACCATGGTGTTAGAAACCATGGATTTTATTAGATGAAAATAAAATTAACCAAAAGTGAGTGTTAGATATGTATATACCTTTCAATAATTATAAAGGATAAATTTTACCCTTAGGAATAGGGTGCCTCAAAAACCCTTCACCACCTTAAACCCTCCTAATAAGGGTGTAACCCCACTAGATCACAATTCTAGGAATGATCCACCACCTCATAAACTTCATGAACCAAAGGCCTGCTGGAGGCCTAAATAGTTCAAAACAAGTTAGGATACAATATAATAGAAGACATGAATAATATTAAAATGAATATCTCTCTTCATGAGATTGATGAAACCACTCAGCAATGTGGTCTTCTATTAAAATCACTAACTAAAAAACTAGATAAGCCAATGCCAAATTAAGTAAATGACTATTCACAATAATGTGATTATTCACAAGAATAAGATTGGGGTTCCTCCCTTTCTTTTAACTGATAGACTATTCAAAAAAAAATGAATAATTGTTTGTAGACTTGAGAGCTTTAGCCAATGTGATTCTTGTAGGCATCTATAAAAAACTAGGTTTAACCCCCATCAAGTTAGATAAAGTCATAGTCCAACTCAATAATTTTGAGGTTAAGGTAGTTAGAGAGCTTCTTAATGTACATATGCAGCTAGAGTCAGAACCTAGGATCTAATAATTCATGGGCATTCAGGGTGTGGATATTCCATAAGCTTATAGGATTCTCCTTAGTCAGGATTGTCAAAATATGTGAATAGATATATGGCTAAAAATTTATCCCATATGTGGTTTCCTTGTAGAGGTGTATCCTATTAGAAATTATTAGATAAAGAGCCTTGAATGAATCACATGATAACTTAGTAAAATTTAATCAATGAGAAATTAAACCTAGTATCTTCTAACTTAGGGATTTATACACTAAGTAGGAAATCTGAAAAAGATAAATCTAGTTATGAACCTAAATTACCAAGTTTTTGGTCCCTATATATTAATGGGGCCCATTCTAAAAAAATTAGTAGAGTAGGTATTCTAATAATAAACCCATAAGGAAAGAGATACCTATCTTTATATAGGTTCTAGTTCCCTTGCATTAATAACCTAGCAGAGTATGAAGCATTAATCCTTGGGTTATATTTTGCATGAAAGTAAAGGCTAAATATCTAAGAGTGTTTAGTGACTCTTAGTTGGTTGTAAACCAAATTAAGATCATATTTTAGTGTAAATCATCTACCTTAGGAAATGTAAACATAATACATAGGACCTAATAGGAATGTTTGATGTTTTTAATGTCATCCCTATCCCTAAGGAAGAAAATTTTATTGCAAAATCATTATCATCCTTAGTTATAAGATTAATTCCACTAGATGACATTGAGATGTAGGAATTCACTATTGATTTGGCCCTTTTCCCCTATGTTACCGATAACATCACAAATTTCTATTTCTTTGAAGATGACTAGCACATAGTCTAATTCCTTAATAGTATTGGGGCATTTGAATCCAAAATAATGGATGAGAAGGAAAGGAATAGTTATGAGGCTGAAATTGACAAGGATGGAATCCTCAATATCCAAGGAAATCAAATCCCAAAGGGAATGATTTCTCTAGATAAGACATTTGACACATTCATCCCTAAACCCCTAATTAATAAACCCAAATTTATAGGTCAAGGGTGTCAAACCATTAATGTAAGGCCCTTGAAAAGACCCCAAACTATCAATGTAAGTCCTAACTAGATAGATAAGGATATGGATCAACTTCTAAAGTTGGTTTTGATTTATAATGACATAATTGTTTAGGATTATTGAAACCTCAAAGTATTTGACTTGTGGCTGATCACTCATACCATCATCCCCTTTAAGCCAAACTAAAAACCATTCAAGTAGAAACAGATACCTATGAACCCAATCCTTGAACCTTCAATACACAAAGAAGTTCAAAAGCTCTTATCTACTATAATAATCTTCATGTTTCATCATTCTACTTGTGTGTCAAAAATATTGCTTGTTCGGAAGAATAATGGAAATATTACCTATGGATAGACTATTGAAACCTAAACAGATCTTTAGATAAGGACAATTATCCATTATCATCCCTAGATGAAGTGATATAAATGGTTAATGGATCCTATGTGGTGTCTTTTTTAGATGGATTCTCTAGGTATAATAAAATTTTAGTGAATTCTAATGATCAAACCAAAATTACATTCACCACAAAGTGGGGCATATTTTCTTAGAAATGAATGTCATTTGGATTGATCAATGTTAGATTGACCTTTCAAGGAGTGATGGATTTTGTGTTTGAAGGTATAATTAGTAAATGCATAGTAATCTACATAGATGATTTAACTATGTTTTTGAAATTTATATTAGATCATATCTACCATTTACATAAGGTATTTTAAAGGTGTAGAAGGTATAGCATTTTCTTGAACACTAAAAAGAGTGTGTTCAGTGTCACTAAAGGTAAGTTTCTAGGTCATATCATCACAAAATAAGGTATTGTTATCAATCCAAAAAGAGCTGATGTAATTTTTAAATTACCTTAACCTAATATCAAAAAAGAGATGAAATCCTTCTTTAGAAAAAACAAATTTGTCTGCAAGTTCATTTTTAGATTTGCTGAAATTATAAATCCCCTTAATGCTATGTTGAAATAGTATGCTAAGATGGAGTGGCATGTTAAGTCAAATAAATCATTTCCAGACAAAAGGGTTCCATCATGCAAACACCTATGATGATCAATCTAGACTATGTTAAATATTTATACATTTATCCTTTTGCCCTTGAACATACCATTGTTTCCTATCTCATGAAAATATTGGATGGAGAAGAACACCTTATTGATTTTATGAGCACAAATCTAAAGGATGTAGAATTAAGGCACTCCACTTTGGAAAAACATGCCTATGTGTTGGTCAACATCATAAAAAAATCAAGCACTACATTCTTAGTAATAAAGTATATACAATCATGTCATACCTGGCAATCAAGTAGATATTGGGTTAGAATAAGCTAGTTGAGCACATAGGTATATGGATGAACAAGGACAGAGTATGACTTGGAAAAAAAACCTACCAAGCTAGTTAGAGGACAAAGTCTTAACTAGCTGATAATTGAGATTGATCTAATAATCATTATACACTAGATAGACCAGGAGATAGTACTACAATAGGATTGGTACACCCTAATTTCTTGTTACCTACTCTATGGGTACCACCTCCTAGACTCAATCAAACATAGAAGATATCCCTTAGACTTAAGGCAACATAATACATGTTGAATAAAAGAGTTCTATTTATTAAAAAACATGAAGGAATATATTTTAGATGCCCATTAGAAGTTGAAGCCAAGGAAGTAATAACAAAATTCCATGAGAAACTAGGTGTTGGTCACCCTACAACAAATGTGATGGAACACAAAATACTACAAGTGGGTTATAATTGTCCAACCCTATTCAAATATTTCCATACACATGTCAAGACATTCCCTCAATGTTAGACATTTTCTAAAATATAAATCCATACTACAATGTCAATATAACTAGTTATAGTAACAATACCATTTGCCCAATGGGGACTAGATTTCATAGGGGCCATCAATCCCAACTCCTCAATAGACCATAATTTTGTTCTTATGGCCATAAATTATTACACAAGATGGATTGAGGTAGTAGTGATAAATAGAATAACTACTAATGAAGTAATCAAGTTCATGGAAAATAATATTACCACTCAATTTGGGACCCTTATCTCATTAGTCTATGATAATGGCCCCATAATCCAATCTGTTAAGTTCACTAAATGGGCATATGACAATGGGATTACTTTGAGGCTCTCATCTATTTACTACCCATAAGTGAGTAGATTAGCATAATCAACTAACAAAAACTTTATTGATTCCATCAATAAGTCTACATAGAAGAATCCCTGGGAGTGGCATTCACTGCTGAAATTTTCTCTATGGGTTAATCACACTAGGCATAAGCATGCACTAAAAATCTCATCATTTATACTAGTATATGGATTAGAGCTAGATATACTAGTCACACTCAAGATACCTACCTACAATTTTATGTAGCATTACATGTAACATAATGACAAAGTTGATTCTAGGATCTTATACATTATCTAATTAGAATAAGCTTGAGATAAAGCTTTACTAAACTTTAACAAGCATCAGATCACTATCAAGTGATGGTTTGACAAGAAATACAAGATAAAATCCTTTAAGATTTTAGCTATAGTGCTATTATTGGATAAATCCCATGAAAATAAGGGTCAAAATTCCAAGTTCAATCTGATTTGGATCAATCTATACCAAATAGCTGAGCTACTTAGGTAGAATGCTTTTCACCTTGAAGACCTCAAAGACAATGACCTCCCACTACCTTTGAATGGATAGTTCCTAAAGAATTACTTCTCAGTTGTCTATTATAATTTAATTTCAAAATAATGACTATAAAAGGTGGTAATGTATATATTAGTTTAGGCTTAAGTTAGTTTGCTTTTGTCATGTGTTTGCTTTTATTATTTTGTTTATGTTCTTTATTTCATGTGTTTATGTTCCTTCTGTTTGTTTTGATGACCTTTTAGTATTTCATTTTCTCCTAGGTCTCCCCTCCTAAAAGGGAAGACATGTGCCCCATGATTCATAAAGAAGGACCAAGCTTAAAGAGAGTAATGACTACTCCAATGGATGCTAAATAGTGAAAATTGGTACTAGGATTAGGAAATAAAAGCTGAAGCCCCAATATTAAATGCAACAATAAGCAAGGAAAATCTCCAAGAGGCATTGAGAAATTAAAATCCATTGATTTAGCACTGAGCAAGTGAATTGATAAAATTTATACTATAACCAAAGTCATCACAAATAGTTCAAATGAAAAGAATAAGAGTATTATAAATTGTTGAATAAGTGAAAGGTCATATGGATATGGGTAGCTTACTAAAGTTACCATCACTTTTATGATATTGGTCTCCAACCCTCATGGATCAAACATCAAACATTAGATCAAAGAAATTCTAAGTGGTAAAAAAATATATAAGTTAATTTTCTTCCTTAGAAAGGATGATTTCAACAACCTCCATCATAGGCTTTCTAGCCTAGATGGCAATGGAGAAAGGCCATAAGTGAAACTAAAAGCATATTTGTCAGGTATATAGACACATGATTAGTATCATAACAATGTTTAAGACATTCCCCCTTAGCCAAAATTATATAAAATACATACCCCTTCATAAACTTTTTGATGTCGCATATATACCTAAGCTTAATAAAGTAATCCATCCCATCTCTAATGCACAAAATTACCTTGGAAGGAATTAGAACCTAGTATGTTACTTAATGGAATAGACTGGGCACTTTTTATAATTAAAGTGTATTAGATAGAGTTCATCTTGCTTATCTCTATATTCAATATTGGATGATCATGGTCTGGGTTCTAAATATTGGGATAACATTTTCCCCATAAATTCACCATTTGTTTTGGCCAACACACCCCCTTCTTTTAATATGTGGGGGACTCCTCTTGAAATCCTCAAATTGAAGTCCCTGAATTTCAAATCCATTTTTGATCAACATATTTCTATATAAATCCTCAAACTTATATTTCACCATAGTTTTTTGAGCATCTAACTTGCTTATAATGAAAGTTTGGTCTCTATTAAACACCCCTATGACCTTTTAGATTTAAGCATAGTCAAGTCCTTATTAAATCTTAAGAAGAATAAAACACTTTCATACCTAGAATATTTTTATTATGCTAACTATTTTTCATAGATTTGGACTTTTATTAGAGTTCCTAGAGTCTCAAATTCTTAGATTCCTATGTGGCATCCTGTAAATATTCATTGGCATGTAGGTAAGCATTTGAACTAATTACACAACTTCCTTTTAACTTAGTTTTTTCATTAATTTTTGTAGGATGAATAACCAAATGAAAGAGTTCTATGCATCTTGGTTGACATAGATTTCAATCTCCCATACCTATCAGAGCTTGAGAGAGCTCAACCAATTAGGTTTCCCTATTGTTAGATGTGTAAATCTCCTAGACCTGTTAGAGATGTTAGAGCCTAAGAGATCATGACTAAATGAAAGAGTGCCATGAGGCCTAATTGTTTGACATATCAGTCTCCTATACTTAATAAATATGTTAGACCCTAGGAGATACTGACCAAATTAAAGAGTTCCATGTGGCTCAGTTATCAGACATACCAGTCTCTGATCCCTATTAGAGATGTTAGGGCTCAGGAGAGCCTGACCTACTAGACCATGCCATATGGCCCTTTCATAAATATTTATAGAAGAGGGTCAAGATGGCCTAAGGTGACTAGATAGAGGTATAGTCATATTTAAAATTCTAATAATATGATGTCACGCATTACCTCACTCCCCTAGCTAGCAATACCTACTAAAAATGTGTAAAGGTGAAGTATCAGGTTGCCTCTAAGTGGCATCCATTATAGACAAGACTAATAGGTGATGGACATGTGGTAGCTAAAATATATCTAGGATGTGTCGAGGTTAACATACCCTAATATCTAAAAAATGGGGACCCATGTTTCAAATTGTGCAAATTTGTGCCTTGAAATTGAAAATTCACTTGATCAGAGTGTCATTAACATATTTACACATTATTTTTATTTAAATGTCATATACACCAGTGTCTAGCTGACTTGTTTGGTCATAGTTTTTATTTAATCTCATCTAAAGTGATAACATTAGATTTTTTTGTTTCAGGTTATAGGTTTAATAGAGCCCATTTGGGGTTGAGCATGCTTAGGGTTTTTGTGCTTTAATATTAAATTGATCATTTATGAACCTTGATCTATAATTGATTAATTAAATTCATGTCTTTGAAACCCTAGACTAATGTTTTACGTGAACCTTTCAATTCAAATTTAAATTTGGTGAGAACCTTTTATTTAAGTTTAAGCAGGAACAAATTAATAATACCATGGTCTTAGTTTAATTTTTATCCCAAGGCTTGGTCATGTTTTTCAACACAACAAAACCTTAGGCTAAAAATTCTATGCTTGGTCTATTTTAGATCACATGGTACTTTTATCTTAAGATGGTCCAACTAAAAATGTAGGGTCACTTTTATTACTTAGCCTAAGGCCTTATCCCAAAGTTCTATTGTATTGATTTATACAATGAAACCCTAGGTTAAAACCTTATGCTAAGTAATTTTCTCCAGGGTCCCTTTTTTTTTATGTTTATCACTTTGGTCCAAAATCTTCATGCCGAGGTCTTTTTATTATTCTCAGGGTCCTTTTTTATATGATACATACTTAACTTAAAAAATTTAGACTAAAATATTTATATTTATTAATACGAACAAAACATGGTCCAAATTCTTTATTCTAAGTCACTTTTAAATTCTTGGAGTCTATTTTTATTGTTTCGAACTTAGCTTAATATTTTTTTTCCTAAATCTTGAAGCCTAATATTTCATCGAATGTAAGGACAAATCACATTCAATTACTCAGATCCTAATCTATGGTGTGCATAGAAGTGGAGGACCCAAATTGAACAAAACATGATCAATCACTTTAAAGTCAAGTAGTGGACCCCATGTTAACTATCGAGCACCTTTTTTATATCAATGATACGCATTATAGTATACAAATCCTAATCCATGGAGCGTATCGAGTCAAATCTTTTCAAATGTAGCTATGAGTTAATGTAGGACTGACACATGGCACAATCTCAAGCCTAGTGCATAATGAAGACCAATAAGTCAACATGTGGCATACATAGAATGTAAAGTGAATTAGAAGATGATAAGTAGTAGGCTTGGAAGTCAGTACCCATCAATATGTTAAAATTGATGATCACACAACTATCAAATATGTTTTTGCAGATATCAATATTAATAGAGTAAAGATCATGAATCATGTGTTTAAAATTGATGGTCACGTGACCATCAAATACATTCCTATAGACACCAAATGATGATTGCGTGGATGTAAATTTTAGAAGGTAATGGACAGTGATAAATAAAATGACCCAGGATGCCATGGGAATGCCATGTTGAATCTATGTGGGTGTAATTAGACTAAATCATAGACCCTATGGACCTGTTAATATAAAGAGTGGGGATCTAAGCTCATAATGTATGAAATAATCATGCCATTAGAGCATTGTTTATCTTCAATCAATTGAAAGATGGGACCATGCTTGTATGGAGAAGCATCCAAGAATAATGAAGACCTTACAAAAATTATAGAACACATCATCAACCAGTAGGTCTTAAATCAAGAAAAATAAGAATATTCCTATTGTAACAAGTACTATATGATATTTTGAAATTGTTAGGAGGTGGAAGAAAATCCAAGAACAAACACACCTATTCTAATTCCACCTGTTAGGATCTTACTCCTCAGAAAGAGCACCGTATGATTACCAAATATAAGCAATTGAATATGTGGAAATAACCAGAAACACAAGTAACTAGAATTCACCAATAGCACAGAATATGAGAGACAATACACTATCTTGTATTAACACTATACAGAAAAGAATACAACAAAGAGCCGCCACACTCTTTCACCTTACAGAGGTTTGCCACACCTCAAGTGTACAGTAATTCTTCTCACACACACTCTCCTACACAAAAATGGTCCCAACAACCAACTCACACACAGAATTGGTGTTCACCTCACCAACCAGTCAGTAATAACCCTGCTGGTACACCAAGCACTCTATAGCACTTCAAGCTGATCTCTCATGAACCTGCAACCTGCAATTCAAAGACCAAACTTACATGTAGATCCCCAATGAGCTTGTAACAACCTGCAACTCACAGATCTTACAACTAGAAGGAACTCTTCCTTTCTATCTCATACATTAAACAATACATGCCAATGGGTCTATAAATAGATCCCTAACTCAAACAATAACTTAGACTCTTAATTTAGACAATTATCCTCGCAGCCCAAGACTCTAACTGGTCTCAACATGCAAACTCTTCGTTCACTTAACTAACTATCCGTGAAACGAGCAGTTCTAGAACACACAAGCGACAGACGTCGGTCCCTGCTTGTCTGGTTCTACCGACGTCAGCCGACTTCCTGCCGTCACCGGTGGCCTTCTGCACTGGTCTCTACCAACGTCGGTCCTGCTACCGATGCCGGTGCTCTTGGATCTCAGCAATCATTGTTCCTTCAGTTTGCAAAGGGTTGAAGCTTTTAGCTCCACAACCTAACAATCTCCCACTTGGAGATAAACAGTTACAACCTGTACCTGTACCTATACACCGTCTAGTTTGTTCCCTTGGCTATGTATCCCTCCTCAAGATCACTCTTGAAGACCAACCACCACAAAATCCGTGGTGCAAAAATTTTTCATCCAAATTACCTGCCACATCTGCATCTACAACCATGTAGAAAAAGAACTTGACCCTGCATAGCATGTGCACCTGCTGCTGGTCCCACTGAACTGCCCTTCAGTATTACTCTCCCAGATTGACTCCAAACTTGTGATAACTCCCACTGCTTGGGAAAACTCAGGTTTAGTACATACCATGCACTCAACCTCATTATGTGAATCAAGACACCTATTTTGTGAACTATCTAACCATCGGTGTGCTAACCGATTTCACACAATCATCCTGAAACAAAGTCAACAAGACCTCCATGTCTCTAGAACACACTCATGCCAAAGAATCTTGTTGCTCCCAGATTCTCCATGACAAACACCTGAACTAGCTTTACCTTTAGTTCAGCAATACCTGTATATGTAGCCCTGCAATAAGCACATCATACAGAAATAGGATAGTGTAGCTAATACTATCCAACCTGGTAAAGAGAAACACAATGATAAAACCTCCATTGCCCTGCAGCTCACACAAGATCAAATACCCTGATCTTCCATCTCACGTATCCATTTCCGCTCTTCTTCATCCTGAACATCCATTTGTCTCTCAGTGCTTACTTCCAGCTGGCAACTCTACCCAAAACCCCTGTTTGGTTCTCCTCCAAGGAATCACATCCTCATCCATGCCAAGCTCCCACTGTTTCTTGGATCTACCTGTTCTGCTTCTTTAACAACTTCCTGGTCCTATGCCATAAGTGAGCAACAAGTAGTGTAAAGAAGGGAAATGATGAATTTAAGAACTTACAACTTCAGTCCTCCATATGGGTGCTTGAGACTCCATGACAACAAACTGTCCACCCAAAATTCGTCTCAGTAATCGATGCCAGTCACATCTCAGTCTACATCCGACCGATGTTGATTCCCTGCGACTACCTCCCTGTCGATGTCAGTTTCCCCTGGCCGATGCTAGTCCTTATCTGCCCTGAGTCACCAACATCGTGCTGCACATAGCCGACGTCGGTCCCTGTCTGGACATCGATGCTGGTTTTCCTGCCGACGTCGGTCTCTATTTTTTTCTTGTGAGACCTGACTTTTTCCTGTGAGCTCTTTTTGGATCAAACCCTTGTCCAAATCACCCTTGCTCTGCTCAAAATTCATCTGCACCTTGTGCTAAACTCTGTCCGTCACTTTCTCCTTGAAAACCAAGGCTTTCCTGTTCTTGTCACTAACATCGGATTCCTCAAGAAACCTCACCTTCTTCTTCTACATACAGAAACCATGATCCATGCCTTCCAAATCCGAAAGCATATTCTTTGACTCAAGAACCAGCATCTCCTTCTTATCTATGTGACCAAGCCTATTAAGCCACATCTCCGAATCTACAGCTAAAGTAGATAACCCGAAAAGAGAATCAGTAAAACAAGTAGATAGATAAAGTGTACCTACTTTCTTACCTCTAGCTACAACAAGTGTACCCTTGGTAACCTTCCAAGAGTCCACTGTGAGAGTTACTGTGCAACCCTCTTCACCCAAACTTCTAACAGAAATCAGATTCCGCTTCAGAACTGGGACATGCATGACCTCCTTTAACACCCATGTGTCACCTGTCTATAATTTTAGCTTCACTTTGCCTTTGCCAACAATCTGACAAGGCTTACCATCCCCTACACAAATTTCTCCAAAGTCTCCCTGGACATACTCATGAAAAAATTCCCTATGTGGGGATGCATGAAATGAGGCACCTGAATCTAATACCCAAGATTCTACTTTATCCAAAGAACATACCAGAGCATCCTGTGTAACGTAACCTGCAACATCTGCTTCTTCTTCATGTTCTTCATGTTGATCTGTACCCGATCTGCAATCTCTCTTTAAGTGCCCTTGCTTTCCACACTTCCAGCAGGTTATTCTGCCATACCTGGACTTGGATCTCTTGCCTATCTTCGACCTTGATCTCCCACGCTCTGTCTTCTCTCTTGGCCTTCCTCTTCCTTCAACACTCAAAGCATCTCCAAATGATTCACCTGTGCTTTTCCTGCGTATCTCTTCATTCAAGATCACACTCACAACATCATCCACTTTTAAGACTTTTGAAGGAGACATAGTATTAGAAACTGCCATTACCAAACCTTCCCAACTTTCAGGTAATGAACACAAGATTAAGAGAGCTCTAATTTCATCATCAAATACAATATTGACTGAACTTAACTGGTTTACCAAACCATGGAAATCACTAAGATGGATATGAATAGATCCACCTTCCAACATTTGCAAATTAAATAAACGCTTCATAAGAAATACCTTATTAGAAGCCGAGGGTTTTTCATACAAATTTGCCAAAGATTTCATCAACTCCACCGTTGTCTTACACTGTGATAAGCTGGAAATCACAGATGATTCAAGACTCAATCTAACAGATCCCAGAGCCTTCCGATCAAGAACCTCCCATTCTTCATCTTTCATATCCAAGGGTTTGCTAGTAACCCCACCCAACGGTAAGTACAAATCTTTCTGATACAGATAGTCCTCAATCTGCATCCTCCATAATTGGTAGTTCTTGCCATTAAACTTTTCCATTCGTAGTTGACTGTTTTCTGCCATTGCTCAACTCCCACTCAAACAAAAACCCTGTGAGTAACCTGTAATCAAAACACACTACCCAGATCTACACCAATCTATTAGTATCCCAACCAAAAGCTCTGATACCACTTGTTAGGAGGTGGAAGAAAATCCAAGAACAAACACACCTATTCTAATTCCACCTGTTAGGATCTTGCTCCTCAGAAAGAGCACCGTATGATTACCAAATATAAGCAATTGAATATGCATAAATAACCAGAAACACAAGTAACTAGAATTCACCAATAGCACAGAATATGAGAGACAATACACTATCTTGTATTAACACTATACAGAAAAGAATACAACAAAGAGCCGCCACACTCTTTCACCTTACAGAGGTTCGCCACACCTCAAGTGTACAGTAATTCTTCTCACACACACTCTCCTACACAAAAATGGTCCCAACAGCCAACTCACACACAGAATTGGTGTTCACCTCACCAACCAGTCAGTAATAACCCTGCCAGTACACCAAGCACTCTATAGCACTTCAAGTTGATCTCTCATGAACCTGTAACCTGCAATTCAAAGACCAAACTTACATGTAGATCCCCAATGAGCTTGCAACAACCTGCAACTCATAGATCTTACAACTAGAAGGAACTCTTCCTTTCTATCTCATACATTAAACAATACATGCCAATGGGTCTATAAATAGATCCCTAACTCAAACAATAACTTAGACTCTTAATTTAGACAATTATCCTCGCAGCCCAAGACTCTAACTGGTCTCAACATGCAAACTCTTCGTTCACTTAACTAACTGTCTGTGAAACGAGCAGTTCTAAAACACACAGGCGACCGACGTCGGTCCCTGCTTGTCTGGTTCTGTCGATGTCGGCCGACTTCCTGCCATCGCCGGTGGCCTTCTGTACTGGTCTCTGCCGACGTCGGTCCTGCTGCTGATGCCGGAGCTCCTGGATCTCAGCAACCATTGTTCCTTCAGTTTGCAAAGGGTTGAAGCTTTTAGCTCCACAACCTAACAGAAATAGGATATCCTTTTATATAAACATGTGCAATTTGTAAGAGCATAGATTGTCTATATTTTAGTTCACTAGGAAAGATCATTTGTTTTGGAATATTTGAAAGGACGCATGTCCTATACACATGTTAAAATGTAATTGGATTAGGACTAATCGACATGCTTCCTTACATCCTATAAAAGGAGCATTCTCAATTGTAAAAGGGGGGAGTTATTAGAACCAAATTACTTTGTAAACTTTGAACAGTTAATATAAACAAGGAATTTTGTAAAGATTGTCCAATATTTTCTTATGTGAAGTGTTATATGGTTTCTCTTTTAGTTGTCTAGTTTCACTTTCAGATTTGAATGGTTACTATGGATTCTAGATGTGTATCTTGGATGCATAGCTGCTAATTTGTGTGTATGCTAGATTAGTTGAAGGTTCTTAGGCTTATTTAATTTTTTGCACTTCTTTTGAATTTGGGCTAAAGTTGTATGCTTACAGGAGTGAATCTTTAAAGTAAGCTTGATTCCTATTTACATCAATTAATACCTTATTTTGAAGCTTGCTTGATGTATGTTATGATTTGGGCCTAAGCTCTTTCACTTCATACATTGTTTAAATGCATATCCAGATGATATTAGAACTTTGTCATATTATTTGAAACAAAGACTAGCAAAATCCTTCTTTCTACCCTACCCTTCTTTTTGTTTCTTTTTTAATCAGAACAGCTTGTTTTAATTATCATTGTAAATATCCATCTTAGTTTAGTTCTTAGGTTAGTTCTTGATCATAATTCACTATTCTTATCATAGTATAATACATATTTTACATAGATCTGCTATTTGGGCATGATGGCTCCTCAACACCACTTAATATAAATATTTTGATACATTCACTTATTCTGCCTCTATTCCACCAATAGATAATAGGATTATCGCAACCCACAACTCATGTACTGAATTCCTAGAATTCTAAAACTAAAAGTGTTTCTAAGCACTCTGGGTACCTATGGTACACATTTAGGCATCAATGGGAGGATATTTGTTGGTGCTAGAAGGAGGGCCTAGTTAGATCTTTGTGAATTTGTAGAATCCTTGCTCATTTTAGTGAATTATGTCTAAAGATTCATGTATTCGTTGCATATTTGTGCTTCTTTGAGCATAATTATGTAAATATCATCGATCTTCATTATTTTAGACCAATTTTTGGGCTTCCTTTATCCAAATATCAATATTATTTGAATATCCATAGACATTCATGAAAATTTAATTCATTTTTGTTTGTTTCTCATGTTTAAGGGTAGTAATAGTAATTTTATACAAAGATTGACTAGTTCTTTGAAAATATGAGATCATTCAAGCTCAGAGGTGTAAAGATCCCTTTCATTCATCATTTTATATGTATCTTTGAGATTACTTAGTTAAATATAGTCATGATTTACATGTATTTGTGAAAAATTGGCTTAACATGCAAACTTAATCATTGTACTTTACAAAGATCAGTTGGATGCATCATATTTTTAATAGGTTTCAAGGTCACAAGATGGAATTGCTCAACGTGAGGATTAGGTGAGTATAATTCCTAAAGTTTTGAACACCTCACCAATTTAAGGTGCTCATGTGTTCAAGATATGGTTTGGCTAGGTGGTTCTTCAATCAACATGTCAGGTATAATACATGATCTTCCTAGAAATCCTAAAAGATATTTACCTTCTTTCAATCCTAATAATGTTGTCACTATTGAAGACCATAATAAGTCATTCAAGGTTGCTTTGAGATTGTTAAATATAGTCCATGAAGATGTAGCATGTAGATTTTTCTCATTTACTTTCAAAGATGTTGCATATGAATGGTTTCT
Source organism: Torreya grandis (assembly GCA_037957365.1). Lineage (NCBI taxonomy): Eukaryota > Viridiplantae > Streptophyta > Pinopsida > Cupressales > Taxaceae > Torreya > Torreya grandis. The sequence continues at coordinate 4,216,647 of JARHVA010000773.1, read as the reverse complement.
TAACCTAGATGAAGAATACATTACCAGTTAGGATGACTTTAACAAGGTTTTCATTGATTAATTTGGAAAAATTATTAGTCCCTATGTCTTGTATCATTAGTTCACCATAATTAAAATGGATGTTAATGAAACTATCAAAGTCTTTAATGCTTGGTTAAAAAAAATGTTTATTAGAACCACAACCCCTTATAGACCCAATGAAGATTTAGCCTTAGAAATCTATAAGGATGTTATAGATCCCATGACCTCAATGTTCTTGAAAAGGTCCCTTCTAGTCATAAACACATTGACCCAGGCCTATTATGAAGCCATGATCATCAATGACCAAATGTAACCTTAGGGCTAGATGGTATATTCCATGCCTAATGTCAATTCAAATTGGCCCATCCAGAATGTCTTTTCTAGTATTCCTACTTTAACACTAGTTCAAAACAATTTAATCTTGAGTCATACATACCCTAGCCAAAAGATAGAGTTTCATAATAGCATCAAAAGTGGATCCCATACATAAAACCATAGAATTCTAGTGCCCAAAGCCAATAGTAATGCTCTAATTTGTGAGACTGGGACACCAAAAATTTCAAATGACTCGATATTAGAAATAGTCTAAAACTTGAGCACTAACTTTCTTCAATTTCAAAAAAAGTAGGAAATACAAGGGAAGGCTCTAATAGAAGATGTGTTTCTCAAAGGCCTCCAAATGAGTTTCATGATAGCAGTAATAATGTATCATCTAAAAACATACAAATAAGTTTTTGTGATATTATTTTGGCTAATCATTGCAATATTTCTAAAACCTCTAAAATTATGCATAATCCAGACTTTACTACAAGGACATCTTAATTTACAGGGACATCCTAAGGTTTCATGATAGGGGATTTTGATTTCCCATTTGAAAATGAAGATGATCCAATTGAAGAAGTTGCATCTAAGGGAACTTGTATTCCTGAAGATGTAAAAGAGATTACAATTAAATATCAATAAGACATCATCATTAGAACATTTGTAGACGAAGAAGAAGAGTTATTAGAGATGGAAATATATCAAGTATAAGATGATATTTATTCATATGATAGATATAGAGGCAATCCACACATATATATTTCTAAAATGGATAATACTTTTGAAGAAGATGATCACTGGAAGAGGTCATACCATGATTAATTACATGGAATCAAAGAGATGGAGATGGTAGATGATGGGATAGAACAACACATGGATGCTTCATCTAAGGATTTCACTAATGATCTAGACTTCTCAGTAGATGATATTATCTTGGAGGTCTTCCTAAACCAAGATAAGTTGGAGCCTAATTAGATAGAAGAGTTGCCTATCCTTACCAAGGATGAAGATGAAGCAGGTGAAATAGATCAAGAATTATCATATGACTTCACCAAAAGGTCAAGAGTATGGGACCAACATGTCTCTAAAGATAAATATGAGCATCAATCAATTGATCAAGATAAAGAAGCCTTTTGGATTGACTTATAATGTTTTTGTATAAACATTGGCAGTCCATGTCCACATTAGAAAGAACCTAATGAAGACATTAGTCGAAGGATATTAGTCGAGTTACCATTATTGAGTGAAGATGATATAAGCCACTATATGTCTATGGATGAAGTATAACTAACACTCTTATTTTAAAGTAGAAGGATTTGGGAAGAAGATGATTGGGTCTTAGCTTCATATCTTTGATCCATGAATATGAGAATGCAGATAAGAGACCCAGCCATGTCACCTAGAAGACACAAACATACAAGTTCTCCTATCCACAAGAAGAAGCCATTAAATGGAAGTAATCATGGGTAAAGGTTCTATAGTAGATTAAATAATTTTCCATTTGATCTTAGAATTAGGTTCTTTATGAAGTTAATGTAGGGCTTAGATTAGTTTCTTTCTTGTTCTTTGTTTCTTGTTTTTTTCCTTCCTGACCCTTATTTTTATATAACACTTGTATACATTTGTTTGTTTTCCATTGCTTTTAAATAAGTCCTTTTAGATAGTTCTTAGCTCAAGTTTTATTTAGGATAATCAAGAGCTTCATAGTTTATAAATGCAGGTATGACTTCTCAATAGTGGTTGATCATGGATTGTTGAAATGTGAGCTTGATGTTATAGTTTAGAGAAACTAACAAAGACTAATGGATAAGTTAATGGTTCCTTGAGATTTCAAACCTTGTTATGATGGTCTAAGCTTGGTTTTAAGAAGGATTTCACATGTAGGATGGAATATTAAACTATTAGGTCATAGTCATTCTTTCACAAGAAATATTAAGTGCTTAGGATAAAGTTTATAGCTAAGGATGATTGTCTAAAAATTAAACACTTGACTAAATCCTTAAACTTGGCTAACCTAGTTCCCAACCTTTGCTAGAAAGCTAAAAATGACTTGAAAAATACAAAAAAATAAGATCCTTATTACAAAATTTAAGAGATTTATAAGTATAGGTGATATTGGTAATCTCTGTTGGGGTTATGGAAACCTGGCTGACAATGAAACCAAAAGCATCTCTATCAAGGATATGGATGCCTAGCTGGCAATAGAGCAATTCCAAATCCTTCCTTTAGCTAAAGCATATTTCTTAATGAATATTTAAATATGCTAAAATTCAATGTTAATGATTAAATCCATGAACTTGGAAGTTGTTCTCTAAATCCTTTGGTAATCAGTAAGTGGAATCAAAGCACACACACAACATGACTAAGTTTTGATGTTTGATCCTAATTCTGCATATACAAGATTTATTCTAACCATGAACTGATCTTAATAATGGTTCTTGATCAAATAGAATAATTATCCTAATTATTAGTCAAAACTAGAGTCTTTGAATTTTAACATATTGCTATGTTCCCCTATAATTCACCATTTGTTGAGGTCAACATTCCCTTATTTTTGAAAAATGTGGACCCCTATGTCAAATTGTGCAAATTTTTTCCTTGAAATTAAAAATTCACTTGATTAGAGTGTCATTAACATATTTTCACATTATTTTATTTGAATATCATCTACACCATGGTCTAGGTGACTTATTTGGTCATGGTTTTATTTTAAACTTATCTAAAGTGTTAACATAAGATATTTGTGTTTTAGGCTACAAGTTTAATGGAGCCCATTTGGGGTTGAGCATGCTTAGGGTTTTTGTTTTTCAATGTTAAATTGAACATTTACTAACCTTGATCTATAACTGATTAATTAAACTCATGTTTTTGAAACCCTAGACTAATGTTTTGCCTAAACCTTTGATTTAAGTTTAAGCAGCAACAAATTAGTAATAACATGGTCTTAGTTTAATTTGTATCCTAATGATTGGTCATTTTTTCCAACACAACCAAACCTTAGGCTAAAAATTCTAAACTTCTTCTATTTTAGATCACATGGTCCTTTTATCTTTGCATGATCCAACTAAAAATGTAGGTTCACTTTTATTACTTAGCCTAAGGCCTTATCCCAAAGTTTCATCATATTTATTTATACAACGAAACCCTAGCTTAAAAACTTATGCTAAGTAAATTTTTTCAAGGTCCTTTTTGTTCTATATTTATCACCTTGGTCTAAAATCTTCATGCCTGGGTCTTTTTATTATTCTTTGGATCCACTTTTATATGTTATAGACTTAGCTTAAAAACCTTAGACTAAAATATTTATATTTATTAATACGAATAAACCATGGTCTAAAGTTTATATTCTAAATCCCTTTTAAATTATCAGAGTCCATTTTATTTGTTTTAAACTTAGATTAATCCTTTTTTCCTAAGTCTCAAATCCTAATATCTCATCAAATAAAGGGACCAATCACATTCAATTACTCAGATCTAAATCTATAACATGCATGTAAGTTGAGAACCTAGATCAAATAGAGCATGATCAATGATTGAAAAGTTAAGCACTGGACCCCATGTTAAATATCAAGCACCTTTTCCAGATCAATGGTATGCATTCTAGCATATAGATATTGATCCATAGATCATACCAAGTCAAATATTTTCAAATGCAACTATGAGTTAACACAAGATAGACACATGACATAGCCTCAGGCCTAGTACATATTGAAGACCAAGTAGTTGACATATGGCATACATACAATATAGAGAGAATCAGAAGATGGCAAGTGGTAGGCTTGATAGATAGTCCCCATAACTATGTTAAAATTGATGGTCACATGACCATCAAAGATGTTCATATGGATGTCAAATGATTGTTGCACCGACGTTAATCTTAACATAGTAAAGAGCTCAGAACATGTATTTAAAATTTATGGTCACATAACCATCAAGTACATTCCTATAGATGTCAAATGACAATCACACAAATTTCAATTTTAACACATTAAAGTTAGATCCAAATTTTATAAGGAAATGGATAGTGATGAATAGAATGACCCAAGACACCATGGGAATGACACGTTAAATCTATGTGGGTGTAATTAAACCAAATCATAGACTTGTGGACCTATTAATATAAAGATTGGGGATTTAAGCTCACAATATCTAAACTAATTACACCATTTGAGCACAATTTATCTTAGAATAGTTGGAAGATGGGACCATGCTTGTATGGGGCAACATCCAAGCACAATGAAGACCCTACATCAATTATAGAACACATCATTAGCAAGTAGGTCCTAAATCAAGTAAAATATGAATCTTCATTTTATAACTAGCACTGTATAATATTTCAAAATAGGATATTATTTTATATAAATATGTGCAATTTGTAAGAGCATAGATTATCTATAGGTCAATTCACTAGAAAAGATTATTTGTTCTGGAACATTTGAAAGGACTCCTATCCTATGCACATTTTTTAATGTAATTAAATTAGGATTGATCGACATGCTGCCTTACATCCTATAAAAGGAGCATTATCAATTATAAAAAGGGGGAGTTCTTAGAACCAAATTAATTTGTAAACTTTTAACAGTTAATATAAGCAAGGAATTCTGCAAAGATTGTATAATATTTGTTTATGTGAAGTGTTATATAGTTTCTCTCTCAATTTTCTAGTTTCACTTTCAAATTTGAATGGTTCATATGGATTCTAGATGTGTATCTTAGATACAGAGCTACTAATTTATGATTATTCTAGATTAGTTGAAGGCTCTTAGGCTTATTTCATTTTCTTCACTTTTTTGCATTTGGGTTAATGTTATTTTCTTGTAGGAGTGAATCTTTAAAGTAAGCTTAGTTCTTATTTGCAACATTTCATACCTTCTTTTAAATCTATCCTGATGTATGTTATGAGTTGGTCCTAAGTTGTTTCACTTCATACATTGGGTAAATGCATGTCCAGATGATATTAGAACTTTATCATAATGTTTGTAATAAAGACCAACAACATCCTTCTTTCTTCCCTACCTTTCCTTTTGCTTCTTTTTTAATTAGATCACCTTAGTTTAATTGTCATTCTAAGTATCCATCTTAATTTAGTTCTTAGGTTAGTTCTTGATCATAATTCATTGTTCTTAGCATAGTAGACTACACATTTTACATAGATCTTCTATTTGGCCATGGTGGCTCCCAATCACCACTTAATATAAATATTATGAAATAGTCACTTGTTCTACCTCTATTCCACCAATAGATAACAAGATTATCACAACCTAAAACTCATGCACTGAATTCATAAAATTCTAAAATGAGAAGTGTTCTAAAACACTCTGGGCACCTATGGTACACATTTAGGCATCAACAGGATGTCATAAGGTAAATATAACCATGTGCCGACTACACTCCTTGTATTAATTAAATGGGAAACTAGGCCCTTATTAGACAATTTAAAATGTCTTTTTGTGATCTCCAAATCTAGCAGGTAACATGTATTCAAAATCTTTGAGTTAATTCCAGATTAGGAAATTAATGAAAGGATTAAGCCACTAACTCAATTTTAAATTCATGTTGGGTGATCCACCAAGCACTATCAATGCAATATATCCTTAAAAATCCTTATAAGTTCCCAATGGAAAACTCTTTTTCTATTATGGCTCCCATCTTCCTAGAATTAGTCTCCTCAATTTTATTTCATTCCTTTGCACCCAAACTCTCCTTGCTCAAAATTTACTATCATAGAGATCTATACCTTTTTTTCCATCACTACTTTATCCTCTAACACTAAGATTTAACTTGAATATAGGGACACCACCTTATTAGAGAACTTGACCTACTTTAACTATTACATCAAGATATTCAAATTAACTAAAATGGTACCCAATTTAGTCTCCAATAACGATGAGGATTGGGTTGAGTTCTTAGATGTTCTAAGGGCATACAAGAAGTATAAGTTACATAAATTCATAGCCAAGATACAATTCTTCCCTAGTGTAGACCTCTTCATCAAGATGTTTCTCACTTCCAAGTGAGTGCAGGATGGTGATCATGATGTTTTGTATTTTGTTGTCATATCCCTTTTTCAAAATAAAGAAAAGAATACTTTAATAATGATGTTTTAAGTGGTTACCCCAATGTCACTTTATAATTACAACTTAAAGTGGGACAGTTGATCATTATTATTAATTAAGTTAGGCTAAAGTTAATTAAGTAAAAGGCCAAGAGGGAAAAATATAAGTAATTATCATTATAAATAGGAAAAAGGTGAATATTAAATTTAAAGTAATTATAATTACTTTAAGGTTAGGTTAATATTATAAAAGTGAGTTTCATTAAAAGATAAAGGGGCAATCATTATTCATTATGATTGATTATTCACTTTTACCAATTTATAATAGAATTATAGAATTATTTCACTTCTACTTAAGAATAAAAAGCTTCATTGTAGACAAATCAGAGGACAAAACCCATATAATCCATAGGGGTAATTCTGCATAAGGATTATAATTGAGTAACTCAATAGTTTATTTATCAAAAGTTTAAAAAAATAGGGATTACAAGGAGCCACCATTTATTTTCAGAGGTTGTGAAGCTATCAAGTCAAGGAAATTTTATAGAATCAATTTCATAGGGTTTTCCTTAGCTAGGTGTCATCCCCTTTATCCCTAATTTTGTTGTCCCTACCTATAAAAATCAAATCATACATTTTGGGGGTTGCTACTAAAAAAAAAGTGTAGATTTTTATGGATATATAAGACATCTATACCATAATTATTTTTTGTCAAACTAGGCTGTATTGTAGCATTTTAGGGTTATTGTACTCTACTGAGTCATTTCACTTAGGGTTTTAAGGATTTTTATGTGTTTCAAGCTAATTCCAAGTTAGGGTTTGGTAAAAAATTAGTTTTTGGTTTTATTACAGTATTGTACTTTTCAATTTATTGAAACAAAGAGTACCTTTATGAACTATCAGTATTCTATTACATATATTGTATTGGGGTTTGACTAAATTTTTAGAAAAAGTAATTAAAAATTAGAATTTAGAATTTTTTTTAAAAAGAGGATATTTCAGTGTTATTAGACCCAATTTTGTTTCCATCTTGTGGGAATAATTATTTTGTATTTTTTTATTCATGCAAGGTGGTGATAGTTAAGTTAGGTATTACCAGATAGAAAGGAAAAAATGTCTAGAATACCTAGAGGAAAGGTTAGGGTATCAAGATCCAAAATCACTTACAGGGAAAGAAAAGAAAGTTATGGGTCACTAAAATGGGGATGAAGATGAAGCTTGTATTAAAAGGATTGTATAAGGCTAGGAACAATTAGCTAACATAATGTCCTATTTATTCCATACTATACAAAATAATAACTTACAAAGGCCTCACAATGGTGGAGGTAGTTCTTTAATGTAAAATAATAATCCACCCATTTAAAGGATAACCATTAGTTCTATGGTTAGGCCCTTCCATCCCAAATTTATTCATAGAGAAGAGGTGGTTGTGGAGGAGGAAGTTTAACCCTCCATAGGGGATGATATTATAGCCAATTATGAGGAGTATAAGGTCCTACCAAATGAAATTAAGGAGGATATCTAGCACTAATTTCATAAATTTAAATAAAAATATGGGTGGTCAAAGAGTTGAAACAAGGCCACCAATAAATCATAGGGACCTCTAATAAGTAATATAGAATATTACACTTCTAATATATGATGGCTCCAATAAGTGTATAGCTTTTGCCTGGATACATAAATTAGACACACTTTTATCACCGAGGCTAATTATTGAAGAGAAAGCCATCAAATTTTCCACCTTTCATTTAGAAGGTGTATCACATGAGTGGTGGTAACATGGGTTGATCACATAGGGGCATAATCACATCCACTCATACATGGAGTTCAGTACTAGGTTAATAGAGAGATTTGATGGAGTTGATTTGGAAATCCATTTTTGGGAGTTATCTCAACTTAAACAAACCAATTTAGTGAATAAATTTTTTGTTGATTTTTATAATCTTTCACTTATGGCACCTAATGTGATTGAAAGGAGGATTATGGGTTTATTCATATAAGTTCAAACTAAACCACTTAGAGGCTTAGTGAAGACTTTCAACCCTATCTCTCTATAAGAATCCATTAAAAAGGATTTTTATCTTGAAATTTGTACCCCTGGAGCCAACCTATAGGAAAATAAAGACAAACACCCTATGGGTAACCAAAATTAGTAGCTTATGGGTAGCAAATGACATCAATTTTTTAGTAGTAAAGGAATCCATTTTAACAAGGGGTTCCAAAAAAGAGAGATACAAAGATAAATTATGTAGATAGAAATAAGGAGTAAAATTAGGAGTAATAAGTTATGCTTCACTTGTATATATCCATGGGAACTAGGACATAGATGTTTTCCAAAAGGATGTGTACATTACATAGAGGAAGTATCAAATAATGAGATGGAAGGAGAATAAACCAAAGTGGAAATGGAAGAGCCAGTGGAAGAGAATGCTACATAAGGTACCCTTTCCAAATTTATTTTAGAAGGCCCTTGTTTCACCCTTTTCGGTGCACCCAAGTACTACCCTTCCAAATTCATGGAGTTATATAGGGACACAAACTCATAGTTTTGATTGATAGTGGGCCAACCCACAATTTTATTACTAAGGGTTTGGTAGCCCAAAGAGGGCTGAAATTAGAAGTTTTATAGGTATTTAATGTGATTGTATTTGGTGGTTCTAATTATATACACAATATTTTCAACTTTTATCAAATACTTATGCTTTTTATCTTGCAAGAACCTATCGAGTCTTAATCTCTCTAGGTACACACCTTAAAGGGTGCATCGAGAAAGGGGTGGGAAGACCATTGGTGATTTGTATGATTTTTGTCCCTTATTACCAATTATTACCCATCCAACTAGTTCTTAAAAACCATTCCATAAGTTATTACTCCTCCTTTACACACTCCTCCAGTCATTTCTAACCTCTCATCCCTCTTTTCCTTACCTAAAGCTCCTTTAAACAATTTAAAATACTAGTTCAATTGGGTCAACCCTATACTATTTTGGGTAAAATTCATTTAGGGCCTAGGTCAGCTCTTGGCCAACCTAGTTTGTAACCTAGTGAATTTTTTTCCATAACAATACTAAGTCGACTAGGTCGACCCTATCAGCTAAAAATTTTGGGAGGGCTTAGGTTTGAATTCACCTATATTTACAAGATCATTTCATCATTATTTACTAGTAAACAAGAGTTATTATTGACTTTCACTTCTTTACAATTTGCTCTTCCACCATTCTACTTGAGGAGTCTTAGCTTAAGATTTCTACATGGATAATCTAGTCTTGTGGAAAAGTCTTGGATTATTTGGTCTTTCTGAGTGATCCTTACAAACCATTACAACCTATTTTAAATCCAATTTGGATAAGGGATAGATTAAGTCTCAATGGGTTTGTCTTTTTGGTAAGTATTCTCTAACATTACTCCTCTCTTTAGTAGATATAAGTATCATAAGTATTGGCTTCAAATAATATTACTCTTCTTCTTCATGTATTAGGGTCTTACTCATACATAATTTAATTAATATTCTCCTATGCATGTTTATTTGTTTACTAACCCCCATATTGTGCCACAAGCTTAAGTGAGCACTAGATTATATTTCTTTACTTTACTTGTTATTAGTTTAGTCAATATGAAAAAATAGGGCTTAGTTTGGGTTATTGTGTGATAGTTCTTGACTAGAGGCTTTGGAACCCTCCCTAGTTTGGTTAATTATGATAAGACATCCCATAATTGAGTCTAGTAGATCCCCATATTGGTCATGTTCTTGATTATCTAATGTATCCCCAATAGGAAGTGTAAGTGTTGTAGACGTGGATTGTACCCTAGTTGAGAAAAATATTGTGAAAGTCCTCTACTCAAATCTAGTCCAACATGAGAATGACCATAGGCTATGGGTCACCTAATCTTGGATCAGACCTCTAGAATTTTTAATGAGACTAGATCCTTTGGTGCATAACTTAGTTCATTTACACTAAAACCTACTGATTGTTAGCAAAAGGGAAAGAAAGATAACTGAAAGGGAAATCTAAGCTAATATTGGTGATGCACCTAAAATGATTGTTCATCCATTCTTACTTGAGCCTTTTAAAACATTAATGAGATAGAAAAAATGACTAGATCTATATATCCAAATGTTTGTTATGCATCAATATTTCATGTAGAGGTTCACCAAGTGATCAAAACTTGAGGGAAGTGATGGAGAGGCCTGATTCATGGCACTAACTAGTCAATGTATCCACATACTAATTTCAACTAAATGTCACTAAACACTAAACATGACCAGCATAACAAGATAACTAGTATCTAGGTGAGATCAAGACTTGATAAGGGAGAGATTTCTACCACATATAAAAATCAAATTGACATTAACACACTATACTAGAACAATGAAATATGAAATCTTTCTTCTATTCATCTCAATAAGTTACAAAGCTCAATCTTGGTAGAGTCTAATCATGCCCAAGAGAGGGATTGATTCCATGGATTAGAAGCCATTTAAATAGCAGAATGGGAATGAGAGAGATGGGGAACCCTTGTGGGATAACGAATAAGGGTTCATTAATGATTAATAAATATGGTGACAGTTCATTGATTCTTTTATATATGCATGCCTTCTTCCAATTAGGACTAATCCTTTGTCAACAAACTAACCTTTATTGCTCTAATAATCTTCAAGATTTCTCATTGGTTGAGAGATCCACTAAAGGACAAGAGTATATTTTACATGATGGGTCATGACTAAGTCTGTTGTAAAAAATGTCTTTAAGATATGAATAGAATCAATGTTCCAACTACTTCTCCAACCACCAACTCTCTTTATTTTGATTCTCCACACCACCTCCACTTGCTTCATGATGTAAGGATAAAATTATCATATCCTTAGGCCTAACAGGGTCATTACATTGTCTACTTTTAATGGTTATATATCAGAACCATGTCCATGTCAAAATATGAGACACTCTTTCATTAATCACAAATTTTTCATGTTCCAATATCTGAGCATAGATCTCTTCTATAGATCAAAAACCAATCTCCTTTATTAGTTTTCCTATAGCTATTATATTGATGCAGACATATATATCACATAGCTTCCTTCATGGTCTGTATGTTATGTCTAAATAGACCCATTCTCCCTTTTAATCCTATAAGAACTAAGAACTCATTATATGTAAGTCATATAATAATACTACAACTTTGGAAAATGGGGTCAACAAGTTCTAAATATTCACCCAGAGGTCCTAAGTTGTGATTTAATGGAAACGAAGCCTTATTGGTAATGGATCTTCATCATTAACAACCTTGAATATGTAACTATGTTTGATCAATGGTGTTTGAGCAAGCTCTAATGGTGGCATATACCCATTAAAACATTTTTCCTGGTTCAACCTTAGTCACATGTTTGACCACCACTTGAATTCCCTAGCTTTAAATTTTAATTTTAGTTATTGATCTTGATTTGGGCCCTCTCATATTGTGCCAAGTGTCAATTATTTATTTTTTACATAAGATCCTACTAACTATTTGACCTCTCAAACACCATTGATCTTGATCTATATAATTAACATGAGCCATTGATCTTCTAGTAGTTTAACATGCTTGTGACATTTGGTAGTTTCTTATTTGTCTTTGAGATCCATTGACTTGTTGACTCAATGATCACCATTGATATGATATATATGATTGAATACATGTCATTATATCTTTGGGACCCACTCGCATTGTCAATCAATGTGTACCATTGGATCTCTATCAGGACACCCAATATCTTACCACATGTTAGCTTCTCTCTTGCACTGACCTTTTAACTCATTGTTCACCATTGATCTAATCTATACAATCAAATGTGCTCCATTAAATCTTGGGACCCATTGACATATGTCAGTTGCCTACTCATTGTTAAATCTTTGATACTATTAAATTCAAACTATTGATCTTTCCCATTTGAAATCAAACACCTATTTCATGGATCTTAAACTTGACATCCATGTGAATGTCTCATTCTGTAAGTCTAACTTTAAAGCTAACTTGAGATAGACAACTCATCAAGTTATGAAATTTATAGAGGGTGATCTGGGCATGAATAAATTTATGTCCATGTGCTATTTTGGCCTTGAGAGAATTTATAATCATAATTATTAAATACATAGTTAAGATAACCCATTCATTTCTATATGATGTCCTATGATAGTCTGGTCCTTCAAAGCTTTTACAATAACTTTCAAGGATCAAAATGAGTTTATGAGACCTATTAAACCTAATTTATGTCCATGAATGCTTGAATCACCATGAGAACCTACTAGATCTTTTTCCCTTGCAACTCTAGACCTGTTTCAAGACTTATTTCTCAAAGATCAACAAATTACTCTTTAAGCTTACTTAAAGTGTTTCAAAATATTTGTAATCAATATAAGATCTTTGGACCACTCATTCCATCCATAAATCTTGATTAACACATTAATCAAGGTATAGGCTATTTATGTAGGCCAAAATTGGCCAACATCTTTTTCAACTCATAAGGAAGAATGCATGCTATGCTTGAGAACCCAAACTAGTTGCCTTGTCTAATCCATTGGACATGGTGTCTCCTCTCTTGATTAACAATTTGATCTAAATATAAAATTAACTACCCCTTTGGATAAATCCTCTTGAAATAAATAAGGACAAAAAGGAACAAAAAAAAAAATTGCCTAAGGCACGTATTGAAGGGAAACATAAAATAATAGGGAAACTAACCTAACAAATCAAGGACCACCAACCTGATGTGCTAGGACAACTCTTGGAGGAAAATAGACAACTAATTATTTACAAGGAACCTAACTAACTAATATAAATCATGATCCACCTAGATCAAAATAAAAATTCAAAGACTCACATCTGTGATGAGAAGGGGAATGACATATCACCTGCCCCATTATAAGCTTGGTGGTTGAAGAATCAAGTATTTTCTTTACCAACTCCTTTTACATGCTCATATGTGGAATAGTAAGGGAAAAATAACCTCTAATGTAAACATACTCACTTAGTGGCTCTTCCTTTTTACCAATCTCTAACTAAAATTGGTATTCTCAAAGGATACCCTTTTATAATGAAAATATTACTAGTAGCCTCTAGTTTGGATTCAAGCTCCATTCCATCATAATCTAGTTGACTAAGTTGAGCACCAAATAGAATTGTATTACCTTTTGGAATCATACACATGTTTGTGGGCTCATCAAGGAGATATTAGCCCATTCGAAAGATCTAATATAGGTCCATGTCTACAATGAACTCTTAAGGTGCTAATATCGAAGCATTGCCCACTCCATGCTCTTTGATTTGCTTGATAAGGTTACTCTCTTTGGCTACAATCAAACCATATTCCTCTTGGAGAAGATTATATCGTACTCCCAAAACTTCAAACAAGTCTTCCAATGGGCCTTTTGGATGATTGGTGACCTCTACTTTCCCTATAAATTCATTCATTTGATGAGCTATTATATCCATTTCCTGATCCTCTACATAAGATGATAGCTCATCCAAGGAGTTGATAGCCTCAACTTCTTTATTCTCAACATAAGATGGTAACTCTACTTCCTCATTCTTGAAGGCATAAATGTAAGACAATCCCACTTTTGATGTAACCTAAATTATTTAGGTAGCCCCTTCATCGAGGAAGATCATGAATCTTGGAACCTTGAAATGCTTGCCCTCTTATACCTCCTTTACTTGATCAGATGGACCAAGCATAATAAATCCTCATGATAATGGCTAGGCATCACATAATTTAAGTGCATATCCTATGAAGCTTTACAATATTGAGATGGATGTGTTATATTAATAAAGGTAGGTGGAGTGGGCAAAGGGACAACTATCTCTTGAGGAGGTAGGAATCTTGGGACTTTGAATGGAATAAGTGTAGGATTTATAAATATGGATGGGCCTTGAGGCATGGAAGGAATTGGTGTGAAACTTGGTACCTTTATGGACTGGTATTTAAGGAAGGAGGCCATGAAACTAAGAACAACATCTATCTCAGCTTCCTATTTGAATTTATCTACCTTTACATATTGAAGGATTGAAACATGTTTACCCTTGCCCATTTGTCTCCCAATTATAAGATCCTATTCTAACACTGATAATTCATCATCATAAATTATGATTTAAACATGGAATTCACTACTTTCCTCTTCAAGGAGTGGCATAAGATATTCTTGGGATGACTCCAAGAGAGATAAAATATATGTGACACCTCCTTGGTCAAACTATTTATCTTCGACATGTCATATCCTCCTCCTTATTTTACATGCTGATCTGGATGGATTTATAAGATGGAAATGACTTAGACTCTTGAGTAAGGGAGGGTGGGATTAAATGAATTTGGATTTTCTTGACAACATGATTTGGTTACAAAATGGGAATTTGGGCTCATGGTTTTCCTAAATAGTGTGTAATATGGCTTGAGGAGTGAAAGGAGGTATGTGTAGTTGAGGTGATATTACCTTTACAATTGATAATGTTTGGTATAAATTTTTATCTTCCACTAAAATTTTCCTATTAAGGGAGGCTTCAAAATTAGACCTTGATGGCTCATAATGGTTGGCTCTTTCAACACAAGCTTTTCTTTCTTCCTAGACTTTCTCTTAGACAGATTTTTATGAGGGAAAGGTTGAGAGGGGTTTGGGGGAACTATGATGGTTTTTAAACTTGTGTGGTGAGGGATTATAAGTGGTGATGAGAATATCAACATGAGGTTGAAATGGGGTGAATTAGGGAAAATAAGATGGGTGATGGGGTGTTTGATGTTCTTTATGGGCTCCCAACTTCTTCTCAATCTTGGAGATGAGTCCATATATGTCAAGCATGTCACTATAGTTTTTAGGATAACCTTCCCTAATGAAGGACATACAAATTTATTTTTCCTAATTAACTAAATCTCTAACCTCTTTAATGACATGTTTGGGGATCTCTTGCCCATAGCCTTTCAACATGTCAATGTTTATCATATTCTTCACCTATTCTAATAGAGATTTTTTAAGGCTATATATAGAATGGGTTGGGGTATGAGTAAGTTGTTCAGGAATATTTTCCATGAATAATTAGGAGGGTCATCATAGGATTGGTATGAGTCATCATACTATTTTTAAGGCTCTGTATAGGGTTGTTAATGTTCATCATGGTTTTGATAGAACTCTTGGTAAGGTTGATTAGGCTCATATGGATCATGAGAATCATGTTGGAATTACTGATATGGAGGTTTATGATAGGGGTATTCACCATATATATTCATATCAACCTCATATGTCAAATGAGATGTAAGAACTAATTAAAATATTTAATGAGACATACCTAGGTTGCTTACAACTAGAAGGTTTGATTCAAAGTCACCATTGGTGCTAAATTACTTGCTTCTAAAAGGTAATTAGAGGAAAGACACACCAACAATCTTTCCACTCTTTTGGATCTTGGTCTCACTGTGCATGATTTTGTAGACATATATTACACCCTAATTGAGCAAAGGATTATTTAGGTCCTTTACTCAAATATAGTCTAACATGGGAGTGACACTAGGTTATGGGCCACCTATTCTTGGGTTAGACCTTTAGGATTTTTAATGATCCTAGCTCCTCTGATGCATCACTTAGCTCATTTACACTAAAAATTATTGATTGCTAGGGAAAAGGGAGAGAAAGATAACTAAAAGGGAAATTTAAACTAATATTGGTGATGAACCTAAAATGATTGTTCATCCACTCTTGAGCCTTTTAAAACATTAATGAGATAGAACAAATGACTAGATTTACAACTCTAAATGTTTGTTATGCATCGGTATTTCATGTAGAGGTTCACCAAGTGATCAAAACCTAAGGGAAGTGATAAAGAGACCTGATTAGAGGCACTAACTAGTTAATTTATCCACATGCTAGTTTTATCCAAATGTCACTAAACACTAAACATGACTTGAATAAAAAGATAACTAGTAGTTAGGTGAGATCGAGACTTGACAAGGGAGAGATTTCTACCATATATTCAAATCAAACTAACATTAACACACTATACTAGAACAATAAAATTTGAAATCTATATTCTATCCATCTCATGATTTGGAGGATATTTAATTTACTAGTTTTTGTTAGTCATAGTTTCAAAAGGCTAACTATAGAGACTATATCTAGTGAGATCCACTCTTATTATAGAAGGGGATCTGACCACCATGGTATATTGGTTTAATATTAATATTTCCAATTACATTATTATTTATATACCATATTATTTTCATACTTTTGATTATGATAAGTGGTGGGATTAGGAAAGGTCCATGTGGTGGGTCCTTCATCCACCACATGGCATACTAGCACTTCATGTTATTTTCTATGTATTATTTATGCCAAGTTCAAACTACACAACTCGAGTTATTATTCCATGTATCTATGTCGAGTTAGATCCAAGTCATAGCACATGCTAAATTTAAATAAACCAACTTGAGACCCAACTTAACTCATCATGTTGAGTTCAATTATGTCATTTGTTGTCAGCTCGAACCTTCTATCACCTAACGAATCTAGTATATTCTTGTCAGGATCCTAATCAAGCAAGTGAACTGACTATTCTCCTTATAGTTTTAAGTCATCCACTCAGGTTTCCTAACAAAGAAGATTTGTTTTCATCCCCCAAATAAAAGGGTGAGATATGTTTCCAAAGCTGAGTCACACATCAGATACAAGGCTATTTGAAGCCTTTACAATATTTTGCACCCCATGAGTGTGGGATAAAAAAGAGGCAATGGAAATGGAAGGGGATTAACCTCATATTCCATTTAGTTTTGGTAATACTGAATGAGCTCACTAATTGGATTGAGTTGGGGGTAGTTAATTTTTAGGTAGATTGCCTATTTTGATAGAGCAAAGTATGGGAGAATGTTATCGGATAAAGTACTATAGGTTTATGGTAAAGGCATGACATGATATTATGGATTAGTTTGCATAGTCCTAATGGGATTCAATTACCTATTTAGAAGGATTTTTTCTAGATCCTTGGGGTAAGATACAAACCCAAAGAGAATGATATCACCTATTTGTTAAGGCCTTCAGGCCAATGGTGAAAGGGAATTTTGTAGAGTCCATTTTGAGATGGGATCTGAGTGGAAGAAATATAATAGCATGCTTGTGTATTGAAAGAAGGTTGGAAGGAGAGCTCATCATAGGAGGTCAAGTATGGGTGAGAAAACTTTGTATTGATGGAGAACAAACCTTGTTTAGCCAAAGTTTTTAAACCAAAATGATTGGCATTTATGGGATGAATAAGCATGATTGTGTATTGAATCCACATAGTCCTAGATGTGAAGGATTTAAGTATTATGAGGTTGTTTAGCAAAGGAAAATTCTAATGGGGGTCGACAGATATCTCTTGTATATTGAAAGTCAAGCCCAAGAAATAATACATCTATTTGATAGGCCATGAATGTATGATGAACCCAAAGAGGTGTGACTACTTGTAGAGTTATAGGCAGGTGGTCCTAAATGAGGTAAGAGGGTTAGAAATCAATATTATTCTATTTTAATTGCGATATGCCTATTTTTGAAATGATTTTGAGCCTTGGGCAAAGATAGTGATATTACATGAAAACACACAGGTATATATGTGTGTCTATATATTGCATGTAAATTAGATTCAGTATGGAGATACACCTACTAGATGGTTTTTAAAGCCATGGATTGAGTTAAATAAACTTGAGATTTTTAATTTTAGCATATTCTTATTTTTGGAAAATATTATTGGCTATAGTAATGATAGTAGATCCGTGCAGCAAATATTATCTTCTATTTTGTAAAGGCCATGTGGCCATGAAAGAAGCATATATAATCCTGAGACTATTATGGTTAATTCCTTTATGAGGAATAAATATATTTAATTATAAGGTTATTTTAAGGAGTTATAGGTCTATAAAATAAATAGAGACACACTTTATTATCATTAATGCCCATGTATTAGATTTTACATATACTCTAATGGAGAAACATGCCCGATTGTACAGAGAGGATAAAGAAATGCAACTGACAAAGAAAGATGTTTGATGAATGAGTCAGAGTCTTCATACAGTCATATTATAACATTATGGATAGGTCCATTTATCATTATTTTAAGTTGTATTATTACTTACAAATAAATTTTTTTAATGGATCGGATTGTGGTTTACCAATCCCGAAGACGTAGCCCAAATGGGTGAACTCTGTTATCAATTTTGTGTCATTTTACTTTATAGTTCATTATGAGTTTCAATTTATAATTTATTTTTTAAATGAATTAATGAGACACTAAGATTAAACTATGGGAAATTATAAAGTGACACAAATTAGGAGTTTAATGCAGGAAATGAGTTTATAGAGTTTTTTTTAGCACTTTATTCATTCCTAGATTTTTGCATCCAATTTTTATTTTATTTAAATGGAATTGAGATTTTTAGTATCTGATTTTAAAAATTATCTGATTTATCAAAAAGATAAACCTAATTTACAAATCAAATTTGGTATCAAATTAGGTTGATACAGAACTTGTTTAGTTGTTGGTATACTTCATTTGGAGCTTTTAGATATCAGATTCTTGATATTATTCTTCGATTTGATTTGACCATGAAGGAAGGCTCATGCAAAAGAAAATTAGAAGGTGTTCCAACTCACTGGAAGAAGACAAGCTTCTAACAACTAAGGTTACGAAACCACTAGCCCTATAGGATCAACATGGATGAAGAACACATTATTTTGTCACTTGAAGGTGTGAGATGGTGCCGAGAGAGGATCAGCCTTTCTTTCTTGGGAAGAATTTAAATAAAATGCAAGGAATTCTTAGTGATGCACATCCCTCAAGAATCCATTATAGTTTTATTTCCATTCTTACACAAAAGGTAGAATTAGGTATGATGGTGTTCTGATTTCATATTGGTATTGACATAATATGTTGGTATTTGATAACCAATTGTGTAGCTTTTAGTTTTGGATTACTAATCATATTATGGATACCTATGTCCTTAATTATAGCAATAAGTGAAAAGACTAGTTCCATGGTAAGATATGGAAATGGAAAATAAGGCATTGTTCAAGAATGAATAGGTTTTTTCACTTTATGGATTGAGTTTTTAGTTCATAGATTGGTATGTTTCACAGCTTTTTTAAGAGTTATAGGAAGCAAATAGGAAGTTTCTTAAGAAACCAACAATATGACAACTAGTACTAAGTAGGTACACTTCACGTTTCTCAAAGAGATATGAGTTATTTTCAAAGTAACTATGTGGCATAACTTTTGGTTTAAATTCAGATAACCTTTATGTGGCTTGCTTTGGAAGTAAGATATGTCTTGATTTGAAATTTTTTTTTAAAACTTTTTGGAAATTAAATATGTACCATCTAACTCTTATTAAGATATATTTGATAAGATGAACCCACCTTCTATTCAGTTATGGAAACCATGAAGAGGGAACAACCCTTATGTTGATAAAATGGTTTAACAGAATTGTTTTGGATAAAGCATTACTATAGTATTGAATAGTATGCTTAGTTTTTACTTCAAACACTATTTCAAAGAATTCCTAACTATTGAATCCAGGGAAGGAATTTGTATAAAGGTGTGTTTTGAAGAATATTATTTATATCTCCTATTTCAGTTTTACATTATGATAATATTTTGGAAACTAACTCAGTTGGATGAGTTATGGAGGTATGAATTAGCGAGCAATAAATTGTGAAAGAAACTTTGAGATAGTTTAAAATTCTTGGTTTTCTCTCACCTTTATACAATATTTCACTTACAATTACTTGCAAATTTTGTGAGTTTGTAAAGAATCTCTTATTATGTAAATTCTCTAAGTTGACATTGGAGTTTGACAAGTATAGGGAAAGATAAAATAATCAATTTTAGGACATAATATTTAACTATATTATTGACAAGATGGTGATCACATGTATTTACCTTGATTATTCTTTCATGTATTATGTATATTGTGCATTTATAACCTTAGGATAGACAAATTCATCATAGATTTTTATACTTTGCATATACATTTAAGTCCCATAGTATTATGGGCAATGCTTGTATTTCAAACTTTCTATACACACATGTATGTTTGTCATTCATGTCATGTAGATGTACTTTCTAAGACCCATAGATGGACAACATTTGTAAAAATTCAAGTATACAAGTTTACAATTTATTCAAGTCTTATAGGTATTTTTGTACATAGGTAATCTATGACACTATTTAATATGAAACACATTTTGATTTCCCTTATGTGATGTTGATAGCAATGAGAATACCTTATCCTTTATGTAGTGCAGGGGTTGAGAGAATCCACTAGATGTTATGACTATTTTGGGTGACAGGTCATTTTAGTAGAATGGATAAAGAGTTTGTTTACTCTACATGATCAGGTTGTCATTTTAGTTGGACAATTGACTTCTTGTAAGGAAGTTTATAATGTCTTATTTCACTTATGTTTTGAAAATAGAATTTTATTACATCATTTTGATAGATTGACTTCATAATTCCTTCATATGCTATTTTTAGCTCCTGTATGTTGGAATCAATGCAAGAAGATTATCAATGGCAAAGAAGAGAATTTACAAAGATATTTTGGGTTAGTTGGATTATTGAAACTTTAGGAGACCAAAAGCCTCTTTGTGGGGAGGTTTGATTTAGAGGATATTTAATTCGCTAGTCTTATCAATCATAGTTAAAAAAGGTAAGCTACAAAGACTATTGTTTATGGGATCAGTCTTATTATGGAAGGGGGTCTGGCCATCTATTATTTATATATCATATTATTTTGGTGCTTCTAATTATGACAAGTGGTAGGATTAGGAAAGGTCCACATGGTGTGTCCTTAGGCCACCACATGGCCTACCACCACTTCATGCTATTTTTCATGCATTGCTTATGCTAAGTTCAAACTACATAACTCAAGTTATTATTCCAAGTCTCTATACCGAGTTTGAACTAAGTGACAATGCATGTTGAGTTTAAAGTAACCAACTCGACACCCAACTTAACTCATTATGCCAATTTTGGTTAAACCAGTGATTGTCAACTTTAACCTTCTATCATCCAACTGAGCTAGTCTATTCTTATTGGGATCTTAATCAAGTAAGTGAACCAATTTTTATCTTTATAGTCTAAGCTCATCTACTTAGGTTTCCCAACAAAGAAGAGTCGTATGTATCCCCCAAACAAAAGGGTGAGATATGTGGTTGAATTCATGAGTCATATATCAAAAACAAGGTTATTTGAAGCCTTTATAGAATTTATATCCCATGAATGTGGGACAAAAAGGTGATGGTGATGGAAGGGGATCAACCTTGCATGCCATTCAATTTTGGTAAAATGGAATGAGCTCACCAATTGAACTGAGTTGGGGTAGTTGATGTTTAGTCAGACTGCCTATTTTGACATAGCCGAGTATGGGAGAATGTTATCAGATAAAAGACCATAGATTTATGGCAAAGTCATGGCATGATCTTATGGCTTATTTTACATGGTCTTGATGGGATTAAATTGCCTATTTGGAAGGATTTTTTTTATATCCTTGGGTGAAGATGTAGATCCAAAGAAGATGACATCACCTATTTGTTAAGGCCTTCAGGCCAAGCATGAAAGGGAGTTTTATAGAGTCTATTTTAAGACAAGATCCAAATGGAAGAAATATAATAGTGTTTTTATGTATTGAAAGAAGGTCAGAAGGAGAGATCACCATAGGAGGTTGAGCATGGGTGAAGAAACTATGTATTGATGGAGAATGAACCTTGTTTAGCCAAAAAAATTAAACCAAAATGATTGGCATTTGTGGGATGCATAAGCATGACTATGTATTGAATCCACATAGTCATGGATGTGAAGGATTTAAGTATTTGGGAGGTTGTTTTGTGAATGTGAATTCCAATGGGGGTCAATAGATATCTTTTGTAGACCAAAAGATGAGCTCGAGAAATAATACATCTATTTAATAGGCCATGGACGTATGATGAACCCAAAGAGGCATGTCTACCTGTAGACTTATAGGCATGTATTCCTAAATGAAGTAAGAGGCTTTGACATCAATATTATTCTATTGTAATTATGATGTCTATTTTTGAAAGGCTTTTAATCCTTAGGCAAAGATAGTGATATTGAATGAAAACACACAAGTATATATGTGTCTATATATTGCATGTAGACTCAATCCAATAGGGAGATACACCTATTAGATGGTTTTTAAAGTCATGAGTTAAGTTAAATAGACCTAGGATTTTTAATTTTTTCATATTCTTCCATTTGGTAAAGATTGTTGTCTATAGTAATGCTAGTAGACCCATGCAATGAATATTATCTTCTATTTTGTAAAGGCCATGTGGCCATAGAAGAAGTATATATAGTCTTGATATTTTTATGGTCATTTCCTCTATGAGGAATACATATAATTAATTATAGGGTTATTTTTAAGGAGTTATAAGTCTATAAAACAACCAAAGACACCCTTTATTGTCATTAATGCCCATGTATTAGAGTGTAGATATACTCTAATGGAGAAACATGCCTGATTATATGGAGAGGATAAAGAGATGCTATTGATAAAGAAAGACATTTATTGAATGAGTCAGAGTCTTCATATAGTTAGATTACAACATTATGAATAGGTCTATTTATCATTATTATAAGTTGTATTATTACTTATAAATAGATTCTTTTAATGGATCAAATAGTGGTTTAGCAATCCTAGAGACATATCCCAAATGGTTGAACTTTGTTATCAATTTTGTGTCATTTTCCATTCCAATTCATTATGAGTTTTAGTGTATAATTCAATTTTCAAATGAATTAATTATACACTAAGATTAAACTATGAGAAATTGTAAAGTGACACAAATTAGGAGTTTAATGTAGGAAATGAGTTTATAGAGTTTTTCTGAGCACTTTATTCATTCCTTGAATTCAACATCCAATTTATATTTGATTTAAAGGGAATTAAGATTTTCAATATCTGATTTTAAAAACTATTTGATTTATTAAAAATATAAACCCAATTTATGGATCATCTAATGAGGTTACAAATTTTAATCTTGGTAGAGTCTAGTCATGCCCAAGAGAGGGATCGATTTCAAGGCTTTGAAGCCTATTTATATAGCAAATTGGGAATGAGAAAGATGGGGAACCCACATGGGAGAATGGAGAAGGGGTCATTAATGATTAATAAATATGGTGGTAGTTCATTGATTCTTTTTTGTATGCATGCTTTCTTCCAATAGGGACTAATCTTTTGTTAGCAAGCTAACCTTTATTTTATCCAATAACCTTCAAGTTTTCTCACTGGCTGAAAGATACACTAGAGGACAAGAGTCTATTTTTCATAAAGAGTCATGACTAAGTCTATTGGAAAAAATATCTCTAAGATCATAATAGAATCACTACTTCAACTGCTTCTCCAACAACTAGCTCTCTTTGTTTTAATTCTCCACACCACCTCTACTTTCTTGATGTTGTAAGGAAAAAGTTATCATACCCTTGGGATTGATAGGGTCATCACCATGTCTACTTTTAATGGTTGTCTATCAGATCCATGACCATGTCAAAAGATGAGACACTCTTTAATTAATCATAGATCTACCCTATTTTAATATCTAAGCATAGGTCTCTTCTATAGATCAAAAACTAAACTCATTTATTGGTTTTCCTATAGTTATTATATCAATGCATACCTATAGATCACATACCTTCCTTAATGATCTCTATGTTAAGTCTAAATAGACCCATTCTCTGTTTTAATCTTATAAGCATTGAGAACTCATTATATGCATAGTCATAGAATAATACTACAACTTTGGAAAATGGAGTTGATAGGTGCTCAATCTATGACCAAAGGTCTTGAGTTGTGCTTTAATGGTGATGGAACCTTATTGGAAATGGATCTTCACCATTAAAAACCTTTAGTATGTAACTATGTCTACTTAATGGTGTTTGATTGAGCTCTAATGGCAGCATATTCCCATTAAAACATTTTTCTTGATTTAACCTTGATCACATGTTTGACCTCCACTTACAATCCCTGGCTTCAAATTTTAATTTTAGTCATTGATCTTTATTTGGGCCCTCTCATATTATGCCACGGGTTAAATCTTTATTTGTTTCATAGGTTCCTACTAATTCTTTCACCTCTTGTGCATTTTTGATCTTGATCTGTATGATTAAACATGAGCCATTGATCTTATGGTAGTTTAACACACTTGTGACACTTGGCAGCTTCTTATTTAGCTTCAAGATCCATTAACTTATTGACTCAATGTTCACTATTGATCTGATCTATATGAGTGAATATGCACCATTAGATCTTTGGGACCCATTGACACTGTCAGTTGATGTATACCATTGGATCTCTATCAGGGCACCCAAGATCTTTCCACTTGTCAGCTTCTTGCTTATGCTAACCTTTTGACTCATTGCTCATCATTGATCGTCAATGTATGATCAAATGTGCTCTGTTAGATCTTGGGATCCACTAACATCTATTAGATGCCCACTCATCATTAGATATTTGATACTGTTGAATGCCAACCATTGATCTTTCTCATTTTAAATCAAATGGCTATTTCATGAAGCTTAAACTTGACATTCATGTGAATGTCTCTTTCTGCAAGTAAAAGTTTGAATCTTTATAACTTGAGATAAACAACTCATCAAGTTCTAAAATTTGTAGATAATGATCTAGGAATGAATAAATTTATGTCTATGTGGTATTTTAGCCCTGAGAGGCTTTTTAATCATAATTATTAAATGCATAATTGAGTTGACTCATTCATTTATACATGAATCCTATGATGGTCTGGTCTTTCAAAACATGTACAAGAACTTTCAAGTCTCAAAATGAGTTTTTGAGACCTATGAAACCTGCTTTATGTCCATGAATGCTTGAAACACCATCAGAACCTATTTTATATTCTTCCCTTACAACTCTAGACCTATCTCAAGACTTGTTTCTCAAAGATAAATAAATTACTCTTTAAGCTTTCTTAAAGTGTTTAAAAATCTTTGTAAGCAATATGAGATCTTTGGACTACTCATTCAATCTAGAACACTTTCTCAACACGTTCATCCAGGTAGAAGATTTGTATGTAGGACAATAATAAGTATGATCTATCTTCTTTGAGTTATGGTTGATTTATAGACATGATGTATTTCTAATTGCATGAATTCTGGTGAACCCAATATGAATGTAACCATTGTAGGTTTTATTTCACATTTTTCATTATTCTATCATTTTATTTATTATTTATATATTTACAATAGTAGGTCAATAGTGTTGGTATAGTTTCTAAATTTTATGTGCACGTATAACACATAGTCACATCAAAATTACTATGTTCTATTTGTGTAGGTCTTCATCAAATATAGGCTATTGGGTTGCATAGGTTTGACACATTACATGTTTTTTATTCTAGATAGGCTACTAGGTTGACCCTATCAACACAGTACACTTTCAAATTTCTAGAAAATATACTAGGTTGGCAATGCTGGTATAGTATTCTTTATAGGTTTCATAAAATAGGGAACTGTAGAATTAGGTCGACCTAATTAACATAGTTGATATAATTTACAAGTAAAAATAAAGGCACTTCAAAAACAATCACACTTTTCTATACATATTCCAACCCACCAATCCTTTCTCTCTTTCTCTATCGTTTCTATTATTTATTATAGTTTTGTTTTTCATAGTTTGTAGCATTTAAAACTACCCTTATATAATAAACTAAGCCCACTCTATCCACCTAGTTATGTATTCTATCTTCTATCTGAAAGACTAGGTCAACACTATCAATCTAGTTATTAATAGACCCTTACTTTAGTAGTATAGTAGTCACATTGTTAAATCTGCTCTATATTCTCTACATACACTATCATCTGAATTGATATTGTACTATGTTTTAAAGTTGTAATTAACACTTATATACTAGTAATTAATTCACACTTTCATTTTTATTTACTTTTGTGCTTAGAATAGATCACATGGTCTAATTAGGTGGTTTGTCAATATATCATTTAGTTACACTATTTGTTTTTCTTTCTTGCACACACTACAAAATCACATAATCTTGAAATGCATTTAAAAAATTGTCTACACAAGGCCTACCAACTTATATTTCAACACCAAGGGGGAAGCCAACTTGGTTTTTTGTCCAAGTATAAACATGTAGTTAATGGTATATATTGGCAAATCACTTGACACTTTTATCTTTTTGGTGTGTGAAGTAAGGGGGTAAGCCCTAATACCAAGCCAATACCATTACCAACACAGATGCCTTTCAGCCTAAACATCTTGAAACCATCCATAGATTGCTTTCTAGTTCCTTATTTATAGTCAACTTCCTATCAAACTTAAAATCATACTCTAATAATCTAATAATATTCATGATGACCATTTAGTTAGCATTTACTTTCCAAGTTGACTGCTTGCTCTTTTCTCAATTATATGTTGTATTACAAAAACCTACATTCACCAATATTGGTGTAAGGTTTTGTGTTGTGTCCCTCAATTGTATCATCCTCATTGATCCAATTGATTGTGTCCTTCTTTTCACTTCTTGATTTCAAAATTAATTTCAATTTTTTTTTTGTTTTTGTACAATATCATTCTATTCAACACAGTCTCTTATACACTGTCTGTTTCCCCTACCTATAGAACTAAGTCGACCCTGTCGACATAGTATTATTTTCTACCTCTTAGGATATAGTACTATGTCAACCCTATCAACTTTATATATTTTTTTTCCCATTTTATGTCTAGGTTATAGAACTAGGTTAACCTTGTTGACTCTATATCCCTATTTTCTTAGTTTTCAAACCCTGTTTCCAATATTAGGTCAACCCAGTCGACTCTATACTCTTTCTACTTTCCTTTTCTATCTAACTCAGTTCTTTTTTTCTCTTCCTTAGTATTTTGTTAATTTCTCTCAAGTCATTATGAATTACCCTATTAAAATATTCTTGGATAACTTGAATTCATTTAGATACTATATGGAATGTTCATTTCTCCTTCTCTTTTCCTCCCAAGAGAACCCTCACTCTTGGAGCACCTCTTCCCCTCCTTCATCTATGGCTTATAATATGGTCCAAATCACACCTCAAGATGAAGTAAGTAGATCTGATCCTTTCTAAACCTATCAAGGCAATTCCCATATTCAAACTCTTCAAACTAATATAAGAGCAATTTACACAAGTTTAATCAATAATCTCACTAATAATCCATTTTCTAATAACCCTCCCCCTAATACTAATTTGGGGAATGATCTTACAAACATCAACCCACCTATTAATATGACTCAATTTCTCTAACAAGTCATAAAACACCTGAACATAGTGCAAACTTCTAACACTTCTTCAATGATGCAACTGCAATGTCATTTGATCAATATGGCTAATCAACTTTTGGGTTTCCATCCTCAAGCCAATCCCAATTATATTCCTTCACCTCCTAAATATTTTCCAAGTAATTTTATTCCTCAACCTATAATGCATAACAAAATTCTTCAAACTATTCAAAATGAGCCTTTATCTCCATTCATTATTTCCATTGATATTGGTAAAATATCTCTAACTATCAAGTATGATGGGACTAAAGACCCTGCCTCATTTCTCAAAGCTTTTGGCAATCCTTACAAAGAGTGGATCCAAACTAATACCTTCACCACAACTAAAATATTAGTAAAAACCTTTATTAATGATGTATTAGAATGGTACAACCAACTTCCATAACATTCCATTTAGCAACTTGAGGATTTAGTCAATCCTTTAGTTAAATAGTTTCAACATAATGATCTTCCCAAAATTTGTCTTAGCCACTTCATCAATACTAAGCAATCTCCCACTGAATCAACTCATGATTTTATCAAATGATGGAAACATCTTGATCATAAATCAAACCATAACATGATTGATGATAATTTGTTTAAAATCTTTATAACTAATTTAACTCCTCTTCAATATAAGGTTTGAACTTTTGCTCCCCAAACACTTAATGAAGCTCTTGACCAAGCTAAACATCAAGAATCTCTCATGAAACAATTCAAAACTAATCCTAAACTTAAAGTATCTTTTCAAACATATTCTAATGCTATCATTGGTATTAATCCTCAAACCAAACTAGGAGTTACTAAAGATAGCATTCCTTCATCTTCTCACACACCACTCATCATGCAACAAATGAAGAAATTTTTACCATCCTCTAAACCTTTTACTTATCCTAACAATCCTCTTAAGTGGTATGACCCTAATAACTTTTGTTGGTTCCACATCAACATCAATCACTCCCATAAATCATGTAGAGGGATCACTAAATTTGTCATCTCCTATATGCTTGGTGATTCATTTAATCATGAAGCTATGATCAACCTTCGTCATCAAAAGTACATCATTGCTTCTTAAAAATGACAAGTTTCTAAAGCTTATACATTGAATAACCAAAAATATTTTTCCACAGCTAATAATCAACAAACTACCAAATATGTTTGTGCTATTGATGTTGATTATGACCAATATTAGAATAATTCTCAATATGTTAACACTGGTAAGGTTAATTATCATTGCAAGCCAACTCACACAGATCTTGTTACCAAACCTAAGAATACATCATTAGAATAATAAATTCTCAAAGATACTACAACCACTAATATCACTTCAAAATCCCTTATAGAATCCCCTATGGAACCACTTCCTCCATCAAAACCCCCAATTATTTATATTCCTTCAAAATCTACCTTACCTCTTAAACATCATGTTGGTTCTTGTAAATCCCATTGGAACTTTCTTGAAGAACTCAAATCTATGCCTTATAAGATTATAATTATGCGGTTATCTCATACTTCCCCTTATCATTTTAAGTTATTTATGCAATAATTACAATAAAATTAAAGATCCATCTCCTATAGATGAAGAACCACTTTCTATTGAATCTCAACCTACCATTATGTGTACCATTGAAACCATGTGTCCTTCTTCCAAGCCTTCTTTTGAATTTAATGAAGAACACATGATCGATGATGAAATTATTTTTTGTGTTTATTATCACCACTATTTATTAAAATATCCATTAAGATTAACCTTATTTTTAAAGTTCTAGTTGACGAAAGCGTTGGTATTAATATGACATCTTTGTGGCTTATCCAATAACTCGATTATAACAAGGATCATTTCAATCAAACCTACCTCATCTATCATGGTTTTGATAAGACTAATCAAAATCCACTTGGTTGTATTTGGCTTCCAGTAAAAAATGGAATTAAGATCATTCAAACTAAGCTTATGGTCCTTGATTTACCCTTATCTTATAACATACTCCTTTGTCGCCTATGGACTCATAGAATGAGGTCCATTGCTTCTTTCGGTAGCTAATGTATTAAATTCTTGCATAATGGAAAATGATATAAGCATGAGGATGATCCCAAGCCTTGAAGTATTCAACTTCCTAATCCAAAATTTTAGTATCATATTCTTACCATTCCTAATATCAATATTGTTCCTTTACTCAAGTTCATCAACATTAATCTTGATTTACAAGTCACTCTTACGGATTTAGATGATTATGAACCTAATTATTTTAAACATACTTACATCATTACCGAGCTACCTCCCTACATTTTAGAATGGATTCCTCCTTCTTTATTACCTTGGGAGCGTATTATTCCCCTCATTGATGAGATTACTTATTTTCCCCCTCCATGTAATATCCAAGATCCTTCTTTACCTCAAGAGGCCTTTACTTGCAATGACTTTGGAGTGCATAAATTATTTCAATATCCTCTCATCATGTCTCCACATACATTCATTAATATTGGAATTTCATCTTCTAAAACTCCCCCTAAATATCAAGCATGTACAATTTATCCAACATATTATGATAATTACATAATGGCCCAAGCTCAATCTCAAGACTTGGATGTTCAACATTATCAAAAAACCTTAGATAAAATATATGATTTTAATTGGGATGTTCATACCATTTCCACATATCATGTATTAGATCCCTAAGATCATGTGCTTCCTACTAATTCTTCACTTCTTGATACTCCTTGGGTGGTAGAACAAATCATACCTTCTAAACCTCTAAAAATTCTTGCATCTTCTCTACCACCTATGGATCCCATCATTGCATCCAATCCTTCCCCCATCATAGAAACTAATTATACACCAATCCCATATGATATATCTACTTCTCTTACTCTTGAGATTACATTAGATGCCAAGGCCACTATTGTCCATCAGCTAATTTTTGAATATGATCACCATGGTAATAGAATTATTGATCTCAAAGTGGATGTTGAGTATTATGTTTTTCTTCCCACCTTATATAGTGATGAAGTTATTCTTAAAATACTTCATTCTTGAGAACCTCAAATTCCTCAACAACATCATAAACTTGGGAATTTCAAAACCAAATCCCCTTGCTTCAAAAAATTTATTTATTGCATTGATCCTAAAGCTAATCCAATTTATTCTTTACCTAATGCACCATACCACTTCTAAGATGGTAATTCTATGCTTATCAAAGAGACTAATCGCATTGAATATGGTACTCCATCCTACCCCTAACTAATTATAGTTCATCATGAACTTTCACATATCAAATACAATAAATTTAGCTTATTTTTTTATAAATATCATGAGATCTTCACCTGGTCCTATGGGGACATGCCTAGTATTAACCATAGCATTATGGTGCATAACATCATCACTTATCTTGATGCTAAACCTATGCATCAAAAATAACATTAATTTCTACTTGAAGTTTCCATTTTATGTCATAAGGAAATCATCAAACTTATTTATGCTAAAATTATCAAACCAGTGGAATATTCTAAATGGGTTTATAACATAGTTCTCATTCATAAAAAGTTCACTATGGTTATTCACATCTACATTAATTTTCATAACCTTAATCTCACCTATCCGAAGGATAATTTCCCTTTACCTTTAATATATGCCATTGTCAATTCCATAGTTAGTTATGATATGTTTTCTCTTATAGACAGCTTCTTGAGTTACAATCAAATTCACATTGCCCCTGAGGACCAACATAAGACCACTTTCACCATGGAATGGGGCACCTATTACTATGTCAAAATGCCCTTTACCCTCAAAAATGGTAGAGCTACTTACCAAAAATTAATGAATCACATCTTTCATTAGATTATCCATAAAATTGTTGAAACCTATGTGGATGACTTCATTACTAAATATAAAAGTCACAAGATTGATCTTTTCGATCTTACCATCATCTTCGACCATATCCTCAAATATTGAGTTAAAATAAATCCTTACAAATGTGTCTTCAATGTCATATCTATAAAATTGTTAGGATTCCTAGTCTCTCTCCATAGCATCAATGACAAGCCTACTAAGATTAGTTTTATCTTCAACATGCCCCTTCCTTTTTCCATTCTAGACATTCACACTTATCTAAGCAAACTTGGGGCAATTAGATAATTCATCCTGAAAATGGCTTACCATATCCACTCTGTCAATTCTATTTTTAAGAAAGGTAATGCTTTATAATGGATAGATCCTTCTTAAAAATACTTTTATAACATGAAAAAATCATTGCTTCTTCCACCTATGCTTTGTCCTCCTGAAAATGATTGATCCTTCATCCCATATACTTCTTCTACACCCATATCAATCAGGGCAATGATTTCCCAACAAGATGATACCAAAAGATGGAATGTAATCTCTTACATCATCTAAGGCCTCATTGATTATGAGAAATGTTATACAAAAATCAAATGTGATTGCCTTGCCATTTATTTCATAGTTGAAAAACTTTAACATTACATGATTCATCAGAACACCTACATCATCATTCATTTTGACCCCCTTCATCACTTCTTCTCTAAAGCCTTTCTTCCTATAGATATAATTGGAAAATTGATGGTCTTCCTTATGGAATTTGGTTTTTGCATTGTAACTTAAAATTTTGTCAAAGGACAAATCATAGCTAATCAACTTGTTGTAGTTCTTGTACCTACTACTGATCACTTTTAAGATAGTCTTATTTATGATAATATTCTCTATATTGAAGGTCTCAATCAATCCATCCCTCTTAAATATTAATTCTATAACTTCACTTCTAATCTAAAAGTAAGTAATCTTGATGAATCTGATATCCTCCTTGATACTACTAAATCAAAATTATTTATTGAGGAACTTCCTAAAATTAATGTTGACTTGCATGAGGTTAATTAAACCCTTCACTTTGATGGTACTAAATGCCTTCAAGGAGTTGGGGAAGTTTCCATTATTATAATTCCTCTTAGTAAAATCACCCCTTTATCTTTTCACTTAAACTTTGATGTTGTTAATAATATGGTAGAGTACAAAGCTTTAATCTTAGGCATGAGAGTTGCTATTGATTTAGATATCCAATATCTTCATGTCTTAGGTGATTATTAACTCATTTACCACCAAGTTAATGGTGATTAACAATAAAAAAGTGATAATATCATTTATTATCATCAAATTACTACTCTCACTAAATCCTTCATTTCTTTCACAATCGAGCCTATCCCTCGAGATAAAAATTCAAATATTGGTTCCCTTACTTTTTTAGCTTCTCTATTTCATCCACATCAAGTTCTTTCTGATCCCACTTTTCATATATAAATAGTAAAATCTCCATATTCTTTTCAACCACAATATTCACTAATCTATCACATTGAGGCTATCATTATTTTATAAATCCCATGGTATAAGGATAACATTCAATTTATGGAACATCAAACTTATCCTCCCAACTTAGACTCTTGTGAAAAGACTTGCATTCATAAATAAGCTTATAAATATGTATTTATATATAACATCCTTTATTGTAATAATATTGAAGGTACCTTGCTCCACTGTGTTAGGCAAGATGAGGTCCCTCCTCTCTTGAAAAAATACATGGGGCATTTGCGGTGGCCACTATAGTAGACATGCTACATCCCATAAATGCCTATGTATGGGATACTTTTGGCCCAATTTTGAAAAGGATGCAATCAAATTCACTAAAAAATGTACTCCTTAACAAATTTATGATGATCTAATTCCTTCACCTCTAGTTGATATTTAAACTATCAAATATCCCTGGCCCTTTTCCATGTGGGGATTAGATCTCATCGATAAATTAAGTCAATCTCAAGATGGGAATGTATTTATAATCACAGCTACCAAATACTTTACCAAATGGGTTGAGGTTATGTCCCTGGTTAATGTCACTATTACCACCATCTCTAAATTTATTCTTAATCAAATCATTTGTCATTTTAGTGTTCCCCATACTATCATTTTAGACAATGGTGGTAATTTCAAAAACAAGGATATCAAATAGCTCTATGCTAAATTTAAGATCAATCATAAAAAATTTAGACATTTTCATCCATAATGTAATGGTCAAGCTAAGGCCACCAATAAAATTCTCCAAAAGACAATTCATAAAACTCACATGGAGTGGCATCTTCATCTTTATCCTACTCTTTGGGCCTATCGAAATAGTATACATACTGCCACTGGGGAAATTTCATTCTCTCTGATTTATGATTTTGAGTCAGTAATTTCCTTAGAATTTGAACTTCCCTCTCCTTTTATATCTCTTCATGGTATCATCCCTAATGAATAATTTAATGAAGCTCACCTTCATGCCCTAGATCTCCTTGATGAATGTCATATTTCTTCTTTTTAACACAATCACCAATACAAGGCCCATATTTCTTAACAACATAACAAACGTGTTAAAATATAGACATTTGATTTTGGTGATCTTGTCCTTAAATTATAATGCACTCATGACAAAGAAGGTAAATATGCTAAAAATGGAAGGGACCCTATTTAGTCAAAGATATTCTTGGTCTAAGTACCTATCACCTTCACATCAATAAAGGCCATATTTTCAAAGAGCTCACCAACACACAATTTCTCAAGAAGCATTTTGCTTAAATACTTACATTCTCTTCATTCTTGTTATAAGTTATGTTTATAACACTATTTATAGGTTACTTACATAAGTTATTTATAGTTTTTTCTTTTTCACAAACCTTAATCCTTCCTTTTTGGTCTTTTGGTTTCCCTTTTTCTCATGAGTTTCATTGTAAAACCGTGGATAGGACCCAGTCTTCCTCATGATGTACTATAATATTCTTTATTTTCATACTTTTTACAAGATTTTTTTACACCCTCATGGGTTTCACTTTTACGATTTGTAGTGTAAGACCATGGATACGACCTGGCCTTCCTCATAAAATCACCATCTTGTCATTCCTTTTATAGAATGTGTTTTGCAATGGTTATGAGTTATTGATATTTATTATCAATGTTTAGTGTTTGATTCTTTTGGTAGATGAAATTTACATAAAAATCTATTTTAGCATGTTGTCCTCCATTTCCCTCATTCTTATGATAAGTAATCACACTTTTCTATCATTCAATCCCTTATTTACACCTTATCACATTTTTTTAATTTGAAGTAATTAAAATTATTTCATGTTTTATTCCTCTTGATTTCCTTTCCCTTCACTCGAAATTTGATAAAATAAGGTCAAATTCAAGATAGCACTTTTATTTCACCTAATTTTATGAGACTTTTAGACACTATGCTCTCTAAAGTTCTCTTTCTTATCAATCAAATCCCAAGTATTCAAATGAAAGTCATCTTTAGCACCCATGTTTGGTTTTCCAAATCTGTATAAAGGATGAATTGAAAAAATCCATCAATAAAGTTAAAATCAAAATCATTTGAAATAAAAGGCAACATACAAATCTCAAAATTCAAAATCACACCAAAAGACATGATTACAAGTACATATCCTACCCACAATTAAATCTCAAACTCCATAGTTTGCCTCACAATAGAACCAAGGTATATTAGGGTGTGGTAGGCTAGTAGATTGGAATAAGATAATTCAATAAACTCTACAGTACTACCTACTTTCTCACACAAGAACCCAATCTTCTTAGTAGATCGATGGCTCTATAAGGGGTCTTGAAGAATAGGAAACACATTGTGGGAAGGTAGGTCCATTTTAATTTTCATGCATATAGCCTTCATGGGATGATCCACATACTGAATTTGTTGACCTAAGACTTGTGTGGGTAAGAGAATTTCTTCAGAGTCTTTAGGTTTGATAGTCCTCTTGTTTTGACAAACCTCATTTGAGTGTCTTAACTTCAATAAAGAGTTCCTCTACCTTGGTTTTTCCTTTATTCTCCCTTCCACACATTTCATTTCCCCCTTGATAGGTAAATTGTGATTCCAAATTATTTTTACCTCTTATCTACTTCCTTATTCTTCACATCTTAAAAACATGCTAACACTACTTTATTTCAGCTTTATCTATCCTTAGAGAAAAACACTATGTTTGAGCAACAATAAATTATTATTTTTACACCATGGCTTTACATTATTAGACTTGTTTTGCTTTATTTTACTATGTATTATTTTTGTACCACCCATTTTATAGACACCTGAGTCCATCTTTACTTTCATGTACCTTTTTCCATTTTTGAATGAGGTTGGCTTGTTACTTTTCCCTCCTCAATGTTGTTTTCCCTTTTATGCATCTTTTTCCATTGATGATTGAGTAAGGATTGTTACTACTCACTCATCAATGTTATTTTACCATTTTTGCTTGCCCATATTTGTTTAAGTAATCATAGTTAATGCTTTCACATTGAATTTTGATTATCATCCTTTTTGACATGTATCTTTAGTTTGACTTGGTGAGTTTGCCTTTCTAACTTAAGGTTTACTTGTTTGAGTTTTTAGGCCTTTAGTAGCCTTGGATTTTTAGTTACCTAATTTACTCCTAAATTTTGACTTGGTCATTTGGTCTAACATAACACTTATCACCCTAGCTTGCCATGGTTCCAAGTATGTCCCATCTAAATAGCACCATTTATCTTAGCTCTCCTACATTCATTTGTTTTTGCTCTTTAGTTTTTTATTCTTGGGTTTGTCAAAAGCAGTCTCTGTGCCCTCCACAATCAAAACTAATAACATAGTAGACAACCATCCAGTGATAAAGGTAAGTCAAGGTACACATCACATTTACTTTTCAATTATTTCCTTTTTAATCATTTATTTTATGCTTTAAAATGTTGCACCTATTTTTAGCCTCAACATTGTGTGTTACTATGTTCTTTCTCAAATCACCATCCCCTATTGCACCTAAGTGACACATGATGAGATTTGAGTGGGGCATATGTATACACATAATATTTTCAAATTTTATCAATATTAATGCTTTTTATCTTTTAGGAACCCATCAAGTCTCAATATCTCTAAGTTCACACCTTAAAAGGTGCATCAGGAAAGGGGTGGGTAGACCATTGGTGATTCACAGGATCGTTGTCCCTTATTTCCACTTATTACCAATCCAATAAATTCCTAAAAACTATTCCCTAAGCTATTAATCCTCATTTTCACAATCTTCTAGTCATTTCCCACCTTTCAACCCTCTTTTCCTCACTTAAAACCCCTTTTGATATTTTATAATACTAGGTCAATTGGGTTGACCCTATATTGTTTTGGGTAAAATTCATTTAGGGTCTAAGTCAACTCTTGGCCAACCTAGCCTATGACCTAGTGAATTTTTTCCCATAATAGTAATAGGTTTATTGGGTTGAACCTATCATTTGAAACTTTTAGAAGGGCTTAGGTTTGAATCTACCTATATATACAAGATCATTTCATCATTATTTACCAATGAACAAGAGTTATTATTTACTTGTGCTTCTTTATAATCTGCTCTTCCACATTCTACTTGAGGAGTCTTAGCTTAGGGTTTTTACTTGGATAATATAGTCTTATAGAGAATTATTGGATGATTTGGCCTTTCTTAGTGATCCTTACAAACCATAATAACCTCTTGTTAATCCCCTTTGGCCAAGGGAGATATTGAGTGTCGATGGGTTCATCTTTTAGGTAAGTATTCTTTAACTTTTCTCCTCACTTTAGTAAATATAAGTAGCTTAAGTATTGGCTTAAAATAATATTAATATTCTTATTCATGTATTAGGGTCTTACTCATGCATAGCTTAATTAAGATTCTCTTATGCATGTTTGTTTATTTACTAACCCCCATATTGTGCCACAAGCTATGGTGAGCACTAGATTAGATTTATTTACTTTACTTGTTATTAGTTTAGTGAATATGAAAACATAGGGCTTAGTTAGGTTTATTTCATGATTGTGATTGAATAGAGGCTTTGGAACCCTCCCTAGTGTGGTTGATTGTGATAAGATATCCCCTAATTGGGTTTAGTAGATCCCCTTATTGGTCATGTTTTCGATTATCTAATGTATCCCCAATTAGAAGTGTAAGTATGATCTATCTTCTCTATGTTAGGATTGATTTATAGACATGATGATTTTTTAATTGCATATACTATTATTACCTATACCGAAAGGATTCAGTAATTGGTAATTACACTTGATAATCACAAGGTATGTGATGACTTATATGTGTTTAGAATATGAGAGACATTAATGACTTTAGGGGTACATTGGTTACATTCCCTTTGGGAACTCATACTAAATTTCCAAATCATGTAGCTAAAATTTAAATATAATGGGAAAAAGGTTGTGCTTCATGGTATGACCAATGGAGCCCCTATGGAAATCAAAATGAACATAATGAAAGGTGTCACATTTGATAGTACTCTTTCTAAATCCCAGTTGATTCATGATTAAACTATCATGGATTCACTTAGTATAACTGTTGGAGAAGCATTACCTAGTAAAGGGATTTCAATTATTTATTATATCATAGAAGAGAAACTAGTCTAACTACCTCACAAGGAATACTATAAGAGACATCAAGATTGGTTTGTGATCTTAGTATTTGCTGGGATAGTTCATGCATTGTTTGAGGGAAAGTAATCTTTGGGAAGGGTAGACTATTATGTCCCCTTCTTTAAATAAAGAAAATAATACTTTAATAATAATGTTTTAAGTGGATACCCCAATGTCACTTTATAATTACAACTTAAAAGGGGACACTTAATCATTATTATTAATTGAGTGGAGCCAAAGTTAATTAATTAAAAGGCCAAGAGGGAAAAATAAAAGTAATTATTATTATAAGGAGAGAAAATGCGAATATTAAATTAAAATTAATTATAATTATTTTAGGGTTAGGGTGAAATTATAAAAGTGAGTTTCATAAAAGGACAAATGGTAAATCATTATTCATTATGATTGATTATTCACATTTACCAATTCTTGACAGAATTCTATAATTCTTTCACTTTTGCCTTAGGATGAAAACCTTCATTATAGCCAAATCAAAGGATGAAAGCCATCCAATCCACAGGGGCAATTCCATACAGAGATTACAATTTAGAAATTCAATAGGTTATTTATATGAATTCATATAATTAGGGTTTGTAGGGAGTTACCATTTATTTCAAGAGGTTGTGAAGCTACTGGGTCAACAAAAAATTCCAAAATAAATTTTATAGAGTTTTCCCTAGCTAGGTATTATCCCCTTTTGCCCTAATTTTATTGTCCTTACCTATAAAAATTAGAATGCATCTTTTAAGGTCTATAAAAAAAAGTGAAAATCCATATGGCATTCATTTCATGGCCATTTTATATTAGACTGGCCAACATCGTAGCATTTTTAGGTTTGTTGTACTACGTTGAGCCATTTCACCTAGGGTTTCTAGTGTTTCACATGCATTTTAAGTTAATTCTAGGTTAGGATTTGGTAAAAATATAATATTTAGTTTTTGTATGCTATTGTAATTTTTAATTGACTAAAATAAATAGTACCTTTTTGAGCTATCAGTATTCTATTTCATATATTATATTAGGGTTTGATTAAATTTTTAGGAAAATTTAAAAAAAATAGAATTTAAATTTTTTTAAAAAGGGGATATTTCATCTAGGTCTCCTCATACAAGATCATAGATATTTTGATTGTGTCCAAGTCCTATTACAACCTCCCAAAATGCATAGTCTCTTATGATGTGGTCACATTTGATGAATGGACTAGCACTTATCAAATATATGATGTCTTGAGGGACTGGGCAAAAAATCTAAATGTCAAATGGGTTAACAAGGTAGACATCAACTATTAAAATGTATGAACCTTCAAGGAAGGGATTTGAGTGGGTATGATCCTATTAGATCAAATTTTTAGGGTGACCAACTATGTGCATATTGATCTATTATGGGTGCCTTACTACATATAATCCTCAAAGGTGATCAAGGCCTAGACTTTGGAGGTGTGATCAAATTCAACCTTGTCAAGGCAATATCAGATTCTTGAGGTGGAGGTAATCTATATATGATGAGATACTTGGTGGATGTAGTTTTTTCCACCATTCTGTTTAATCCCTCTGCCTTTCCACCATGGGTTCTCGAAGGTGTAGTGGTCCATGTCATTTTTTATAAACTATATGGCCATCATTATTGCAATCACATATGGGATATTTGTGATTCCTTATATTTAGTGGTCTATATTTCCATCAACAAGGTGGTTATGCCTTAAATCTCCAAAAAAAATAAGGTAATCTCTCACCTTTATAGGTGATTACTAGTACTATAAGGATGACACCATCATCTTAGTGGTTAGTACCCTAAAATCTCCCCTTCGATTGCCTTACCAAGTTTCAAATTGGTTGGAAGAGTAGGATATTACCATTCAATGGTTAAAGGCATATTTGGTCACTACATCAACCACCAATAAAATTATTCCCTAGCCTTCCCCATCACCATCAATTATCATGTATACAAGAGTCTACCCTCATTGCATAAGATGTCTATAGGTAGGGATTCCTATGCCTTGGGTAGGGTAGAACATAGAGAATGAGACTCCCATAAAATCATTAGGGCCCATATAGGGAATTATCAAGCCTACATCAACATCAATAATGGCCATGAGCCTAATGAAGATGATGAGGTCTGCCTCAACCCCACATATGATAAGGAGGTTCTTGCCTGACTCAAGGACAAAAAAATAAGAATGGAAAATGATTTTAGCCCAAGACATCCACCTAAGGTGTCCCTACCTCCTCTACATCAGTTGAAGCTAAGGATGACATTTACGTGACTCTTAAAATTTTAAGGAGGATATTATAAGGGTTCCCAACCCCTTCTCTTCCTTGGCCCTCTACTACACCTCTACCAACTCCCATGGTTCTAGTTGTGCAATAAGATATTATGCAAGTGTTGTATTTTTATATCATTATCAATTCAAAGTTAATCCTAAAGAATTAAAACATATGATAGACATAGATATACCATCCCTTGCTTCCATAATCCATCAATAACCTAGTGTAACATCCCTTAGTTTCTTATTCCCATAGTGGCCCACTTAGGTGGTGCCTCCCCTCTTTCTTATTTCACCCCCTCCATAATTCACCCAAGTACCTCTGGATTTGACTATACATAGTATACTAACATCCTAATTTACCTCTACTCAATCCATTCTACCCATAGGGATCTCAACAATAACCCCATTGGTTCTTCCACAAGTTCAACCACCTCTAGGTGCTCTTTTTTCAACAAATCTAGTGACATCCAGAATAATAAGTGCACCTATGTGCATAATTCAATTGGACTCAACCACATTAGTGTCACCTATGGTTACTTAATATACCCCTTAAGCAACCCCTTCCACCTCTTCCACTACAGCTCCTTCCACTGTAGTAATGTAATATAATTAGAGTAAGAGGCATAGGAAGAAGCAAAAAATAAATACTAATATTCAACCCCCTATTAATATTCATATCATTCTTAGGCCACCATTTTGCATTATCTTAGGTGCCCAAGGATTTGGTTTTAACTAGCCAACTTACTTCTTCCTATTATATTCCTCTCTCCCATGTATCATTATACCATAGGTTAATTTGAATTAGATCTAATGGAAAGCCTAAATGTTCCATGGGCCTCCCCTTTCATCCTACCTTATTATGCCCCCATGACTCACCCTCCTCCATTAATTTCATCCTTCATTCCTTTCATTTCATTCATTCTTCCTCCACCTCTCACTTCCATCTCTACCACCCCACTAACACCCCTTCTACCCAAAGAGTATCGATGGTGTTTCAAGCATTTGATATGATCATGTAAGGAGATCCATAAATGTAGTGGAGTTTGATAGGAATTTGAATAACATTAGGAGGATCCTCACATAGAAATTAATTTGAGGAGAACCTATGGTCTGGTAGACTCGGCAAGACCTATTATCCCTCACCAAATTGAGAACATCTATAGTAGAAGAGAGAGTGACTAAGGATCTAGTCTTTATGCTCTTATCCATGCATGGCATGTCTAAGAAGCTCATGAAATACATGCAGGAGTAGGTATGGGTGCTTGAAGCATAGGTTAATAGTACCTTCCCTATGGAATTATTCAAATGGGTCAAGAAATCCCTCTCATAGGTATTATCAACTCTTGGTGAGGTGGTCAAATAACTGACCAAAAGTAGGGCACATCTTTAGAGGGAAGATGCATATTTATAATCAATTGCTTTATGTAGATTAGAGTTATGTATTATATAGTACATTGGTCTTGTAAACTTGAAAAACTCAAACCTTGGTGATTCCTCTTATTTTTGGACCTTTGTCACTTTCATAAATCTTGCATACGCTCTATCTTATGCCCCTAGGCCTATCTCCTAGTCTGACTAGTCTTATTTCAATGACCCAAGCTTGTTATTTTTCCCAAAATGCTTAAAAATTACTTATCTTCCACCTCTATAACTTATGAGCTTATAATTACTTTCATTTTCCTTGGATAATAACATCCAATATAGGCACTAGTGTTGATGCTAGTGTCCTAACTTGATGCAAGTGTGCAGTGCCTTAAAGTCCTCCAATTTTTAAATGAAATGTATCCAAATTGTCAGCCTAAGTGCTTTAATGCAATTTACTTCTCCAAAGGGATTGGTATAAATATAAAGATCAAGCCTCATTTATTCCTCACCTGGGAAAAACCAAGCATACATGGGAAAACACCTAGTATTCATAACAAAGAGCACTCAATAAAGTAAATAATTCATATATTTTCCTGTTCTCAAATCAATAATAGCAAAAGTACATACACAAGACTAAAGTACTAAAGGATCAGTTGAAGAGCTATAATTTCCAAGTTACAAGCTAAGTCATTATTGTAATGATTTTGCACATATTATATGATTCACACACAATCCAACACATAGGAGATAACTACATTATTCTAATGACCTCTTACAAGTATTGGCTATGTATTCAATGATTAATGATAGAGGAGTATTAGGGTTCATCTTGACATATGTGCCCACTAACCCTTTTTTCCCCAAAGTCACCATGAAGATGAAGAACTAGGGTTTTGACATTTCATGAGGAGTGATATTCCATCACCTTGATCTAAATGCACTAGAGCAAAGGTAAAATCAAATCCAAAAGCATCCAAGAGTTCACATCATTTTTATAGCAAGTATTCCATATAGGATACTTTTATTGAACCCAAAAATTAGCATCAATGTAACCATCCCATACTAATGTTAGTGTATGTGGATCCAAAAGCATCCAATATAGAATATAATGACTATTCCTTAATCTTATTCTCATCTACTTCCTTCATATTATATATCTAACATTGTATCAGCATCAGAACCAACTATGTACTTTACTTCTTTATCATTTCCATACATAGCTTAATTTTACATTTTATATTTAGCCTATTCTTAGTTTTATAAATTTAGCATATGTTATTTATGATTTTAGCACCCAATTGGCCTATTGTAGATATAATTATCACCCTTGTGCTTATTAATTTTTTTATACCTCTTTGATGATTTAGATAACCCAAATATATATCACAAACATTTTAGGGTTAAACATTTGGTGAACCCGATCTTTGAACATCATTTTTGCCTAAGCATACCTTATAAGATGCTTTTTACCTACTTTGTCCTAATATTTATGTAATTCATATTGCTTATAATGGATGATATTGATTTATTTGATGACTATGATTATGAAACTCTCTAACTTTATATCAATGAAAGGGTAAAAATTTATTGATCATGTATCTTTCCAACTATTAAAGCATATAATCTCAAAAAATTGAATGATGCTTTATGTTATCTCTTTAATTAGGTCCATGATCCCACCATTTTAAGAGATGAGTTGAGACATATTAAAGAAGATAGAGAGACTTTACCCATACTTCATACACCACCATCATACAATTTTACTCTTAAATATTTGACAAAATATGGATATAAAGGCCAAGGATTGGGAAAACATGAGCAAGGTATAGCTCAACCTATTGTTCCAAAAAATAATGTGTCAGAAAGGCTTAAGATTTTCATAAAAATATATGAGGCACCAAAATGGAAAGTCATTTAATCATTCCCTTCATGCACATTTTACCATATAAGTGGGTACATATGAGCAAGAGGTTCCTTTACTTGATCCTCAAAAATTCAAAAAAAATACATTAAAAAATTACGAATAATTTACAAATAAATTATAAGGGGTACATGCTTTCAATAAAATTAATTCATTCCCCCATAATTCCTACATCCCTAAACAATATCCCCCTTTTCCCTCATACCTTCATTAGAAATAAATTCTATACCAAAAAAGGGACCTTTACTAACTATTGTTCAAGATCAAATTTTTAAAACAAAAGTAAATAAAACAAATTATTGCAATGGTCCAAGCTAT
This sequence comes from Torreya grandis, assembly GCA_037957365.1. Classification (NCBI taxonomy): domain Eukaryota; kingdom Viridiplantae; phylum Streptophyta; class Pinopsida; order Cupressales; family Taxaceae; genus Torreya; species Torreya grandis. Next base: position 4,172,595 of record JARHVA010000773.1, on the reverse strand, counting down.
TAAAATGATATACCAAAAGTACCAAAGTTTGAAGATCCCATATCACTACCAAATTACCCTACATTTAGTGATTGTGAACTTGTACTTGTTATAGATGAGAATGATGGTAATCATATTCTTAGATCCAAAAAATGTGGTGGGTTGAAACCAATGATAACATGTATGAAAAACACAATTATTTCCATGTAATATATTATGTATGTGATAACTACTATTTGGGATCTTCAAAAAAAAGGTTTTTATCCTTCAAACGCAAATGGATTTCCATAATAACAATACACATGTAACCTTATTCAATAATTAACCACTTGTGAAATGTATACTTGAATATCCTTATCCATAAAGTTTTGAGCTACCATATTTACCTATTTTTGAAACACATAAAGATCCATTTAATCACATTGTATGTTATGTACATTATTTTGGTCACTAGGAAAAATATGACAAACTTTTATTAAAGGTTTTCCATATGAGCATTTCGAATGAGGCTAAAAATTGGTTATATAGTTTACCAAAGGGTTCCTTAACCATTTTTTTCCAATTGGAAGATGCATTATTCATGATTTTCAATATATATATAAGGTGTTAAAACTTAAATTAAAACATTTTCACAATTTAAATTAATGTGCTGATGAATCCCTTGGACATCATATGAGCTAGCATTTAAACCCTCAGATTTGGAATTGTAGTTTATCTTTAGTAGAGGCATTCTTTCCCCACTAAAGGAAATACCATTTCATAAAAAATATGATTAATTTACCCATTTATATAATGATGATGTGCATATATACACTTCATTCATCTTTATTCAAAGGAGCTTAATATATCCCCTTCTAAGTATCAAAGTTTTATTCCTCAAACAGAGGAGTGAGATGAAGTACCTAAGGAGCGTTGTGAACAAAAATATGGTATTCCTAATATTTATATGACAATTTTTAAAATGTTAATTAACATGGGGCCAATCCAAGGTCCATATCTTATTCAATAATCTTAAAGTAAATAACAAAAAAAAACATACAGACAACCAGATTTAACAATTACCTTATACATGGGTGGTGCTTATTTTTGGCATAACCATATTGATCCTACATATGCAAAAACTACTTACAATGTAAGATGCTTACAATAAATTGGCTATGATGTAAAAAATTAAAAAATAGATGAGGTTAGAAAGACTCCTTAGGTAACATAATAATGATAATTACTTTTGGTCATAAAGTAATTCAAACACAAGTTTGGGTTATGTCTACTACATCTCTATATGCACTTACACTAGGAAATCTTTGGCTATACCAAATGGAATCAAAATCAGAAATTAATTTCCTTTCCTCATGAAGGTAAATTAATACATATTCCAAATGATAACATTACTTCTTATACTACACATGCAAAACATGAGGAAACTCTTATGTACCTTTTTAACCTATCCAATCATAATGCAAAAAATGTAAAAGATCTAACTTAAGGATGTTAGGCACCGAGTGGGGGAGATACCTATGGCCATCCATTAGATGATATCATAGATTAGTCTCTTCAAATATTCAAAACATACCAACAAAATCAAAAAACATTCAAAAATCCAAATAATATTATGGTACCTACATGTTGTATTAGCTCTTTGGCATCTATGTGTTAGCTCCATGTTGATGGATAGCATACTTTTTATTTATACATACACACATGTTTGTCAAACTTATATTGTTAGTGTGATACAAGCATATGAAAATACATGATCTATTCATATTTCATATTTTTGGCCTCCCCTCTACTCATGTCATGTGGGCATTGGGAGAATCTACTTCTTTGATCTTAATATACATAGGTTATATGGTCTAATGATCACATTTCATTATCATGTTTGAGCTTACATATGTATTTACAGATGCCTTTATCCATGACATTATCTTACACATGGTACTTGATGTGTTATGCACATTACATTGTTTCCTAACACATTTAATCCATGGGATACTATGACATGTTTATGTTGGTTACTTATGTTTTTATTTATTCACTTATTTTAGTGTCTTGCCTTGCTATTATATTCCTTATTCGATCATTTGAATATGATCCTTTGTTTGTGGCCCCTATTTCTATGTATGATTTATTTAACATTTATATATGTCATTTTTTGTTTGAATATGTCATTGTATATTTTATGGACATTTGACTAAGTCAAGTCCCTTTGATTGTGTGGCATTTGAACATGGCCCTTGTTTGTGGTCTCCTTGGACCAGTGCCTTTTGACTTGATTTTGAGTGTTCTTATGTGTGTGTTTTTTTGCTTGTTGATCTTGTACTATTACTATATAGATGTTTCTATGATCATTATCATTCATCGTAGGCTTTCATTTGATCACACTAGTTCTATGCACTACAATGTTATGTCTACCTAGACATGTTCTTTCTATATGCTACAAGTTTTTATTCACAGATTATATAGTTTTTTATCCTTTTGAAGTGAGGTAACTACCAGTTATTATCTTTTCCTCTCCTAAAATTGAGACATATTGGTGGGGTCATGCTATAGAGTCATGTTCTTCACATTTGGCATAGTTTTTAGATTCAGTGGAGGCATGTTTTTGAAGGATGTTCTCCATATTTATTCAGTATTTAACATCTATAGATTATAGTGGAGGAATGTTTTAGAAAAAATTTATCCACATTAGTAACTATATTGGTTTTCATATTTATTCTTATATATTTTTTGCATGATTTGGAAACTTGTTCTCCACATTTACATAGTTTTTAAATTGGCCAAAGCCCATAGTTATATGATTCAGATTCATAGTTGTGGTAGAATCATATACATTGGTACCATTGTTATACATAGTTTTAGCATGAGCCATATATAAGGTGAATAATCTATGAAATTTGTGCCTAATATTGTAAAATCCAAATCAGTTTTAGATTCTAACTCTTTTATGAACTATTACCACATCACAAACTTTTATGTATTGATACAACAGTCAAAATTTTATGGTCTTTATTGAGTTAATCTACTACAATAGTTGGTTCACTTTTTGGTATTTTTGAGGTGATTAAATAAATCAATCTTGCCAAGTTTTTAGTTTGGACTTCATTATATCATCCACACTCACTAGATTATAAGTTTCATTGGGTTGCATGGTTAAGCTAATCTCAAATTTTGGGTTGTAACTCACCTTTACTCCAATTTTGGTGGCATGGACCTCCAATCTTGGTTAGATTCTATTCTATTCTATTCAAATAAAAAAATTACATTAGCTTTTGATTTATACACATAATCATGCTCATAATATAGCATTAGGTATAACAATCATACTCCCAAAATCATATGAGAGTAATAATAAAAAATAGATTATTTTATCAACCACTTATCTACTAAATATTACATGAAATATTTATTTTACCCATATTAACCTACTTATGGTTTCCTATGGCGAGTAATGATAATTTAATCACATACTTTTTAATATAATATCTACTATGAGTAATTAAATATTACTCATTTATTTATAATGGTGAATTAATCACCTTAATATTCCCCCCCTTAATTCAGAATCATCTTAAGTGAATAGGAGAGAAATTCTCTAAATGCCTCATTTTTTTCTTGCATAAGTGCTTTGGTAAAAACATCTACATGTTGTTGATTTGTTAGGGAATACTAGAGCTAGATGTTGTTGTTATGAACATGTTCATAGATGAAATAAACTTGTACCTTAATGTGTTTAGTGTGTTCATGAAATACTGGAGTACGAACAAGATTCACTACTCCATTGTCTACATGAAAAAAATTTGGTTGATCATGTGGTAATCCAAATCCTTCAAGTATACATCTAAGCCAAATCGCTTCACAAACAATTCCTCCTGTGGCATGATATTTTGATTTTGTGGACCTTGAAACACAATTTTTATTTTTACTCCCCCATGATATCTATCCATATCCTAAAAAGAATACAAATCCTAAAGTGGATTTCCTATCATCAATATTCCCTGCATGATCTGAGTTTGAGTATCCTATCAAGAATAAGTTATCATTCTTCTTGTATTTTAGGCCAAAATCTATAGTTCCTCTGATGTAACTTAATACTCACTTTTTTTCTTTTTAGTGACTAATCTTAAGTTGTTCTATGAGCCTTGAAAGATAACTAACAACATAGTCGATGCTTGGCCTAGTATAGGTCAGGTAAATGAGACTCCCCATCAACTATTGATATAGAGTTGTATTTACTTATGGTGATGGATCTACTAGAGATAGCTGAAGTTTTATCTCTATAGGTGTGGTAATTGGTTTGCTATCCATTATTTGAAATTTCTTGAGCATTATCCTGGTATATTTGAGCTATGATTAAAAAAAATATATGATTTTATCTTTACCAAACTTCTAAGCCAAGACAATAATATATAATCTTGATATCTTTCATGTCAAATGATCAATTTAGATATTTATTTATTGATTCAATCATCTTCATTGAACTACTAGTGATGACTAGATTATCGACATATAAAACAATAATTACTATTTCCCCCTTGTTATTTGAGGTAGAGATTTGGATCACATGGAATCCTTTTGAATCCATGTTTGAAGATATGCTTGTGAATATTGATATACCATGCCCTATGACCCAATTTAATACCATACAATGATTTGACAATTCTACAAACTTTATCTTCTTTTTTAGATTTGTAAAACCTTCTGGTTTAATCATGTAGACTTCTTCCTATAAGCCCCCATTAAGGAAGGCACTTTTCACATCCATTTGATGGAATTTCCATACAAGATATGTATCTAGAGTTAAAATCATCCTGATAGTTTTGATCTTTGTTATGTGAGCAAATTTCTCTCATAGTCAATGCCTTCTTTTTTATCATACCCTTTCACAACCAGTCTTTCCTTGTGTTTGTCAAAACTACCATCGACATTGTAATTCATCTTGAATATCCATTTACCTCCAATTAGCTTCTTCCCTAGTGTAAGATCAACAAGCTTCCATGTTTTATTCTCCATAAGTGAATTACATTCTAAATCTATGGCATCTTTCTAAGGTTTTAATTATAGGTCTTCCTAAACTATAGAGGGCTTGATAGATTTAACAATTTTACTAATTAAGGCCAAATTGACCTCACCATGAGCCATATTGTGAGTCCCTAGTCCAATGGTGGATGTGTTTGGAACACCATCCAATTTTTCATCTCTAAGAGTATGTATATACCATTTAGGCTTATGTTGAGTATTTTTTATGGGTGGTGGAGTTGCACCATTATTCCCATCATCATTATTGTATTCATTTGAGAGATTACCATCTTCTATATTTTCTATGGGATTGATTTGTTTATCAAGTGCACTTATAGAAGGAAATTTTACATATTTCTTTTCATAAAATTCAACATCCCTACTGGTGTATATTTTTCTATTTTTTGGACCCAAGAGTTTATAGGTAAGTGATTCTTCACTATACCCTAAGAACACATATTTTTTAGCTTTCATATTAAGTTTAGTCTATTTTACTTTAGGAATGTGCATACTTGATTGAAATCCAAAAACTTGAAGATGTGATATAGATGGTTTTTTCCTTAATTAGGCTTCATGTGGAGTTACTCCATTAATAACTATAGTGGATATACTATTGAGTAGATATATGGTAATTTTCACTGCTTTTACCTAAACTGCCTTTGTTAATCCTGAATCATGTTTCATACATTGTACCATTTTTACAATGGTATAATTCCTCCATTCAACAGATGAATCTTGCTATGGTGTATGTATAGGTTCCATTAGATGATGAAAGTTGTTTGCTTGTATAAAATGTTTAAACTCAGTACCAATTAATAAACCCCCATGATCTATGTGGAGGATTTTAATTTTTTGAGTAGATTTTGTTTCAACTATTTTGAACTTCTTGAAAGTTTTAAAGGCTTGATCCTTTGTTTTTAGATAGTACACCCACATTTTTATATAAAAATCATCAACAAAGATCATGAAGTACTTAAATATAGCATGGTTAGGTGTCATTGGTTTGCACAGATTAGTGTAAACTAGATCAATTTTACCATTGGATCTATAGGTAATTTTTACAATGGAACTTGATGTTGCTTTCCTATTAAGCAAGCATGACATTTTTATTCACCATTTTTAAGAGGTGGTAATCTTATTTCCATTTTTTTATGATGGAGTGTGTCAAGATATCAAAAAATAATGTGGCCAAATCTTGTGTGTCAAGTTTGTATCCTTTGTTATAAGTGCTTGATTATTTTTTTGAATGAAATCAAGCTAAAACATATGGTTCACATTGGATGCTTGTGTAATAATTTTAGAGTTTTTGGATTTATCTCTGATCAAACATAATTTTTTTCCAACTTTATAGTCAAATTCAATCTTCAAATTATGGTCTAAGAGTTGACTTATTGATAGCAAGTTCTTAGTTAATCGAGGTACATAGAGAACATCAATGATTTAACATGTTTATGTGCCTAGAGGTAAGGCAATGTTGTCAATTCCTTGCACATTATGTGAGGTATCATCATCAAAATAAACATTATTTTTATTAGGTATGTCCTTCAATGTGAAAAATCAATCTTTTCTACCTATCATGTGTTGAGTTTCACCCGAGTCAATAGGTAGTCATCTACACAGTACAGGTAGTCGTCTTCCTCGTCATGTTCTTCCTATTTAATAATATTAACTTGTTGATTTTATTTCTTCTACCAAGTCCCCTTTTATCCTTATATCTTACTAAATGATCCAAGGGATGATTTTTGGTTAGTGAACTTCTGACCACTAGCAGATCCTTTTCTTAAGGTATTGTACCAGTAATCTTTTAATTCATGTCCTTGATGACCATAAAGGAGACATTATTTATGTGACTTTCCTCCTTGTGAATTTTACCTTGAAGTATGTTTTGAAGAATATTTTATTGATTTCTTTCCTTTTTATTGATGAGAAGATAGTACAAGTTTTTCTTATTTATTCATGAGTATTTAAGGACTCTTCCTATTGCAACATATTCACTGGTTTTTCAAAACTTAGTTTTTGTTTTGTGATAGTCAAAGTGATCAAAAAAATCATGTATGAGGGTGGAAGTGCTCTCAAGATAATAGTTACAAGAGATTCATCTAAAATTATCTCACCCAAGGATTGAAGTGATGCCCTTAGTGTTGAAACATATCTTAAAAATGCCTCCACTGTTACCCCTGATCTTAATTTGAGAGAGTGGAGTTGACATTGCAAATGCATAATTGTGCTCTCATTTTTTGTCTCATATATAGTTTAGAGTTTGTCCCAAGCTTATTTAGTTGTTTGGCTTCATGGATGTGTGGTTTAACTTCAATTGATACTCTGAACATGTTTATCATTATCCTTTCAATTGGCTTTGTCAAACTTACATTGTTTATCAACGTCTATTGCATGTCAGATATATGATCCATCTACTACATACCAACTTTTTTAAAACTCCAATTATATTCTAAAATCTATCTTCCAAGCAGAGTATTTTTTAACTTTGAGTAACTGTGAATCTAGAAGAAAGAATTTTGGACCCTGTGTAGCCATTATCAAGACTATGGGTGATGGATTGGTTCCTTATCACTCCATTTATACAAGTCTCCCTTTTTATATACCATCAACCTGATATATGAGACCTTTTTTTATATATTCCCTTCCTTTATACCTATTGTTATGAATAAAAATATCACCCTTTTTGTATACCCAATGGTATGGGAAAGAGGCATAAATATATGAGAAAGAATCTAATACTTGGTACCTAGACAATACTAGAAATGGTTTGTCTAATCATTAGCACCTATTTAGATGAATTTTTGCATACGCACGTGTAACCTTGTTATATACTTGGAAATTTTATTTGTTAAGATTTATGCCCTTTGATTTTAATGAATGAGTCTATGAGGGGAAGGCTTATGAGTTAATGTGCCTTATTTCTCCCTGATGATTTAAAGGGATGATGCCCAGATGTCATTGTTTCAACTATGTTATGCTATGTATATTTTAACTCAAGCATGATGACATTACCCATAAACATGATTCAGAGGCATAGCTATGACTTAACACTACGTCAAGTTTAAAAAATCATGATTTTGAACAATACAATTACATTTTTTTGCAATACAAAAAATTAATTGATAATACTTTGCAAAAAATGATAATTCACTTTTTTTTTTTTTTTTTTTTGGGCTCTTTGACCTCTTTTTGGCAAAAATATAAAAAATATATATTTTGCCTTTTCTCTTTTTAAAAAAAATAGTACTTTTGTTGTTAATTTAGTTAGTTATAATTAAATTTAGTGGTTTGCTAAATTTGGAGGTCTTGCTAAATTTTTCACCAAAAATTTGGTTTTGGGGGATTTGAACTTCCCACCTATCCTTTACCAAAAAACTACCCACCAACTTGCCTATACATCATTTCAAGAATGTAAAAGGACAAATTAATATTTAAAGGCATAAAATTCTAATTTTTTCTAAAACCATCCTCCCACCTAATATCATAAATTTCCTTATAAGTGGTTTTTTTTTTTTTTAAATTGCAGCAACAAAAAAAAATGTATACGTTGTTTTGAGGAAAAATAGGTGGTTTTGGTAATATTTCCAGCAAATAGAGTATTTTAAGCAATAGTTTAGAGGATTTAATAATTGGTTGGGCACTTAGGTATGAACCTATAAATTTATAAGCTACAAATTTTTAGTTTATAAAAAAAAAAAAAAATTATGTGACCAACCTCTTTTCAAGCTTATATGTTGTGGTTTGACGTTTGAAACACCACTCTAATACAAGTATTTCTCCAATGTAGTTAGAATTATCCAAGGATGATTTCACGCTATTTTTTTTTAATGTTGATGTTATGACACCAAGCTTGATAAATTTGAGACTTTTTTCCAATGCTAATCTCCATGCTTCTACTGCACCTGGCTTGTCACGCCCATGCCTCAATGCTCAATTTGGCATTTGGATTTCCTTTCATTCTATTATGAGAATCTTATCAATATACGTTATCAGAATATACCACACCCTAATATCCAAATCTCTCTCTCTCTCTCTCTCTCTCTCTCTCTCTCTCTATATATATATATATATATATATATATATATATATATATATATATGTATGATTAATCTATATTTTTATTGATCTCAAATTTAGAGCCTTATAATGATACATATATTTCAAATCAACTTACCAATATGCAAGGCAATTACATCAACACAAATGTATACTCATAAACCTTGATCTTTCAATTTCAATCTTTTAAATTCTTTCAATTCTAAATTATTTGCACTAACTATATACTATGACATGCTCTTGGTTGCAATTCAGTCACTATCAAATCACTCAAATTGGGCACACATAAAGACAAGGTCTATTATACACATGTAGGTATGTATTCCTTTCCTTTAAACAAGAAATTTCATTACTAGATTAAAGTGGGGAAATGTACATGATATTTATGGATTATATAGCACTTTAGTCTTGTACACTTGGAAAACTAAAACCCTGGTTGTTTCTCTCAGTTTTAGACCTTTTCCATTTCTACAAGTCTTGCATATACTCTATTTTGTGCCCCTTAGTCTAACCAATCTTATGTTGATTACCCATGCCTTTTATCTTTCCCATAATGCTTAAAATATACTTAACTTCCACCTCTTCAAGTTTTAACCATATACCTACTTTCTTACTCCCATAACACTAATATTTGGGATAATGCTAGCATTGACACTAGTGTCTTGACCTAACATAAGTGTTCAGTTACCTAAATTCATCTAATTTACAAATGAAACATACCCTAATAGTTGTCCTAAGTGATTTAATGTGAGTTACTTCTCTAAAGGGATTAATATAAATACAATAGCAACCCTCATTCATTCTTCACCTAAAATAAAACCTAACATACATGGGAAAATACTTAGTATTCACACCAAAGAATATTCAATAAATTAAAGCTTTCCTATTTACTCATATTCTCATATCAATCATATGAACATCACATACATAGGTCTAAAGTATTGAAGGATCATCCCAAAAGATATATTTTTTAAGTTAAAAGATAGGTCATTATTGTACTTGCTTTGTACATATTGCATGAATCACATAAAAGCCAACATGTAGGGGAGAACTACATCAGTATAAGGCCACATTCTTAGTATTGGCTATGTAGGAAAAAAACCTTGATAGAGGGTTATTTGGGTTCAGCTCGACACCATGTTCCCACTAACCCATTTTTCCCAAAGGTCACTAAAAAGATGAAGAACTAGGGTTTTGACATTTCATGAGGAGTGATAGTCCATGACCTAGATCTGAATTCACTAGAAGAATTCAAAATCAAATCCAAAAGCATCCATGTGGTTGCATCCTTTTCTAATAGGTATTCCATAGAAGACACTTGTATTGAACCTAGATAATTGTGTCAATGCCACCATCATAGGATATTATTAGTGTTTGCATCTCTAAAAGTCTATAATCAAAAATATGATGAATATTCAATAATATTCTTATAGTTTACATCCTACCTATCCTAGATATAACACTATGTCAGCATCAGAACCAGCTAAGTAAATTACTTATTTATCATTTCCATACATAGTTTAGTTGTGCTTTCTATATTTAGCCTATTCTTAATTTTATAAATTCAGCATATGTTATATCTAAGTTTAGCACCTAGTTAGTATTTTTTATATATTATTATCACCATTATACTTATTTATTTATATATACCCATTTAACGATCTAGATAACCCCAATATAGAACCCAAAAAAATTAGGGTTAAACACTCTTATAGATAGGAAGTGTAAGAAGATCATCATCGTTATCTACAAGGGTATTTTTTCACTCAATTTTACACCCTTAGATATGTAGTTTAGGCCTTCTCTAAATTAATTGGAACATTGGATTACCTCTAAGCTTGTGGATTTCCTATATTAGAGGTAAACCTCTAGATTAAAGGGTTAGCTCCCAAAATATGCTCATTATAGCTCATCACCTATACTACTTGCTTTCTTAGGATAAAAAGGGAAAGAGAGAAGAAAACATGAAACAAACCTAATATTCTAAGGTGATGCACCAATTTTATCTCCCCTAGACTACCATTCACTTACACTATGAAAGATGACTCACAAAACTAGATTTAACATCCAAGGTTTCTCTAACATAAGTATTTCAAACATGAAGGTGATACGCAATACACTTCTCAAGGTAAATGAATAAGAGGTATAATTTTAGACACTAATTTTATTCCTTACACTTAAATAAAGATAAATAAACTAACTACACTTCATCTGACCTATTAGATAGAAGACTACTTGCACAAAACATGAAAAGGTAAGATGAACATAATGATAAATGGTTATCACTTATCATGGAACTATGCACTACTTCACACACTTAGAAAAGAAGTTATGAAATCAAAAAATATATTAAAAATATGTATTAAAAGTCAAATATATTATTAAAACATAAGTTATTCACCATATAATATGTGGATATTACAAACTTAGCCAAAAGTGGTTGTTTATATAGAGAAGAGTGAAGAGAGAGAGGGGCATAGTAAAAGAAGTTTGATAAGTGTCCATGAGTTAAAATTATAAGGAGAGTTTGGGATAGTATCAATAGTCCTCCAAATATATTTTTATCACTTCTGAATTATCTCCAACATTCCAAGTGGTGTAGGGGTTACAAACTTACTTGACACCTTGACTAGCCCCTTGAAAACTACCCTGCTTTGCATGAAAGGAGTGACAAATGGATATTCAAACCATTAATTCACATTTAAATGATCTAAATAAATTAATTTAAAATATTATATTCCTCAAGAAACTCCTTTGAATTTCCATTCCATCATTCATGTGCATAGGTGTCTTGTAACTCTTCATTTCCCACACCTAGTTTGGTCCAAGAGGTCCAAAAAACAAGTGCATCTTATCTATCTCATCCTATGTCTATTATTAGTATTAAAATATTTTAATATGTCTTTAAAACACCATTTTTGTTCCTAAAACAACTCTAAATAACTTTTTTTTCTCATTAAGCCTTCACTAAGCCTATTTTCCTTGTAGCCATAAAAACCTATAAACATCCTTATGTAGGTAGTTATATAGATGAAATTAAGAAACCAATGGAATATTATAGGACCTATTATGGTATTATATCTCCATGTCAAATTTAATCTTCATAATCTAAGTGGAAACACATTTTTTTGCCTATCTCTTTCTCGAACTAGGCCTCAATTAGGCCTCCTTCCTTAGGACCATGTTTTCTTGCTCCAGACCTGTGCCACACGTGTGAAATAAAAATTAATAATTTTATTCACTTTCCTTATTCCATCACCAACCTCCATTTCAATTTTATTGTCTTAAGACCCTATTGAAGTATGCAAACCAAGAAATGGCCTTACCACCTAGTCTCATTTTGAGCCTGTTTAAGACTGCCTTGGAAAATGGGTCTAGTTTGATCATTTATATAACCTCATATACACATTTTTATAAATTATTGTATATTAAAACTCTAAAATTACCTAATTCCATGATTGGGAAGCTCTCCCCTTCTCAGAGCACCTATAAAACACCAAAAACATAAAAAAATAAAGTATTTGTGAAAATTCGTACAGGTGACATCAACATAAAAGTACAATTGTGTAACTTAATTTTAGTCATAAACAACATAAAATATGTTTCAAGATCAAAATATTTCATCATATGTGCATTTTATGTCCTTTTTCCATGACTGGTCACTATCACAGTTTTGGAGAGGTTTAAGACTTATTTGGGGTCTTAACAATTGTTCATAAGGCAAAGATAATTAAATGAATTATATCCACTTTTAAAACCTTATTTATATAACCATTAAAATATCCAAAGTTTATTATACTTCCATTCAAATGTTAATCAATCATATGTGCATCTGAAGTTGCCCTTTGGATGGCTTGCTTAGTGTTTTTGAGCTTCAAGCGAGGTCTACTTTGAGTTTTGGGTCTCAGAAGTCAATTTTATTGTGGTGAGAGGCTCATAAACCTAAATAAAATATATCTCCATAATTTATCCTACTTTTTTATTCCTCATCACTCTTATGTATGCCCATGATGTACTGGTCAGGGGTCTTGGGGTCTATAGCTTGTCACCTTCTTAATAGCCCTCGAGGATATTTGACTTAATTCCTAAAGTTTGGTGTCACATGAGAGTATATGGGAACCTATTATATGTATATTAATTTCACTTAGGGTTCTTTATAAGTTGTAAAATGCTTGATTTATGTCTTTGAATGAATAAAGCTCTCTTAGTCTTATTATTGTCTTTTACCCAAGGAGTGGGCAGGGTCTGAGACAACATAATGGATATGTCCACTATTTATGTCACTTTAGGTAGACAATTTATGTATTTCCCAAGTCACTAAAACACTCTATAATTATTTTCAAGGTATGGGCATGCCTCTAGAGCCCTTAAAACACCAATTTCTCAAGACTAGTTGTAGCATGACTGTGTGTGTGTTGACTAACTATATGGGGAAGTGAAACTCAGTTTGGTCAATATTATTAATTTATATTTTGGTCTCATACTAACCCTATTACCTCTTATTCTATCTTTTAATATTCCTCAAAACTCCATCTTTCCTCTATTTCTTTACTTTATGCCTAAGACCATCCTATCACAACTTACAACCTATGTATGTTTGTTTGGTATTCTGATTGCATCTTTGGGTTTGAGACCTCATCTAATATATTTCTAACATCCCAAATTATTTGAATTTTTTTTTGGTCAATAAATAGGTTTGGATCCTCTCACAACACCTCTACAAACCACCTAAAAGGCTTAGAACTAGCTTCTCCTACTGACATCCTATAGGTGTTCTTAGGACATTCTTGACTGTGTGTTCTATCTAGAAACTTACCATTCATATAATTGATCAACTCAAATTATTTTAAAATTAATTTAGGTATTCAAATTTAGGCTTAGATCAACCTTCAATATCTTTGACTCTCATTCTCAAGCCTTGAGACCAGCTTGTTATCATGTGGCATGTAGGTCTCTAGGGTCACTTGACTATGTTTTTTGGGTTTGAGACCTCACCCTTATCATCACTAACCTTTAAATGATTTTAAACTAGGTCCATGAATTTATTCATAGTCTTCATTGGTTTTAAGTACCCTTCATACCTCTGTCTCTTTCCTTTTAGCTTGAAACTGAGTTGGTTCCACTAGTAAGCTTGTAGCTTACCTCTAAGGTATTGTCTGGGTTAGGAATCTCAAGGACTTACCCTTACCTCAGTGATATTCTCTAATAATCTTGAACATTTATTCATTACTAATTAGGTTCAAACATCTCTTCAACACTGCTCTTCCCATTCATTCTTTTAGGCCTGAGGCCAACCTAGAATGAGTTCTTACAACCTAAAGGTGACTATGTGAAGGTCACTTCATTATGTTTTGTATATTTTTGGATCCTTTCCTCACTAAACTTCTTGAATTACTCATGAATTTCTTGAGGGTTTCAATTAGGCTCAAACACCTCATACATTATTTTTCCACTAACTTTATAAATAGATCAATCTACTCAATGTATCCTAGGGGCAACCTATAGGTTCCTATTAGAGGATCTTGATTGTGCTTAGTGTATTTAGACTGCATCCTTCACAATAATATCCCTCCAATAGTTCATGAATGTGCTTGAGGTTTTTAATTACATTTTAGAAACTCTTCAAACACCTCTATGAGCTCTCTAAGGTTTGATACTAGCCCATCTCTCTAATAGCATGTAGGGGACTATTTAGTCACTTGACTGTGCTTAAGAGTTTCAAGACCTCACTTGTAATGTTTTTAACTTCCTTAATAATTTTGAACCCTTTGCAATATTTATTAGGCTTAGATTTCACTAAAACCCTCCATCACTCTCTTGAGGCTTAGAACTTATCCTACACTAAGTTTCTTTTGTAGCCTATAGGCATTCTTTAGGGTCTTTTGAGCATTAGGTCTATCATTTAGGAAGTAGTCTTCTTAATATCCTTTTATTTTTTAATATGTCCATCAAATGATTTAACTCAAGCTCTGAAAACTCTTATAAGTGTTTTCAATCCACCTTTCTCTTACTCTCATTTGTACATAGTACCTGTAGGTGCTTGTTTGACTCTTAACTCAACTTAGGCCATCTTTGACTGTTAAACACACCTAAATGCTCCTTAAAAAGTTTGTATCACTATTTGAATACAATAAAATTTAATTTACATGATGAATAGTTGCCTTCTGTATGGATTAAATGTTGATATTGGTCTAAATGAAACCTACATGCTTAAGGCATATAAGTCTCATTTACTTGCTTTAGGGATAAGAAGAGCCCCTTCTTGAGCTATTATCTTTTCATACTTATGAAACCACTACATACCTTTGTCACTTCCCCAAATTTCTACAAAGTTTATAGCTAAACATTTTCAATACCTTCAATCAATTTCAACTCACCTTCAAGCCATTGTACAAACTATAGATACAGTCAAGTAATGTATAAATGTTATGTGTGTTGGATTATAATAAATAGTGAGATCATTATATTTAATTGTGGAAATGAGACAAACAAGATTACATAATGCATGGACAAGTGTGTTGGGTCTTTCTATAGACAATGGGCAGCTTATAAACACTCTACAGTATTTACAGGACTATGTATTGAAGAAACACTCATGACTTCTACTTGAAGGGTGTGTTAGACTATTATCTTGATTCTCTCATGTTTTTAGTAGTGAAAATTCTATTTTTTAATATTATATCATGATGGATTAATGGTATTTGAAACAATTTGGCAATCAACCCTTCATCTACTTGTTCAAACATAGATTATGTTCCAAAGAATAAGTACATAAGATGAGTATGGATAAGAAATAGATATTTAGATAAACTCATGAAATCCATGAATTTTAGGTATATTTCATGATTTATTAATCATTATAAAACCTCTAATAATGACCACCATGAATATAAAACAAAGACTTGTAGCAGAATTCACTGAAACAACCTATACACTAAGACATTCTTCCTCCAAGTGAAAGTACTTCATAAAGATGATTAAAATAATGTTAAAACCAAAAAATGTATATCCAAGACCTCTATAAAACACCTTAAAAACAATTCCTCTCTATTTATTTATGATCTAGATAAATAGGTGTAATAATAGACCCCTCTTATATGAATAGGCCATAGTGACTTGTTGTCACTCTTGACGATCATTCATAAATAAGAGAATACCAATATGAAAAACAATTCCATTTATTTCTAACTTACATGGACCCCTAATAATGACCAAATTATCATATACTATCTCTTTCTCCCTATTGTTTGTACCATTCAATGTAAATTTGTCTTCCTGAGCTTGTGAAGGTAGTGATAGAGGATAAAAGGTGTTTGGAGTGCTTTTTCAACTTGGAACATATTCCAAGTATGTAAAATGATTTTATGGATCCCAAGGTACACTTATAAACCATTTTCAACTAATAAATGAACTTTTAAGACCATAAAAGTTCTTGAAAAGTGTCCTTTCACCAAGATTAGGCATTAAACTATAGCTTATGTCAGACTCTAACTATTCTTGAACCCTCTATGACTTATTGTTGACACCAGGGTCATTTTTAATCTTCTTAAACTTCATCTCCTTGATTTATCACGTTAAAATCTTATTCATGGGACAAAAGGTGGCCAAAATGTGATTTTATACAAATGAGAGTCAATGAAAAGTTAGAGTGTGATAATATGACATTAAATACACCTCAAATAACCTTTTATAATGACTCTAGACTATATTAGACCTTTGACCATGTTTTACCATTCTAAGACCTTGTGATTGACCATAGGACTAGATAAGTGAACCTAAGACTAGAACATAGATAATTTTATATAAGGGCAAATATGACCACATGGGATAATTTAGGACCACTAGAGACCATGACAAGATCATGATAAACATTAGACACCTCTATGAAGTTTCAACCTATATGGTGTGACCAATTTTGATATGAGGTAAAACTTTGGTCAACATTCTTGGTGATTCATAGGGGTAGCATGCCATTAATGTTAATTGACTAGTGGCCTTTTCCTTCCATTGGTTTATGGAGTCACACTTCACTGTAATCTAAGACTATTATGCCTTTCAAAGACTTCAAACCACACCATACCATAGAACAATAAATAAACACACATTATGATTCAAATAATTTAGGGAAAATTCAAAACAAAGATGCAAACAACACACCTAGCCTAATATATACAGACCTCAAAACATGTTTGAGGTAGTGAAACACTTTCTCTTGCTTCAAACAAGATCAAAAAGCATTTTTTTTAGTCACAGCTACTACATGAGAGTAAGTCACCATATAATGGATGTTTGTTAAAAAAAATTGCATGTGAATATTTTCAAAATACTTACCAATCATAGGAATTTGATGTCTAGGACCATCATACTTATCTTATTGTTGCTCAAACATGTCTACAAGTGATTCAACATCAGACTATTGCCTAGGTTGCTCTTTCACCACACCAACTTTTTCCTTGGCTTCATTGTACTCCTTCATGACTGTAGCTTGCTTGAAAGTGTCTTGACAAACTTCATCATGTTTTATATATACATCACTAACCTTATTCTATACCCCATTCTTATTTTGAGGAAGGGTTGCCTTAGTCACTTGCTCAAACTCTTGTAGTGTGTCATGAAACTATTACCATAAATCATCCTCTTCTTCATAACTATCACATTCATGAGCCTCTTCATTTTGATCAGGTATAATTATACAATTTTTGACATCTTCATGAACTTTCACAATTGAATACTACTCATCATACATATGAATAAGATAGTTACCCTCAGTAGCTCATTGAAAAGGATCATCAAGGCTTACCTCAAACTTTTCATCACCTTCATCATGAATGATATATGTGCCAAGGTTTATCCCTTCAATAAAATTATATGGATCATATTCATATGTGTTATCACCATATTCATCTAGGAATATATTATAGATACACTCAAGTTTAGAAGATGATCCATCATCTATAGCATGTTCCTCATCCTCATAGATAGTATAATTCAAATTAGAGCTAGTTTTCACATATGGTTCAATGTGTAAATTGTCTAATGGTTGTGTCCTTATAGTCACCTTTTCTCCATACCTTTTTATAAATCCAAAGATGGACTAGTCAATATAAATATATCCTTCTATCTTGGTGGTGAAGTCTCTTGATAGACAAATAGAAAAGTGTGTAGGCAGATCTACCACCAATATGTCTTATAAGACTGGAAATATTAGACAGTCATACAATAATACCTTCAAAATATTGATGATCCCTATTAACTTGTATAGTGTTACATAAATTTAAAATACTCATTTATTATATGTCTCATATTTTAATCCCAATCTGTCTGCAACTAGCTTGGGCATAATGGAAGTACTTTCCCCACTATCCACAATGCAATTATGAACTGAATTGTCTCCCACAATGAGGGTGAGATAGAAAGGTGGGATATTTTCATATTTGGTGGAGGGTTAAAAAATATGGGTAGGTGAATTAGTGATGGATACACCACCATGTCTTGATGGTTGAGGATTGATATGGATTTCGGATAGTTTCTCTTGGAGTAGTTCTTTTTCACTGAGCATGTGGAATACCTCCCAAAGAGATATACTAGTCTTTGTACTCTTCAAAGAGTCAATGATATTAAAATAAGTAAAACTCACATTTTATTTCATAATTTTATGAAATTAAATTCCTTAAGCTTGAGGTAATGAATTAGTTTGAATCACCCTTACCAAGCTCTGATTTTGAAGAGGTGCAGGACTTGTAGAGGCTGTTATATTTGCATTCACACCTTGTGGCCTTAGAAGAGGATTGTTTGAACTTGTATTCACATCTTGAACATCTCCAAAGGCTATTATAGTTTACCTTATGATTTTTTAAACTAAATTACTTTGGTTAAGTATAGATCTATCTTCCACTTGACATTTTTCCAAGCTCATTCCTTGGCTGCCACACTCTTCAATGAATTCTAATTGCATGAAGCTCTCATCCTCTATTAGCAATTTAGGAGTAGGCCCTCCTTGAGATACTAAATCTTATCTGTTATATTAATTGGAATTAATATATTTTCCTTAAGGCTGACATTATTCTCATTAAACCAAGTTAATATGGACTAGAATCATGGCTCTTGTTTTGGGAGTAGAATTTGGATTGTAGGCATTGGGTGGTTTATTTAAATTAGGCTAACCTTGTCCCATCCCTTGACCATTATGAAAAGGTGGGAATATATTTGATTGTAGAGGTTAGTATTAGGTTTTTTGGTGATCTCCAAATTATTTATTTGACTACCTAACTTGAGCCTCTAAGGCCTTACAATCTTACTTCCCAATCAATGGTATCTTTTGATTTCTTTGGAGTAGCTTTAGACTTATTGTTTAGATTTGAAATCAGAGAAAGTTTTAAAGGAGTACTAGACATATTAGGCAAGATGGGAATAGATAATTTTATATTACTCTTACCGGCTTGGATCAAACCATTCTAAACTCTAATGGGCTATGTAATAGGCTTCAATAAAAGTGTATCAACCAATGGAATACAGCATGATAGCTATACTAGCCCCAATATCTCTAAGGTATGTTGGGAAAACCAAATTTGAAGGGGGTCTCATGGGAGGTGGAATCCTATTCCATTTTCTTTTAAACCTCTCATTGAAGTCATGCAAAGTCTCATTGGGCCCTCTTTGAATAATATTTAGCTAATGTATGAGTGATGTATGAGCACTTTTATCTTCAAACCTTCGAATCAAAAACTATCCAAACTCATCCCAAGTGGTGATACATCCTCCCAAAAATGTTCTATACCAATCAATGGATTTTCCCCTAAGAGACATGGCAATTAATGTGAATATAATGTTAACTTTAGTGACATTATGTAAATTACAAAAGTTGGATATGTCGTTAATATGCTCACTTGGGGTGATGGACCTTCCCCATTGAAGGTGGGAACACTCTTGTTAGCATTGAGGGGGATATCAACATAGGTATTGAGTTTTATAGGATTTTCAATATTAAAGGCTAGGAAATCATGTTGCATAGCCATGTTACCCTCAAATTCCTCTTCATTCTCTTTCTCTTCTTAACTTGAAAAATCTTCTTGATCTTTAAATGTTAAGATAGGCTCAAGATATTAAGCTTCCAGAGGAAGTTCAAGGTGAGGGGGTGGATTTATGGAATGGTTAATTCCAATATAAGATGACCTAATAATAACCATGAAGCATGAATAAAATAAATAACAAAACTTGGTCTGTAACTAGATATTACCTTTAGTGGACTCACTAAACACTGAGTGAGGAACACTTATGTAGTTGTGATGTTTTAAAGACTAACATTCACCTTGACAAGACATGATTGAGATAATAGTCCCATAGAAAATGACAAAACTATTATCACTCAATTTTTTACACTTGGAGAGTTATTTGAAGTATCCTCCAAATTGAGTGAAACATGGGAATACATCTAGGCCTATGGGTTGCTTATAGTAGAGGTAAACCTCTAGATTAAAGGGTTAGCTCCCTAAATATGCTAATTGTATCTCATCACATATGCTAATTACTTTCTTGGGATGAAAATGGAAAGAGATAAAATGAAAAAAATATAATATAATAAGGTGATGTACCAATTTAATCTCCACTAGACTACCATTAACTTGCACTATGAAATATGACTCACAAAACTAGCTTCAACATCCAATGTTTTTGTAACATAAGTATTTTAATCATGAAGGTGATATCCAATTCACTTCTCAAGGTGAATTAATAATAGGTCTAATTTTAGAGACTAATGATATTCCTTACACTTAAAGATTTAAAAAAACACGAACTACACTTCATGTTTCCTGTTAGAGAGCAGACTATTTGCATGAGACATGAAAGAGTAAGATGAACACAAGGATAGATGTTTATCACTTGTCATTAAACTATGCACTACTTCACACACCTTGAGAAGAAGTTATGAAATCAAAACCAAATTGAAAATATTTATTCAAATTCAAATATAGTATTTAAACTAGCAAGTCTTTTCCATACCAGATGTGGATCTTACAAACTTAGCCAAAAGTGGTTGTTTATATAGAGAAAGGTGAAGAGAGAGTGGGGGCGACGTAGTTAAAGAAGTTTGAAAAGTGTACATGATTTATAACTATAATGATACTTATGGGATAGTATTAACATACCTCTAAGGTCATGTGTCTCACTCCTTAATTATCTCCAACCTTCCAAGTGGTGTAGGGGTTACAAACTTGCTTGACACCTTGACTAGCTCTTTGAAAAGTACCCTTATTTGCATGAAAGGAGTGAAAAATGGACCTTAAAACCATGAATTCACCATGAAAATATATAATACAACTCATTGAACATTTTATAGTCTTTAATAAACTCTTCTGACCTACCATTCCATCATTCATGTGCATAGGTGTCTTGTAACTCTTCATTTCTGACACCTAGTTTGGTCCAAGTGGCCCAAAACTCAAGTAAGTATTCTAAAACTCATCCTATATCCATTACTTTTATTAAAATATATTATTATGTCTGAAACACACCATTTTGATTCTTGGAATAACTCCCAAGAACTCATTTTTCTCAATAAGCCTTCATTAGGCTTAGTTTCCTTGTAACCCTAAAAAGATGTAAACCTCCTTGTATAGGGAGTTGTATAGATTATATTCAAAAACCAATAAAATATTATAGGACTAATTATGTCATTCTATATCTATTTCAAATTTTATCTTCAAACTATGAGTGAAAGCCCATTTTTTTGCCTTTCTCTTTTTTGAATTAGGCCTTAATTAGGCCTCCTTGCTTATGACCCTATTTTCTTGCTCCATACCTATAGTACACGTGTGAAATAACCTAAAATCATGTTATTCATGTTCCCTAGGACATCACTAACCTCCATGTCAATTTTGGGGGCCTGATACCCTATGGAAGTATGCAAACTAAGAAATGGACATACCACCCAATCTCATTTTGCACTTGTCTGAGATTACCTTGGAAAATGAGACTACTTTGATCACCTCCAAAACCTATTTTTCAATTTTTTGGACTTGAATGGATATGTAAAATCCCAAATGACCTCATCCCATGATTGGAAATCTCTCCCCTTATTAGAACACCTACAAAACACCAAAAATAAGGTATTAATGGAAATACATACAAGTGACATCAACATCAAAGTACATTTGAGTAACCTCCTTGGAGTCCTTAAAAAAATATAATAGGTTTCAATATCAAACTATTTCATTAGAAGTCCTTTTAAGGTCCTTTTTCCATAAATGGTCATTATCAGGGTTTTGGAGATGTTAAGACATGTTTGGGGACTTAACAATTGTTCATAAAGAAAAAATCATTAAATGACCTATTTTCACTTTAAAAACCTTATTTAAATACCCCTTAAACTATATAAAGTGGCTTAGACTCCCATGCAAAGTGTGAGAAATGGTATGAACATTTATAGTTGCCCTTCGAGTGGCTTGCTTAGTGTTTATGAGCTTCATGAGAGGTCTAATTTTAGTTTTGCATCTCAAAATTCAATTCTATTACTTTGAGAGGGAAATAATCCTAAAAAAAACTCTCTCCATTATTTCTCATGATTTGGTAGTCCTCATCACTCCTTTGTATGCCCATGATGTATTGGTCAAGGGTCTTGGGGTATATAGCTTATCACCTTCTTAATAACCCTCAAGGACATTTGACTTGAATATTGAAGTTTTGTGTCACCTAAGAGTATATGGTAACCTATTATATGTCTATTAATTTCCCTTAGGTCTCTTTATAAGGTCTGAAATGCTTGATTTTTGTCTTTAAGTCAACAAATCTCTCTTAGTCTCATGGTTGCCCTTTGACCAAGGAATGTGTAGGATCTAAGATAAAACAGTGGATATGTCCACTATTTTTGTGACCAAAATTATACCATATATGTCTTATTAAATTAATTTCCATCCTTAAACCCAATTTCTAAGGCATGGGCATGCCTTTAGAGCCCTTAAAACACCAATCTCTCAAGATTAGTTATAGCCTGACTATGTGTGTTGACTGACTATATGGGGAAGTGAAACTCAATTTGGTCAGTTTTTTAATTATATTTTCATATCATACTAAGAATATTAACTCTTATTATATCTTTTAATATTCCTCATAACTCCATCTTTCCTCTATTTCTTTACTTTAGGCCTAAGACCAGCCTATGTCAACTTGTAGCCTATGTATGTTTGTTTGTTATTCTAACTACATCTTTGGGTTTGAGACCTCATATAATACATTACTAACTTCCCTAAGTCTTTTAACTTATTTAAGAGCCCAAAATATGTTTTTAGTCTCTCTCAACACCTATATAAACCACCTATCAGGATTAGAACTAGTTTATCCTACTAGTAGCCTGTAAGTATTCTTAGGGCAATCCTGACTATGTTTTTTATCTAAAACCTTACTATTCATATCATTTATCTACTCAAATGAGTTTAAACTTAATGTTTATTCAATTTTAGGCTCAAAAAAACATTCAATATCTTTGACTCTCATTCTCAGGCCTTAATACAATCTTTCTATCATGTGGCATGTAGGTGTCTCTGGGGTCACTTGACTATGTTTTTGGGTTTGAGACCACACCCTTATCATCACTAACCTTATAATTATTTTGAAAAATATACATGAATATATTCACAATCCCAATTAGTTTTAAGCACCCTTCATATGTTTTTCTCTTGCATTTCATCCTAAAACTGAGTTGGTTCCGCTAGCAAGATTGTAGCTTACCTCTAGGGTATTGACTATATTAGGAGCCTCAAATACTTACCCATACCTTAGTGATATTCTATAATAGTATTTAACATATATGTAGTCCCAATTATTTTCAAACATCTCTTCAACATTTATTTTCCCATTCATTATTTTAGGCCTAAGGCTAGCCTAGAAAGAGCTCTTATAGCCTGTAGGTGACTATGTGAAGGTCACTTGGCTATGTTTTGTATATGTTTTGAGCCTTTCCTCACTAAAATTATTGAATATTTCATTAAATTTCATGAATTTTTAAATTATGATCAAACACATCATATATTATTTTTCCCATAACTTTAAGTATAAATCAGTATGCTCATTGTAGCCCAGGGGTAATTTATAGGTTCCCATTAGAGGATCTTGACTGTGCCTAGTGATTTATATATCATACTTCACACTAATATCCCTAAAATAGTTCATTAATGTGCTTCAATTTTTTAATTAGGTTTTATATACTCTTCTAACACCTTTGTAAACTCTCCTAGGTTTGATACTAGCCCATCTCTCTAGCAGCTTCTAGGTGACTATTTAGTCCCCTAACTATGCTAAGGAGTTTCAAGACCTGACTTGAAATGGTCTTAAACTACCAAATATTTTTGAGCCATTTTCAATCTTAATTAATCTCAAAGTTCAGTCATACCCTCTGTTACTCTCTTGAGGCTTAGAACTTAGCCTAAACTGAGTTTCTTTTGTAGCCTGTAGGCATTCTTTAGGGTATTTTGAGCATTAGGTCTATCACTTGGAAACTAGTCTTCTCATTATCCTTTGATGTTTTAATGTCCATAAAATGAGTTAAATCAATGTATTTAAACTCTTATAAGTGTTTTAAAGCCAAATTTCTCTTGCTCTCATCAATACATAGTAATTATAGGTGCTTGTTTGATTATTAACTCATCTTAGGCCATCTTTGACTATTAAACACACCTAGGTGCTCCATCAAAAGTTTGTATAACTGTTTTACCTTAATGAAATTTAATTTCCATGATGAATATTTTCCTTTTGTATATATGAATGTTGATATTGGTCTAAATGAGGACCTACATTCTTGAGGCTTGTAAGTCTCATTTACTTGATTTAGGGCTAAGAAGATCCCCTTCCTAAACTATGAGATTTTCATACTTATGAAACCACTACATACCTATGTCACTTCTTAAAAGGTATAAAAATATTATTTTGAGCATTTTCAATACTTTAAATCAACTTCAACTCACCTTCAAGCCACTATATGGACTATAGGTACAATCAAGTAATGTATACATGTTTTATGTGTTAGCTTAGAAGAACTAGTGAGATAATTAACTTTGATGGTGGTAATGAGGCAACCAAGACTAAAAAATGTATGGAGAAGTGTGTTATGTCTTTTTATGAACAATGGGCATCTTCCAAAATTTCTAAAGTCCGTATATGGTTGTGTATTGAATAAACACTCATGAATTCTCCTTGGAGGATGTGTTAGAATATCATCTTGATTCTCTCTTGTTTTTAATAGTGAAAATGTTATTTCATAATCTTGTATCATAATGGATTATTGTTATTTGATCCAATTTGGAAATAAAACCTTCATCTAATGATTCAAACATAGATTATGCTCTAAGGAGTAAGCACACAAGATGAGTATGGACAAGAAATAGATCTTCAAACAAACATAAGAAATCCATGAAAATAATAAATCTTCCATGATTTATGAATCATTAAAAAACATCTAAAAATGACCACCATGAATATAAAATGAATACTTATAGTATAATTCATTGAAACAACCTATACACTAAGACATTCTTCCTCCAAGTGAAATTACTTCATGGAGATGATTAAATGGATGAAATTACCATAAAATTTAGATCCAATACCTTTTTAAAAAAACCCTAAAAATAATTCCTATTAAATATCCTTTGATTTTTGATCTATAGAAATAGGTAAAAGAATAGACCCCTCTTAGATGAATAGGCCATAGTGACCTATTATCACTCATAACAATTGTTTATAAAGAATAGGCCTCCAATATGAAAACCAATTCCCATTATTTCAATATTACATGGAACCCAAACAATTACCAATATTTCAACTCCTCTCTCTCTCTCTCTCTCTCTCTCTCTCTCTCTCTCTCTCTCTCTCTCTCTCTCTCTCTCTCTCTCTCTCTCTCTCTCGGCCATACTATTCAGTGCATTTTTGCCTTCCTGAACTTATAAAGGTAGTGATGGAGAATAAAAGGTGCCAGGAGTGTTAGTTCAAGAGATGGAAAATGATCTAAAGGATCCCAAGGAACACTTATAAACTATTTTTAGCTGAAAACTGATCTTGTAAGTTTATACAAATTCTTTAAAAGTGTCCTTTTACCAAGATTAGGCATTAAATTGTAGGTTCTATCTAACTCTGAATATTCCTTAACCATCTATGTCTTTTTTATGAAACTAGGGGCATTTTTAATCTTCCTAAAATGTTATCTCCCTTAGGTGGTATGCCCAACTCTTCTTCATGGGCCAAAAGGTGGCCAAAATGTGATTTTTTGTAAGTGAGAGTCAAATAAATGTTAGAGTGTGATAATATGACATTAAATACACCTACAATAACCTTTTATAATGACTCTAGACTATATTATACCTTTTATCATATTTTACCATTCTAAGACCTTGTGATTAACTGTAGGAGTAGACAAGTGAACCTAAGATCAAAACTTTGATAATGATATACAAGGGAAAATTTGACCACATGGGACAATTTAGGACCACTAGAACTATGACAATACCATGATAAACATTAGATACCTCTATGAAGTTTTAACCTATAGTGGTGACTAGTTTTGACATGAGGTCAAATTTTGGTCAATAGATATGTTCTCAGAGCTAAGACTTATGCCTACCTTGGACTTGAACCTCTATCAAACCTATACTAGGAGTATGAGGGCCTAAATTGAATAATGGTTGGCCTTGGCATAGATAGTTTTGAGAGCTCTAGAAGATAATGTATACACAATATGTTTAAACTTTATCAATTTTTGATGTTTTTGCTCTTGTAAGAACCCATCAAAACTAAACCTCTCTGAGTTCATGCTTTAAATGGTGTACTGGAAAAGGGGTGGGAAGGCCTTTAGTGTTTCTCATGATTGTTTTTCCCTATACTTCAACCTAAAACCAATACAAACCCCTCATATAAATTTTCTTAATATTTGACACCATCCTTACACTCTTGTCCAAATAATTCACTATCTCAAATCACCCCTACCTAAGCCATAACCCCTTTTTACTAGTTACTAAATGCAGTCGATTGGGTTGGCTTAGTTCTTAAGATTGAACATATTATGAGACTAAGTCATCCTAGCCAACTTAGTTTGATACCTAACTATTTTATTTTTTAATTAACTAGGTCAACTAGGCCGACTTTAATGGCTAAAATATTGGAAGAGTTTAGGTTCAAATTAGGCTATATATACACATATTTCACCCCATTTATAATAGAGATAATCATTTATTTATACTTATTTATCAATTTATCCAACATTATACTTGAGGATTCATTGCTTATGGTTTTATACTACTTGGATAAGAATTTTGTCTTGTGGAAATGTCTTGGATGCATAGGAGAAGTCTTATATCCTAGAATTGACCTATCTTTTTGATCCTATTAACCACAACAACCTCTTTTAAAGCACCATTGGCCAAGGGAGAGGTTGAGGCTTGATGGGTTTGTCTTCTAGGTGAGTATTCCTAACTCTTAACTTTCTATTATTAGTAGATATATTTGTATGTATAATGGCTTATGAATGTATTATCTATCCATTATTACGATTACATATACATTGACTTGAGTAAAAATCTTATTTACATGGTTATTGTTTATGTTTATCCCCCATTTATGCCATAATATTTAGTGAGTACTAGATTAAATTTACTTCAATTTTTTATCAATTTAAAATACCAAGACCTAGCTAAGGTTATTATTTTGTAATGTTTGAATAGAGGCTTTAGAACCCTCTCAATCCATGTCATATGATAAGAGATCCCTTAAGTAGGTTTAGTAGATCTATATTGGTCATGACCTTGATTATCAACATATTACTAGTAGTAAAGTTAGTTGATTTATCTTCTTCAAGCTAGGATTCATTTTTAGATCATGTTCACTTTCACTTGAATACATTATGGTGAACCCAACTTAAACTAACTCTTGAAATTTATTAGCCGTCATCTTCAAAATACTAGATCAACTCTATCAACTCAGTGCAAAAATTTCTATGCAAGTCTCAAGATTCAATTGATCCAATCAACTTAATTCAATTCTATGTGTAAGTTTTTTTATCCTACATATAATTATATCAATTCAATAAAAATATTTTATTTATTCTTTTTATGTCATCTTATACTCTGTTGATATGATCGACACAATAAGGGCATTAATTTACAAGCTTTTCAACTAAAGTAAACTTATTGATCTTGTTTAGCTCTCTATGATCAGATCTTTCCCTTGGAACACTAAATCGATCCTATCAATTTAGTTCTTCATCTTTTTTCCAAAAATTTCTAACCTCTATCTAGAATACTATATCAATCCTATCAGCATAGTTCTTTTAGTTATTTTTTATTATTCAATCTATGCAATCTCAGTTAATTGGTTCAAGTTTGTTTTAATATCTTTTTTTACAAGTTCAACATCTCATTTGGACAACACATCTCAAAAAACAACAAATTAATAGATTTAGTACCTTGCTAAAATTAATCAAAAAGAAAATTGATAAAAAAAACTTTAGGTTCACTCAAATCAGCTTAGTCATTTCCTTTTTAGTTAATTATAGTTATATTTTCATAGTTTTTCAAGTCTTATAAAAACTTTGACCTTATAATAAACTAAGTCGACTGGCTTGACTTAGTTCTATAAAAAAAAAATCCATATGAAGCTTGGTTGACTTGCTTGACTACATTTATTTAGATTGTCTTGCAATAGATAGAGTTGACCCGTTCGATTCTGTTCTGTACTATTTACATACTAGGTCATTTCAATCGACCTAGTAATATTTTCTTTAAGCAAAGGAAATTAACTCACATTTATAGTAATTAGTTCACCTTTCATTTATATTATTGCTTGCTTAGATTAATACACATAGTATAACTAGGAAGGTTAATTTACCAGATTAGTCATTTTCTTTATTCACACACTACCAAATCACACAATATCAAATAAGAATTCAAATAATTCTACCCAATCCTACCTACTTGGATTTCATCACCAAGGGGGAAGTTGACTCAGTTCTCTAGCCAAGTATAAATAGGTGGTTGATGGTATATATTGGAAAATCACCCAATGCTCTTATCTCTATGGGATTATGAAGTGAGGGGGTAGACCCCAATACCAAGCCATTATCATCACCAATAGAGATCCTTTTCATCCTTAACATACCTAAAACTAGTTTTAGCTTATATTTTTTTAGTTCCTTTATAAATTTAAATGCCCTATCACATTCTAAATGGTAATTTAAAACATATAGGCATGTACGCTCATTGGATTGTAATTTAAATTTTAGTATTGTTGCTTATTATTTGCCAATTGTATTTTGTATTGAAAAACATGTATTAGCCATCATTGGTACAAAGCTTATGTTGTGTGCTATAATTAGATACATTTAATAAACTTATTTACATGTGTATTTAGCTATTTTTCCTAAAACATTTCTACTCAGTCATCCAGATTTATACCATTCCAAATATTTCCTACCTATAAAACACAGTCTACTCAGTATCTTATAGGATACTTTGTTTGTCTTCCTACATAACATAGTCGACCTAATATCTTATGGGATACTCTTCCTTTATATAAAACATAGTTGACTTAGTCAACTTAGTCTCTTATTGGATACTCTAATTATCTTCCTATAGAACACATTTGACTCAATCAATTATGTCTCTTACAAGTTGCTTTGTTTGTCTTCCTACATAATAGAGTCAACCTTTTTTACTCTTTTTTGTGTCAAATATTATGTTTACCTACTTAAAAAACAAATTATATCCATTTAAATTAATATAATAACCATTTTGTCCTCTTTTATAATAAATGTCTGTTATAGACACCTAAATTTGGCCACCAATAACCTCTAACCAAGATTTTGACTAACTTTTAGCCAAAATGCATAATTTGGCCTAAAAACACTAAAATGCATTAAATAAGTTGAAATTGATATATTCAAGTGCCAATTTTTTCTAGAGTATCATTAAATGGGTCAATTTAATTTATGTACTAACTAACTTTGATCAAATCATTTTGAGTCAAAATGCCAATTTTGCACCTAGGTGCCCTGGATTGATCTTTACTATCAAATATCTTACACAAGACATGTGCCTTCATTATTTATTTTTGGTAACATCCTAAATGGGATAATGGATCTAACTTATCTAACATCTCATTCTAATTCTAGTCCATTTGAGTTTTGGACCAATAGCAAGGCATTCTGATCAATTTGAGTAATTTATGCACAAAGTGCTTAAACATGCTTAAGAGATAATTAACCCAAATCAAGGAATAATTAATAATTCCATGGAAACTTGTTGAAAAAATTGTTTTTTAAATGAATATTGAATATCTGCACCATCAGGTGGCCTCATTTCTTGGGAAGACATCCCTAGGCCATAAATGCCACAAATATCAAGATTCATACCCTCCATGCCTCATTAAAGCCCCTCATGCCTCTTAATTTCTCCTCTATCCCAAATATTGATGAGCCTATTTATAAATTTTAATTTCATAATTGGATTAATTGTTAGCCACACATCTCAATCTTGAGATGGATGGTTTACGTTGATTCTAGCCATCTAAAAAATCTATAAATAGAGAGGCCATGAACATCATTTCTAAGATATTTTGGTGTAAAATTATAATGCATAAATATCTTCAAGAATCCATTGAAATTAGTGATATCATTCAAAATTGATTCCAATTCAAGCTAAGCCATAAGCCAAAGGTGCCAAGGAGAGATGGAGGTAGCCAAGCTTCCATTGATGAGGACTTCATGAGCATAAGCTAAGTAAGCCACTACAACAAGTATTTTAGAGCATCCAAAGAAGGTGAAAGAAAGTTTCTTTTGAATTTTAGTTTTGTGTCTTATTCATTTTTTTAACTAAGCTCTCCCTAGTGTCTAGGCTTAGAGATGTTATGCTAGTTAGTGTGTTTCTTTCATTTTTTTTCATTTTCAAACTAACACTATACTAACCATCCTCTCTTGAGTCAAATTCTTAGATCACATATGGCATGCTTGGTGGGACCAAATGCATCCCACACATGAAGAAGATCATTTTTCAACTTTAAAATCTTCATTTGGATGATTAAAACTCTTTCAAATTGATTTTATAACTTTGTTTTGTCATTTTCCTCTATCACGGGTTTACACAGTAACTAACGTCTATTAGTAAAACCAACATTAGTCGGATAGATATCTTTAATCACTATTGTGTATAATCAATGTCAGCTAGATAAACATCATCGGTTAGCCATTATAACCATCATTGGTTATATAACCGATATCATTCACTATGTTTTTCTTAAAACACAAACCTGAGAGCTCTTTTTTTAAAGTTCATTATTTCAAACCTGAAAGAGCTTCAAGGATAAAGGACATGATAAAAAATTTATTGCAGGACCAAGCTTGACATTTTCTAAAAACATGTTTAGATCACATATGGCACACCTTATTTGGGTGTTTAACAAAAAATTTAGATGTTTATGGTGCATGTTTTCAAAGTTTGAAACTAAGACCAAGGGGTCAAATGAACACCACCTCATTTTCCATTTGGGATTAAAAATGAACTCACCTTTTCAAGATTTTTGTTTTCCCTAAGTTGTTTAAATTAAATTTTTGTTTGGCAAAAAGAGGGGTGTTACATGTATGCTCTTCCATTTGTCCCCTTTAGGGAACCCTTCAAATCAAAAGTGCCATTCTTATTACAAAAAGGTTAGTCTAAGGCTTAGAAAGATGCCAACTAAAGCACTCCCCAAAAACTCATCAAAGTTTGGGTGACCTTGAAAATAACCCTAAAGTCTTTCTATTAGTATTTTATTTTCATGCAAACTTGTCTTGAGAGGGGGATGTCATTACCTCCCATGAGTTCCTTACGAAAGCTTTGACCCAGGGTTTCATCTCCCAACATTGACTTGACTTACTCCTATGGAGTTAAACATGGGATGTATTTATATTTGGACATCACACTACATTGAGTGAACAGTAGGATGTAGTGGTTGTAAAAAGGACTAGGCCTTTTTACAACTAGCCAATGCTACAAGCACCTAATTTTATTATTTTATTTTGCATTGTTTGGTGTGAAATTCATTTTTCAATTGATTCCCCTAGAATAATCAAAACCTTTCTAGGTTTAGTCAACCCCATTTTTACATACCCTAGCTAGGATTTAGATGAGTATACTTAGTATATTTTTATCATTTTTTCTTGGTATGTTTTTAAGACTAAAACTTGTTTGTTTTTGTATAAACCATGTCCAAACCAATTTATCTATATGTCACTCTTTTGTCCAAAGAGGTGTTATGCTAGCCATTTTTCACCACCCTTGTACCTTGAAAAATTTTAAACTTATTTGTGTGTATGTCATTTGAGTTATAAAGGGTAGTGTTATGCTACCCAAATCATGTTAAAACCATTTTGCCTTTGAGTCTTTGAAGTATAACATAGATCACATCATTATAGCATGATTACATCATTAAGTTGCTCAATTTGTTTCAAGACTTATTTCACCTTGTGCCAAAAACCATTTGTTTCAAACCATGTCATGTCTATCATTCAGACCTTTGTCTTATGCCATCATGCTATCCAATCTTGTCTAGCTTGTTTGGTCATAACCTAGTTTTCAATGTTGATTTTTCAATTAACCTTCTTAATTTTGGATCCAAACATTAATTGATTTCTATTTAGGCCTTAATTCATGGGGCTAATACACAAATCTTTCTCTTTTGGGTTGCATAATTTTGGTTAATTAATTACCCAAGTTTGAAAACTATTAATGGTTTATTTGTTTAATGCCTATCCTAATCATTATTTGTGCCTTTATTTTGGAAAACATAGTATTTCTTCAAAGATCCTTTTGTCTTATGCCTTATGCCAACTGATCATGTTTATGTTTGATTTTGTGTGTCGAGTTTATGTCAAATTTGTTTCCAAACTTGTTAGATTAAATCAAATCACATCAACCTTTGTTTCAAGTCTAGATTTTGACGTCGTTTGGCCAAAAGTCCTAGCATATGCCTATTTTTTTTCCTATCTTTTGACTCTACATTTAGACAAAAGACTTGGTAACTCAACTTTCCCTTTTCTAGTTTAGACCCTGTTTGGAACACTTTGACCTAGACCTTTGACATGTCAATTTTTATTCAAAAACTTGACCTTTTATGCATATGACATTTGACATTATGCATTTGATGTTAGACTATTTTATGCCAATTCTTAGCATAAATCATTTTGGAGATACAACTCCACTTTTAGATTATATTGGAGATACAGCTCCACCTTCAATCGATTTCAACCAAGTTTGAACCATTTATCTTTTGGACATAGTTTTTTAGAGTTTGCATAACTCTAAGCCTTTTTGTTTTGAATATTTCATCATTTATGCGGATATGTCTAGCTACACTTATGGTGGAGTCACATACAATCCAAATTATGATAGAATGGCCGCACAAAATCCCACTAGGAACCCTTATAGAGAGATTTTCTAAGGAGTTTTATTATTCTCCCTACACTACTCCATATGGGGAACGTAGTAAAAATCCACAAAATCCAAATCAAGACCTTATTTGGAATGAAGAGGCTTGTAAAGAGGACTTTAAAGATCCAACTATTGTTAGGTTGTGGAGCTAAAAGCTTCAACCTTTGCAAACTGAGGAACAGATGGTTGCTGAGTTCTACAGGAACCGGCGTCGGCAGTAGGACCGACATCGGCAGAGACCAGTGCAGAATTCCACTGGCGACGGCAGGAAGTCAGCCGACGTCGGCAGAACCAGACAAGCAGGGACCGACGTCAGTCACCTGTGTCTTCCAGAACTGCTCGTTTCACAGACAGTTAGTTAAGTGAACAAAGAGTTTGCATGTTGAGACCAGTTAGAGTCTTGGGCTGCGAGGACAATTGTCTAAATTAAGAGTCTAAGTTATTGTTTGAGTTAGGGATCTATTTATAGACCCATTGGCATGTATTGTATAAGGTATGAGATAGAAAGGAAGAGTTCCTTCTAGTTGTAAGATCTGTGAGTTGCAGGTTGTTGCAAGCTCATTGGAGATCTACATGTAAGTTTGGTCTTTGAATTGCAGGTTGCAGGTTCATGAGAGATCAGCTTGAAGTGCTGTAGAGTGCTTGATGTACTGGCAGGGTTATTACTGACTGGTTGGTGAGGTGAACACCAATTCTATGTGTGAGTTGGTTGTTGGGACCGTTTTTGTGTAGGAGAGTGTGTGTGAGAAGAATTACTGAACACTTGAGGTGTGGCGAATCTCTGTA
Source organism: Torreya grandis (assembly GCA_037957365.1). NCBI lineage: Eukaryota > Viridiplantae > Streptophyta > Pinopsida > Cupressales > Taxaceae > Torreya > Torreya grandis. Next base: position 4,138,321 of record JARHVA010000773.1, on the reverse strand, counting down.
AGGTGAAAGAGTGTGGCAGCTCTTTGTTGTATTCTTTTTTGTTAGTGTTAATACAAGATAGTGTATTGTCTCTCATATTCTGTGCTATTGGTGAATTCTAGTTACTTGTGTTTCTGGTTATTTTCGCATATTCAATTGCTTATATTTGGTAATCATACTGTGCTCTTTCTGAGGAGCAAGATCCCAACTAGTGGCATCAGAGCATGTTTGTTGTTCTAGATTCCTGACAACTGGTATTAGAGCCTTGGTTGTAGGTTCTTAAGCTTGATACCAACAATTGGTATCAGAGCTTTTGGTTGGGATACTAACAGATTGGTGTAAATCTGGGTAGTGTGTTTTGATTACAGGTTACTCACAGGGTTTCTGTTTGAGTGGGAGTTGAGCAATGACAGAAAGTAGTCAACTACGAATGGAAAAGTTCAATGGCAAGAACTACCAATTATGGAGGATGCAGATTGAGGACTATCTATATCAGAAAGATTTATACTTACCGTTGGGTGGGGTTGCTAGCAAACCCTTGGATATGAAAGATGAAGAATGGGAGGTTCTTGATCGGAAGGCTTTGGGATCTGTTAGATTGAGTCTTGCATCATCTGTGATTTCTAGCTTATCACAGTGTAAGACAACGGTGGAGTTGATGGAATCTTTGGCAAATTTATATGAAAAACCCTCAGCGTCGAATAAGGTATTTCTTATGAAGCGTTTATTTAATTTGCAAATGTTGGAAGGTGGATCTGTTCATAGCCATCTTAGTGATTTCCATGGTTTAGTAAACCAGTTAAGTTCAGTCAATATTGTATTTGATGATGAAATAAGAGCTCTCTTAATCTTGTGTTCATTACCTGAAAGTTGGGAAGGTTTGGTAATGGCAGTTTCTAATACTGTGTCTCCTTCAAAAGTCTTAAAAGTGGATGATATTGTGAGTGTAATCTTGAACGAAGAGATACGCAGGAAAAGCACAGGGGAATCATCTGGAGATGCTTTGAGTGTTGAAGGAAGAGGAAGGCCAAGAGAGAAGATAGAGCGTGGGAGATCAAGGTCGAAGACGGGCAAGAGATCCAAGTCCAGGTATGGCAGAATAACCTGCTGGAAATGTGGAAAGCAAGGGCACTTAAAGAGAGATTGCAGATCAGGTACAGATCAGCATGAAGAACATGAAGAAGAAGCAGATGTTGCAGGTTACATTGCATAGGATGCTCTGGTATGTTCTTTGGACAAAGTAGAATCTTGGGTATTAGATTCTGGTGCCTCTTTTCATGCATCCCCACATAGGGAATTTTTTCATGAGTATGTCCAGGGAGATTTTGGAGAAATTTGTGTAAGGGATGGTAAGCCTTGTCAGATTGTTGGCAAAGGCAAAGTGAAGCTGAAACTACAGACAGGTAACACATGGGTGTTAAAGGAGGTCATGCACGTCCCAGTTCTGAAGCGGAATCTGATTTCTATTAGAAGTTTGGGTGAAGAGGGTTGCACAGTAACTCTCACAGTGGACTCTTGGAAGGTTACCAAGGGTACACTTGTTGTAGCTAGAGGTAAGAAAGTAGGTACGCTTTATCTATCTACTTGTTTTATTGATTCTCTTTTTGGGTTATCTACTTCAGCTGTAGATTCAGAGATGTGGCTTGATAGGCTTGGTCACATAGATAAGAAGGAGATGCTGGTTCTTGAGTCAATGGATATGTTTTTGGATTTGGAAGGCATGGATCGTGGTTTCTGTATGCAGAAGAAGAAGGTGAGGTTTCTTGAGGAATCCGATGTTAGTGACAAGAACAGGAAATCCTTGGTTTTCAAGGAAAAAGTGACGGACAGAGTTCAGCACAAGATGTAGAGGAATTCTGAGCAGAGCAAGGGTGATTTGGACAAGGGTTTGATCCAAAAGGAGCTCACGGGAAAAAGTCAGGTCTCACAAGAAAAACACAGAGACCGACGTCGGTAGGAAAACTGGCGTCGGTGTCCAGACAGGGACCGATGTCAGCTATGTGCAGCCCGACGTCGGTGACTCGAGGCAGACAGAGACCGACGTCGGCCAGGGGAAACCGATGTTGGCAGGGAGGCAGTCGCAGGGAACCGACATCGGTCGGCTGTAGACTGAGATGTGACCGGCATCGGTCACTGAGACGAATTTTGAGTGGACAGCAAGCTGTCATGGAGTCTGAAGCACTCATATGGAGGACTGAAGGTGTAAGTAAGTTCTTAAATTCATCATTTCCCTTCTTTACACTACTTGTTGCTCACTTATGGCATAGGACCAGGAAGTTATTGAAGAAGCAGAATAGGTAGATCCAGGAAACAGTGGGAGCTAGGCATGGATGAGGATGTGATTCCTTGGAGGAAAACCAAACAGGGGTTTTGGGTATTGTTGCCAGCTGGAAGTAAGCACTGAGAGACGAATGGATGTTAAGGATGAAGAAGAGCGGAAATGGATACGTGAGATGGAAGATCAGAGTATTTTGTATTAGCTACAGGGCAATGGAGGTTTGTTCATTATGTTTCTCTTTATCAGGTTGGATAGTATTAGCTATACTATCCTATTTTCTGTATGATGTGCTTGTTGCAGGGTTACATATACAGGTATTGCTGAACTAAAGGTAAAGCTAGTTCAGGGGTTTGTCATGGAGAATCTGGGAGCAGCAAGATTCTTTGGCAAGAGTGTGTTCTAGAGACATGGAAGGTCATGTGTTGACTTTGTTTTAGGATGATTGTGTGAAACCGGTTAGCACGCCGATGGTTGGATAGTTCTATGAACAGGTGTCTTGATTCACATAATGAGGTTGAGTACATGGTATGTACTAAACCTGAGTTTTCCCAAGCAGTGGGAGTTATCACAAGTTGGAGTCAATCCGGAAAAGTAATACTGAAGGGCAGTTCAGTGGGACCAGCAGCAGGTGCACATGCTATGCAGGGTCAAGTTCTTTTTCTACATGGTTGTAGATGTGGATGTGGCAGGTAATTTGGATGACAGGTTTTGCACCACGGATTTTGTGGTGGTTGGTCTTCAAGGGTGATTTTGAAGATGGATACATAGCTAAGGTAACAAACTAGATGGTGTACAGGTACATGTACAGGTTGCAGCTGTTTATCTCCAAGTGGGAGATTGTTAGGTTGTGGAGCTAAAAGCTTTAACCTTTGCAAACTGAGGAATAGATGGTTGCTGAGTTCTATAGGAACCGGCGTCGGCAGCAGGACCGACGTCGGCAGAGACCAGTGCAGAATTCCACCGACGACGGCAGGAAGTCGGCCGACGTCGGCAGAACCAGACAAGCAGGGACCGACGTCGGTCGCCTGTGTGTTCCAGAACTACTCGTTTCATGGATAGTTAGTTAAGTGAATGAAGAGTTTGCATGTTGAGACCAGTTAGAGTCTTGGGCTGCGAGGACAATTGTCTAAATTAAGAGTCTAAGTTATTGTTTGAGTTAGGGATCTATTTATAGACCCATTGGCATGTATTGTATAAGGTATGAGATAGAAAGGAAGAGTTCCTTCTAGTTGTAAGATCTGTGAGTTGTAGGTTGTTGCAAGCTCATTGGGGATCTACATGTAAGTTTGGTCTTTGAATTGCAGGTTGCAGGTTCATGAGAGATCAGCTTGAAGTGCTGTAGAGTGCTTGATGTACCGGCAGGGTTATTACTGACTGGTTGGTGAGGTGAACACTAATTCTGTGTGTGAGTTGGTTGTTGGGACCGTTTTTGTGTAGGAGAGTGTGTGTGAGAAGAATTACTGAACACTTGAGGTGTGGCGAATCTCTGTAAGGTGAAAGAGTGTGGCGGCTCTTTGTTGTATTCTTTTCTGTTAGTGTTAATACAAGATAGTGTATTGTCTCTCATATTCTGTGCTATTGGTGAATTCTAGTTACTTGTGTTTCTGGTTATTTCTGCATATTCAATTGCTTATATTTGGTAATCATACTGTGCTCTTTCTGAGGAGCAAGATCCCAACTAGTGGCATCAGAGCATGTTTGTTGTTCTAGATTCCTGACAACTGGTATCAGAGCCTTGGTTGTAAGTTTTTAAGCTTGATACGAACAATTGGTATCAGAGCTTTTGGTTGGGATACTAACAGATTGGTGTAAATCTGGGTAGTGTGTTTTGATTACAGGTTACTCACAGGGTTTCTGTTTGAGTGGGAGTTGAGCAATGACAGAAAGTAGTCAACTACGAATGGAAAAGTTCAATGGCAAGAACTACCAATTATGGAGGATGCAGATTGAGGACTATCTGTATCAGAAAGATTTGTACTTACCGTTGGGTGGGGTTGCTAGCAAACCCTTGGATATGAAAGATGAAGAATGGGAGGTTCTTGATCGGAAGGCTCTGGGATCTGTTAGATTGAGTCTTGCATCATCTGTGATTTCTAGCTTATCACAGTGTAAGACAACGGTGGAGTTGATGGAATCTTTGGCAAATTTATATGAAAAACCCTCAGCGTCGAATAAGGTATTTCTTATGAAGCGTTTATTTAATTTGCAAATGTTGGAAGGTGGATCTGTTCATAGCCATCTTAGTGATTTCCATGGTTTAGTAAACTAGTTAAGTTCAGTCAATATTGTATTTGATGATGAAATAAGAGCTCTCTTAATCTTGTGTTCATTACCTGAAAGTTGGGAAGGTTTGGTAATGGCAGTTTCTAATACTATGTCTCCTTCAAAAGTCTTAAAAGTGGATGATATTGTGAGTGTAATCTTGAACGAAGAGATACCCAGGAAAAGCACAGGGGAATCATCTGGAGATGCTTTGAGTGTTGAAGGAAGAGGAAGGCCAAGAGAGAAGATAGAGCGTGGGAGATCAAGGTCGAAGACGGGCAAGAGATCCAAGTCCAGGTATGACAGAATAACCTGCTGGAAATGTGGAAAGCAAGGGCACTTAAAGAGAGATTGCAGATCGGGTACAGATCAGCATGAAGAACATGAAGAAGAAGCAGATGTTGCAGGTTACATTGCATAGGATGCTCTAGTATGTTCTTTGGACAAAGTAGAATCTTGGGTATTAGATTCTGGTGCCTCTTTTCATGCATCCCCACATAGGGAATTTTTTCATGAGTATGTCCAGGGAGATTTTGGAGAAATTTGTGTAGGGGATGGTAAGCCTTGTCAGATTGTTGGCAAAGGCAAAGTGAAGCTGAAACTGCAGATAGGTAACACATGGGTGTTAAAGGAGGTCATGCACGTCCCAGTTCTGAAGTGGAATCTGATTTCTGTTAGAAGTTTGGGTGAAGAGGGTTGCACAGTAACTCTCACAGTGGACTCTTGGAAGGTTACCAAGGGTACACTTGTTATAGCTAGAGGTAAGAAAGTAGGTACGCTTTATCTATCTACTTGTTTTACTGATTCTCTTTCTGGGTTATCTACTTCAGCTATAGATTCAGAGATGTGGCTAGATAGGCTTGGTCACATAGATAAGAAGGAGATGCTGGTTCTTGAGTCAATGGATATGCTTTCGGATTTGGAAGGCATGGATTGTGGTTTCTGTATGCAGAAGAAGAAGGTGAGGTTTCTTGAGGAATCTGATGTTAGTGACAAGAATAGGAAAGCCTTGGTTTTCAAGGAGAAAGTGACGAACAGAGTTCAGCACAAGATGCAGAGGAATTCTGAGCAGAGCAAGGGTGATTTGGACAAGGGTTTGATCCAAAAGGAGCTCGCAGGAAAAAGTCAGGTCTCACAAGAAAAACACAGAGACCGACGTCGACAGGAAAATTGGCGTCGGTGTCCAAACAGGGACCGATGTCGGCTATGTGCAGCCCGACGTCGGTGACTCGAGGCAGACAGAGACCGGCGTCAGCGAGGGGAAACCGACGTCGGCAGGGAGGCAGTCGCAGGGAACCGACATCGGTCGGCTGTAGACTGAGATGTGACCGGCATCGGTCACTGAGACGAATTTTGGGTGGACAGCAAGCTGTCATGGAGTCTCAAGCGCTCATATGGAGGACTGAAGGTGTAAGTAAGTTCTTAAATTTGTCATTTCCCTTCTTTACACTACTTGTTGCTCACTTATGGCATAGGACCAGGAAGTTATTGAAGAAGCAGAACAGGTAGATCCAGGAAACAGTGGGAGCTAGGCATGGATGAGGATGTGATTCCTTGGAGGAAAACCAAACAGGGGTTTTGGGTAGTGTTGCCAGCTGGAACTAAGCACTGAGAGATGAATGGATGTTAAGGATGAAGAAGAGCGAAAATGGATACGTGAGATGGAAGATCAAGGTATTTTGTATTAGCTGCAGGGCAATGGAGGTTTGTTCATTGTGTTGCTCTTTACCAGGTTGGATAGTATTAGCTATACTATCCTATTTTCTGTATGATGTGCTTGTTGCAGGGTTACATATACAGGTATTGCTGAACTAAAGGTAAAGCTAATTCAGGGGTTTGTCATGGAGAATCTGGGAGCAGCAAGATTCTTTGGCAAGAGTGTATTCTAGACACATGGAAGGTCATGTGTTGACTTTGTTTCAGGATGATTGTGTGAAACCGGTTAGCACGCCGATGGTTGGACAAATCTATGAACAGGTGTCTTGATTCACATAATGAGGTTGAGTACATGGTATGTACTAAACCTGAGTTTTCCCAAGCAGTGGGAGTTATCACAAGTTGGAGTCAATCCGGAAAAGTAATACTGAAGGGCAGTTCAGTGGGACCAGCAGCAGGTGCACATGCTATGTAGGGTCAAGTTCTTTTTCTACATGGTTGTAGATGTGGATGTGGCAGGTAATTTGGATGACAGGTTTTGCACCATGGATTTTGTGGTGGTTGGTCTTCAAGGGTGATTTTGAAGATGGATACATAGCCAAGGTAACAAACTAGACGGTGTACAGGTACATGTACAGGTTGCAGCTGTTTATCTCCAAGTGGGAGATTGTTAGGTTGTGGAGCTAAAAGCTTCAACCTTTGCAAACTGAGGAACAGATGGTTGCTGAGTTCTACAGGAACCGGCATCGGCAGCAGGACCGACGTCGGCAGAGACCAGTGTAGAATTCCACCGGCAACGGCAGGAAGTCGGCCGACGTCGACAGAACCAGACAAGCAGGGACCGACGTCGATCGCCTGTGTGTTCCAGAACTACTCGTTTCATGGATAGTTAGTTAAGTGAACGAAGAGTTTGCATGTTGAGACCAGTTAGAGTCTTGGGCTGCGAGGACAATTGTCTAAATTAAGAGTCTAAGTTATTGTTTGAGTTAGGGATCTATTTATAGACCCATTGGCATGTATTGTATAAGGTATGAGATAGAAAGGAAGAGTTCCTTCTAGTTGTAAGATCTGTGAGTTGCAGGTTGTTGCAAGCTCATTGGGGATCTACATGTAAGTTTGGTCTTTGAATTGCAGGTTGCAGGTTCATGAGAGATCAGCTTGAAGTGCTGTAGAGTGCTTGATGTACCGGCAGGGTTATTACTGACTGGTTGGTGAGGTGAACACCAATTCTGTGTGTGAGTTGGTTGTTGGGACCGTTTTTGTGTAGGAGAGTGTGTGTGAGAAGAATTACTGAACACTTGAGGTGTGGCGAATCTCTGTAAGGTGAAAGAGTGTGGCGGCTCTTTGTTGTATTCTTTTCTGTTAGTGTTAATACAAGATAGTGTATTGTCTCTCATATTCTGTGCTATTGGTGAATTCTAGTTACTTGTGTTTCTGGTTATTTCCGCATATTCAATTGCTTATATTTGGTAATCATACTGTGCTCTTTCTGAGGAGCAAGATCCCAACTAGTGGCATCAGAGCATGTTTGTTGTTCTAGATTCCTGACAACTATAGATAATGTTGTTTTGGATATGGATCCATACCCTCTTTAAAATAATCACTATATAAAACACAATCAAGAACCAACTTATGAGCCAACTTATGACTAGGATGATATGGTTTATGAGGAAGACTTGGATGCTTTGTCTTATGTGAGTAATCAGGCTCCACCACATCATACCATTTCTATTCCAAGACCACAATATCACACCATTCCCATACCAAGACCTCATCCTTTGGTTTATGTGAGCAACTAAACTCCATAACACCCAACCATTTCTATACCAGGACCTCATCCTTTGGTTTGTGTTAGTAATCAAGCTCCACAATGTCCCTTCATCATTCTAGGACCTAGTCCTTTAGCTTTTGCAAGCAATCAAACCCCATAACACCCTATCATTAACATATCAGGACTTTGTTCTTTGGCTCATGCAAGTAGTCATGCTCCCTAATACCCTACCATTATCTAACCACAAGTCATTCCTCATCTAGTACTAATCCCATCCAAACCTCAACCGATCCAATCATTCAAAGACCAAGCTATGTCCAAAACTGGTAGTTTCCAACTCATTGGAAACCAAATCCAAGAGAACCAACCAATCCAAGATGTTTCTATTAAATCAACAATTTGTGATAAGTTAGCCTATGATGAATCACCTATTGATCCTATCCCAATTGTCAAGGAGTCTCACTCTAACGAGCTAGTCTTGTTGAGTCACTTCTTAATGATTATAACTACCTTTGGTAAAATCATTACATCAACCATGTGCCTATTTTTAAAGAGCCTCCTATTGATAATCTAGTCTCTAAGGAGTTATATCTTAACCTATTTCCCATCCTAGAGGAGTCTCACTTTGACAAACTAATTTTTGTGGATCCCATTATGCCATCATAGGCCATTACTTATCCAAAACCAAATATTTAACAAGACATCATTGTAACAAAGTACCCATTAGATGAAGAATTAAAATTAGAATTCGGTTCTATTCTTGAACCAACATTGTATTTAGCATCAAAATCAAAATCAACATCAATCTCAACATCAAATTCAAAGTCCCTTGAGTTAGAATCAAAGTCAAAAGAAGAATATGTTCATGGTTGTTAAAACATTTGTTATGCATGTCTTGCAGATCAATTTGAACACATTTGTGATCCTTATATAGTTTTTGAGGATGAGTACTTTAGCTTTAACACAAGTTATCCTAGTATATTTTATGAGGATTTTGCATCCTCTCCCCATTCCATTACCATTCCACAAGCCATTACCATCAACCAAAATAGCCATATCATTAGCATTCAATCTCCCACAAGATGTTGATTGGGATCGACAAAATCACACTTGGTTGGATTCCATCCATGGCAACATATAAGTTAAAGAAGAGCAAGGAGGCCAAGACCACATTCATATAATATAAGAACACTCTCTTAGTGAAACTTTTTTAGAAGTGCTAGAAGACAATCAAAGTCAAAATTCAATGTTCATTAGTGAAACCTTATCAAGTATGTTATGAGACAATCAAGACAACTTTATTGGTGAAAACCTCTTTGAGGCACTAATAGCTGAGCACAAAAGTTATTCACTGCTTGATGAAGACAAAATCAAAGATCAAATCAAAATAACTTCCTATTTATAGCCTAATCAGATGGTAGCTACTCTCTAGATCAAACAATAAAAAAGTCTGGTGGTCCTATTGAGAGAATAAGTCATCAGCCCCACCATAACCAAAGTTATGTCAAATATAGCATCAACAATATTATGTGTGACTAAATGTCCTGATCTTCATTTATTTCCCTACCATTATACATTACATTATCATCTACCATTCCATTTCACAGTCAAACCTACCATCCATTATTTATCCCTATTTACCATCTATGGACACACTTTCCTTTACAGAGACTAAAAAGGTACCTTGTCTCAATGTTTTAAGGAATCAGAATCAACAACCAACGAAGATCACAAAAGCATTCTCGGCATCAAAATCTACAGGGCACTTTTGATAGAGTAGTTATTCAAATAAGGTGTGGGCTAGCAATTAACATGATAAAATATTTTGGTTGTATCATTTTTTTATTAGGATGTGCATCTCTCCATCAATAGGAACAATAGAATCAAACCACACCCACGCTAAAAGCATGTACCATGCCATTTCCATTGTTACATATGCCTATTTTCCATTATCATAGATCTTGACATTTACCCCATCACTTGGGGGAAACCCTCTCAACATCCTTATTTATGATTTTACCATCATACTAGTCTATCATTATCCTATAGCAAGACCATTTTATCCATCCTATCATTCCATTCCTATCTAGACCAAAGCCTATTTTTATTCATCCTACCCAATCCTATTTTGATCTTGGTTCATTTAGTTCTTCCTGCACCTTTTACAGGAGGATTCCAATTAAGTTTCAACAATAAATCAAATCCATGTTTACAATGACAGTCTATGAAAGTAGTGTGACAGTTGATTTTTCAACATATCTTTCATTTTCCATCCTCTATCAAGTTTGTTTATGTGAACCTGATTATAACTGCCTATGGGCAAATCAGTGTCACACCAATCTTGCTACTAATTATAACCACCTATGGGTAAATTAGTATCATTGACCTATATCATTGTATCCTAGTTATAACCACCTATGGGAAAACTAGGGGCAACACTTGTTTATCATGCATTATTGCATCACCTTACCATTACTATTTTCATTTAACTGGCCATTTGTCAGATTTGAGAACTTTTTGGGACCTAGTTGGTTTTTCCTCACTTTTTGTGTGGATGGAATTACTATGACTTGAGGTCATTTTAGGACTATGTGCGTCATGATCGATACTTATTGAATTTAGCTTAGTAAACCTAAGCAATGCTCTCACTATTTTGTGAGAAACCTAAGCCATGCTCTCACCGTTTTCTGAGCAACCTAAGCCACACTCTCACCATTTTGTGAGCAACCTAAGTTTGAACACTCTCATCATTTTGTGAGTTTAAACCATTTAGTGTCTTATAACTCTTGATTGAGTTAAGATACACCAAAACAATTCCAAAAACATTTGAAAAATCATTAGAAAAGAACAAAAACATTGACCACTTCTTTGCCTTAAGGATTCTAGGAACCCTTACCAAGTTACAAGAAAATCACTAGTCATTTAGTTTCCCCATCCTTTTTGGCCTTTTCTCTCACTCACTTTAAATTTTTCAAGACCATTCCTATTATTCTATCACATCCATTCTATTTGTTTTTATCATTTATCATTTTCTTCCCATTTCTTGGGAGAACTGCATTTGGCCTAAAGTTTTTTATTGGATATTAAATCCATAGAACTATGTGGGTAGTTTCCACTTGCCTAGTGCATGTGGAGATAACTCGGCCACCCCCTTCCTTTTATTCTATTCCCTTATTTTTTATTTGTTTAATTTTCACCTATTTTCTAGGGGCAATGTTCATATGGTTTCTATTACATTGTTTGTTTGTTTGTCTCTACTTATGTTGTTTGTTTGTCTGCCTATTTGTTTGCTTTCAGCACTATTGCCTTGATTCAGTTTATGTGTGTTCATTGGGTGATTTATTGCCCACACTTATACTTGAATCCATTTATATTTATATGTTTACATTGTCATCATGGTTTCTATCATTGGTGTATTATTTTCTATTGAGTATTGGCTAACGGGAGTCAGTCCTCATTCATATTTTAGCCAAGTCCTCATGATGTTATAGCATGATGTCTACTAACACATGATACAATAAACCTCAACTTCAAGAATTCTATTCAGCAATGGCAACATCTCTTCAACACTGACATCCCGATTCCATCCTCATCATATCCTAAATATATTAATTCAACATGAAAGAATTTCAACCTTTATTAGTGTAAATGAGCATCTCCCTACTAGTAGGTTGTTCCAATTCATCATTACCCTCTATGATTCAGTTACCCTCATCATTTACTAATAAATAATGTTTTCCATAATCAAGGTCTAATGATTATAACTACCTATGGGTAAATCATTACACTCCATTCCACCTGCATTTATTAATGATTATAACTGCCTTTGGGCAAATCATTGTGTTATCACCAATTTACTTTTTCTACCCATATAGGGGCATGTTTTTATCTTGTTTATCTATCTTAATTTTGGAAACTCCATCTTCTCAATGATTATAACTATCTTTGGGCAAATCATTGTGTTATCATACCAGGTTGCCACTATCGAGGTACAATGCTTATAACTGCCTTTGGGAAAACCATTGTACACCATCTCACTTGCATTCTCAATAATTTTGACTAATTTTTCAATATCATTATGTTTTCACCCCATCATCTTTCCTTTCTTTGGTCCCCTCATTTCACTTCTTTCTTTTTCAAGGGATCGTTTGCCAACCTACTTGTGCCAATCATTCCCTCGAGGGGGCATCATATAATTAGTTTATCATCATTGAAGTTGTATGCATATAGGGCCTTTTAATTTTTTGAGATGTTACTATGCTTATATCTTGAAATGCCTTTCCAAATAGGGGCAAACTATAGACACCTAAATCTAGCCACCGATAACCTGCAACAAAGCTTTTGACCAATTTCTAGCCAAAATACATAATTTGGCCTAAAAACATTAAAACACATTAAATGAGTTTAAATTTATATATTCAAGTGTTGATTTTGGCTATAGTATCATTAAATGGGGAAATTCAATATATGGGCCAGCTAATTTTGATCAGATTATTTCGAGTCAAAATGCTAATTTTGCACCTAGGTACTTTGGATTGATCATTCCTATAAAATCTCTTACACAAGATATGTGCCTTCATTATTTTTTTTGGTAACATCTTAAATGGAATAATGGATCCAATACATCTGACATCACATTATAATTCCAATCCAGTCAAATTTTGGACTAATAACAAGGCATTCTGATCAATTTGAGTAATTTGTGCACAAAGTGCTTAAACATGATTACGATCTAATTAACCCAAATCAAGGCATAATTAATAATTCCATGGAAATTTTTTGAAAAAATTGTTTTTGAAATGAATATTGAATATCTACATCAACAGGTGACCTCATTTCTTAGGAAGACATCCCTAGGCTATAAATGCCATAAATATCAGGATTAATGCCCTCCATGCATCATCAAAGCCCTCCATGCCTCTTAATTTCTCCTCTATCCAAAATATTGATGAGATTATTTATAAATTTTAATTTCATAATTGGATTAATTCTTATCCACACATCTCAATCTTGAGATGGATGGTTTAGGTTAATTCTAGCCATCTCAAAAATCTATAAATAGAGAGGCCATGAGCATCATTTCTAAGCTAGTTTGGTGAAAAGTTTTTGGTGAATTTCTAAGATATTTTGTAAAATCACAAATATCTTCAAGAATCCATTTCAATTAGAGTTACCATGCCAAATTTATTCTAAGCCAATCCAAGCCACAAGCTAAAGGTGCCAAGGAGAGATGGAGGTAGCCAAGCTTCCATTGATGAGGAATTCATGAGCACAAGCTGAGTAAGCCACTATAACAAGCATTTTGGAGCATCCAAGGAAGGTAAAAGAAATTTTATTTTTCATTTTAGTTGTTTTTTTTATTCATGTGTGTTAACTAAGCTCTCCCTAGTGTCTAGGCCTAGAGATGTTATCCTAGTTAGTGTGTTTCTTTCATTTTGTTTTCATTTTGAAACTAACACCATACTAACCATCCTCTCTTGAGTCAAATTCTTAGATCACATGACTAATTTCCCCATTTCATCATGAAACATTTGTATGATAATTCCACAAAGCAAAATCAAACTAACATGATGATTTTTACTAATACTAACAAACATACTAAGCCAACTTTTTCAATAACTAAACCAAATCAAAGTAATATTCATGTCACCACTATAACTATTAACTATGAGGCTCCTCCCTACTTTTCATCACTTAATCCCTTATTTACACAAATAGTGGAAGATGAAAATGATGAATAAATGACTGAAATGATTTTTTTTAATCAATGAAAATCCTCAACATAGAGGTAAGGATCCTTTAGTTATATATAACATCATGATGGTACCTCTTTTTGAATATCCCCATTAAACATTACCTAACTTTTCCATAAGATTTGATGCAATTCAATTAACAATTTACTCCACTCCTTTACCCTTTATAATATCTCTTTGCAACACTATGACATCATCTTCCATGTCTTATTTAACCTCCATTTCAATTATTTATACTAACATGGTTGGTGTATCTTTTAGTGGGCCTACCCCAAACATCCACACTAATACACAATTTAATTCAACTCATAATGGATCAACTTTAGATAGTACTTCTCTTGATACTATCACTTCCCATTCCACTACTACATCTCATATTACTAGTGCATCCTAATCTCTTAACACCTCACAACACATTAATGCTTCTAAACCTCGTTCTACTAGTCAAGATAGTGTTCAAACTAGTCGAATACTATTACAAATTCTCAACCAAATGGATACTATTAAAACCAAAAATGTAAACCAAATTATGCAAATGAAAAACCACTTATTTCATCTCCAAAATCAACCTCAACATACTTAACAAGAAGCACCAAATCCTAATGCCCCCATACTCCCCTTAGGGATGCACATGGTAACCCGATACCTCAACCCCCACTTATTAATAAAACTATTAAACATTTACAAAATGAGCATCTTGTACCTTAGATTGAAAACATTGACATCGGAGGTAGGATTCCCACCACTACTTATAATGGATCCACAAATCCTACATTGCACTTAAAAACTTTTGTAAACCTATACAAAGATTGGGTTATACTTAATACCTTCGCTACAACCAAAATTTTAGTTAAAAATCTCTTTAGAGATGCTTTAGATTGGTATAATCAATTTAATATTCATTCCATCACTAGTTTAGAGGACTTGTTCAATGCATTTGATCAATATTTTCAAACTAAATACCGTAAAAACAACTTAGCCCATTTTATCAACTGTAAACAAATTAAATCTGAAACAGTACAAGTTTTCATTAAACGATGGGAATTATCTAATAAAATTGAGCATAATATGGAAGATGAGAAATTATTCCAATTATTCACTAATGCTCTTCATCCTAAATTACAATATTGATTTAGGACTCTTTCCCAAAAATCTATGAAATATGCCATTAACCAAGCTAAACACCAAGATTTCCTTATACATCAATTTGAACCTTCCCACCCTCCAATGGGAACTCACATGCTTGTAAAATATCAAAATGACATCTAAAAAATTATGGTGTTATAGATACTTATGAAACCATAGACACCATCCAAGCTATTTCTCTAAACCCCATAATTTATAATACTCCTTCACTACCACCTAATAATAACTCTCATCCTAATTATTTATTGCCTAAAAAACATAACACAGATATGCACAAACCTATTTCCTTATCATAAATTCAAAGGTTGTCTTCCATGAACCTCACCATGAGATCTTGACCCTACACATCTTATGAAACATTGGTATGATCCCAATAATTTTGTTGGTTTCATATAAGTTGGGGTCATTCTCATGAAAATTTTCACCAATTAAGAAATATTGCTATGCATTTTCTTCTTAGACACAACTTTGACCACAAATCACTTATATGTAAATGTCAATAATCCTATGAATAGCACTTAAGACTCACAAGACCAAAACTAAAAATGAATCCTTAAATCATCCAATGTTCATCTAGCTATCTATAAATATCCTCTTCCTAATCATCAAGATAACACAAACCAACCTACCCCTACCACCAATAAAATCAAAATTGCCATAGATTGTAACACCAATGATGATAATTTGGTTAACATGAATAATCTGAGGAGATTATTTTTTTATATTGAATCATATCCAACATCTAAACATAATAATTCTTTGATGTTATGCATTGTTCAAGATACTTACCTATCACATCTCATAGAATTAGGGCATGTGGAACCAATGAACACATAAGTATCACCTCCAACAATTGAATTTAACCATACTTCTCATACCATTGATCTAGGTTCCACTCCTCCTCCAACTATGATACCTAAATTAGATATCCCTCAAACTTCACATCAACCTTCTCTAATTAAAACACAAGAAACAATTAATGACACAACTACATCACCCAAGATAGACCAACAAAAATCTAAACTAAATATACCTTATCAACAAAAATTTGACTATGCTTCTAACCCCCTTTCAATTAATTTATTATATAATTATGCACCTTTATCCACTAATCCTCTAATGGGTTATGATGAATGGGATCTCTCACATTAATTTCCCATCTTCCATCCGAAATTCCTTTCTTATAACTTTTGTAAAATTCCCCTCATCATCATAATCATCTATTGTAATTATTATTAAAAATTAACATCCCTTATCCTCTACCTATGGTGAAATAAGCTACATTATTCATATTGGAAGATATCATTCTCAGACATTGTGAAGAGATGTCAATCCGCATTGATAAAATGCTTGACACTTCCCTTTCACTTAAATTTCTTATTTCTTTCATGATCCCTGATGACCCTCCCCTCTTTATTAGCATTCAAATAAGAAATATTCAATTCAAACATTCTTTAATTTATGAAGGGTCAAGCACTTGTGTTACTTCCCTTGATTTTATTAAAACACTTGGATATTATGAATACAATCTTAAATACACACAAAGTACATGCCAAGGATATGATAGAAGATAAATGCCTCCTCTAGGTTATGTTTGGATTCCCATCACCATTCCTCCCATCATTGTTCATGTGAAAGTTATGATATTTAGCTTTCCATATTCCTACAATGTATTATTCATTCAACTTTAGACACTTTACATGAAAGCAGTTGCTTCATCTGCATGCTAATGTGTTAAATTTTCCCATAATGGTTCTATATATAAGATGTAAGGTAATACTAACCTTTGGAATTTTGAACAATTTCAAGAATGAAGTGTTTTTAAAATACCTACCCTTAAACCTTTACCTAGCATTCCATTTGATGAATCACAACATTTTAATTATCCCATTAACTCTACTCAAGGTTATCATGGTCATCCTAAATTAATAGTAAATATCCCTCCTAACCTATTAGACTCAGACAATGATGAACCAGATGATATAAGCTTAAAGATCAAAACTTTTGATCTCTCTCCTAACATCATTTCTCAATTACCTCCTTCTCTCCTACCTCACTCTCATCAAAAACCTTCAGATGAACTACTAGATACCATAACTAAAACTACACATTATACTCATCATGCTTCCTTGTAGGATAAAATAGTTGATTCATGTAATATTGACTTATTTACACCATATTATGATAAAATATATTCTTTAGATGACCCATTTTTATACATTTGTTCACGTTAAAAATATAGATATGTTTAGATATTATTCTTATTTATTGAAGTCTATTAGTTATTTTTCTATTGTTCTTTCTCTTATAGTACCTGATATTGGTTTTTCTTCTAATTTTCATAAGTTATATATGGATCACACAATTACTACACTTTCAGTCACTATTGAACATATCAAGATTATGTTTATGGACCATGCCATAAGAGGACCTTACCATTTGATAGATACCATGATCCTTCTAGTTTTCCTCCTCCTCAGATGTTAGCCACTCTACTTTGACCCACTGCACAACCAACTATATATATGGATGAGCCTAGTCTAGACTCTACTCTAGCTTATCCATATTTTTAGTAATGGTCTTCTACCATTACCTAAGCTTGATACTTTACCAACATAATGGGTAGATGAGCCCTATTATGATATTCATAGAGTTATCGGTCATTGGACCCAATATTGAAGTATACATCAGTAGTAGTAGGATTCTTCCTCTACCACTTCAGCTAGTATACCTCCATCATTTAATAATAGATGCATTTGTTATTTTCATGGTACATGTAACCATTCTTCTACCCATTATTGATAGTTCAAGAAATACACTAATACATTATGTCTAGCTATAGCACAACCTAAAGACAAAACTATACCACCTCCTAAACTACTTTTAGAGTATATCCCTATATATTGGGAAGTATATTTCCTTTGGCATCAATGCACTACATACCATATCAATAGATGTCAAGTAATTTAGTAGCATATTTTGGATCTTCCATGGCCTATGCCTTCACTAGCTCATCCCCCCTCTCTAGTTCATCAGTGGGCACATATCTATAGACACTTGTTACATTCTTAACATTGAGTATCCCACATAGGAGGGGCCTCAGGAGCATCATCATTATTTTACCACACCTAATTTTTATATAGATATGATATGAAAGGAAGTCTTCTCGTGACTTTTTACAAAGATTGATGATACTCTAATTAATGTCAAAATTCAACTACATAAGGATATATCACATGGTATAGATGCTATTTGTACTGAGATTTATAAGTTTTATGAACACATCATAGTGTTCTATCACATTATTACATGATTGGGCCTTGATTTATGATTATTTATATATTGGATATGTTGAGTCTTATTTTCATTGGGTCACATTTATCTACATCTTTCTTTTTCTCTTGTGGATTATTTTTTATATGGATTTTTATGAAATTATATTAATGGCTTATAATTATTTACACATGGTTTCCTCTTTCTCTCTTTATGCTTTTATGATTGCTTATTATCTTCAATTTAAAAAAAGATAGTTCTTATTGTGACTTGGTTATTAAACCCACATCCCCATAGTATCCTATCTTCACCATATGGTTAGTTAACAATCATAATCCTTATTGTATCACTATATACATAGATATATTTTGATCTCCATCTATCCCCTTTATTTTCCCTCATATTAAGCACACATACAATTGATATTTGAGATCACATACTAACATATAGGAAAGCCAAATTGTTTAGTCAATCATCTCTCTAGATATCATGCTTCCTATAACCAAACCCCAAAGCTTATTTGTGTGTGTCACTTTTATCATTCATGTTTATTTATCCACAAAATCAATAAAAAGTTAAAATCCAAATCATTTTAAATAATAGGTAATTATCAAAAGTTAAAAATAAAAATAAAAAAGTCAAAATCACAACAAAATATGTGATTCATAGCACATCTCCTATCCCCAATCAAAGTTCAAACTCCACAGTTGGCCTCATCATAGAGCCAAGGTCCATCAAGGTACAGTAGGCTAATAGATTGGGATAGGAGAATTCAAAATTATCTATATTGCTACCTAATTTCTCATGCAAGTACCCAATCTTTGTAGTAGACCAACAACTCTGTAATGGGTTCTAAGGAATGGGGAACAGTTTGTGGGAAGGTAGGTACATTTTAATTTTCTTGTATATATAATATTCATGACTTGATCTTAGTACTTCACTTATTTTTCCATAAAGTTTTATGTCTATAGTGAGCAAATATTTTTTGCATTTGAGGGTTATTAACCTATCAGTGCATTCCTATATTGTTACTATGCCTCAAGTCTACCAATTTTTTATAAATGCTTATGGCATGCTTATTCCATTCCCTTCATTCACTAAAATAATCCCAATATTCTTCCTTGATGAATATGCTTTATCAATTGATCATACTCCTAGAGTTATTCCATTTGTGAGTTATAGTATAAGACCTTTAATAGGACTAGTTATTCCTCACATATTTATCCTTATTCCCTAAATAATCATATTCTTTATTCCACATCAGTGGTGTTCCCTTTGTAAGTTATAATGTAAGACCATGGATAAGACCACGCATTCCTCATAAAATATTGCTAAAAACTTATATACCATTAATCACATAAAAAACTATCTTTTGTTTGTTAAGTTTGTCTTCCATTTAATTTCAAACTTTTAATACTTCCCATTTTGATATATTATGATTTATCTTGTTTTAACTTGGTACAATTACTTTTCAAACAACTGATATAAATTGTCTTCCATTTTATTACAAATTTTTCATACTTCCCATCTTGATTTTGTATGATATATCTTGTTTTAACTTGGTGCAATTACTTTCAAACATTTGATAAAACCATGTTTTCCATTTTATTAAAAAAAATCATACTTCCCATCTTGATTTAGTATGATTTATCTTGTTTTGATTTGGTACAACTCTTTATATCACATTGTACATTTTATCACAACATTTTCATACTTCCCATCTTGACTTAGTATTATTTATCTTGTCTTAATTTGGTATGTTTTTATTTATATGTTACAAACATTTATCATTTACCATATTTTCATATTTTATTTTACACATTTCCCATCGTGATTTAGTATGTATTACATTTTATGATTATTTACTTACTTTTACAAATCTTATGTTTTATTTTTAACCATGTGTCTCACATAATTCTAGAAAAGAAATCAAACATCATATATTTTCTCATATAATATACATTAAAACTAGAAACACGTATTAAAATGAAAATAACTACAAATATCCATACATCCATGATACAAATACAACTCATCATCAAAACATTTTCCATGTCCATATATATCCAAAGTTAAAATACAAAGTACAAATACAATATCTAACAGCTCTAAGGTTGTGCTCTCTCATGTCTATATGGTGGTTGAGCCACACTACCCATAAATGCTTGTGATTGTACCCTATGAATAGTACATTGTAATGAGGCAGTCTTTGATCTCAAGCCATCAACATGTCCCTATAGATTGGCCACCTAAACCTAATCACATCTAATCTCTATCATAGTATCCATATGGGTAGCTCACTCTTAGGCTAATGCCTGTTAAGCTCGTACCTCTCCATACCCAACTCTAGGAGGTAGTTGTAGCCCACCCCCTAGTGTTTGTAGCTCTTGGGCTACCTCTCTAACCAAGCAAAACCAACTAGCATATGTTGGGGTATATGGTACAACAAGATCATCTAGGATAGTAGTATCATGCTATAATAACACCCCATCTAAAATATCATGGTGTGCAGCCTGAACTACTACACCCCATTTGAACTCCTCTCAGTAATATATACAAAAAAACTAGGTGTACATTTAATCACACACACACACACACATATCCAAATCTCTGAATCATCTATCTACACCAAGAAAATATACAACTAAACATCTAATGATCTATATAATACTCATAATACAAACCATTAATTACCAATACTGATGTCACCAATCATGGTCTCCCCATCAACGTGTCCACCTAGCACCTCCACTTTAATTTTCCTCCCAATAACATCAAATTCTAGAGCTGTCACCTGTGCATTTTGAGGCCTTCTCTAAATCTATATCTTTATAGACCATCTCTCTATAACCTACACTATAGGGTCTTCCTATGTAGTTTCTACCTTTTGTTTCATGTACAATACCCAATAACATCTCCATCTCCTCTATGATGGTGGGAAAACTTGTAATGCATATTTTAGCTCAGTAGTAGCCACATCCCCACTCTCAACACCCACCATCTCCACATCTATTGTAACTCCCTTAGCCTTTAGTCAAGCTACCCTATGTTATTCTACCTAACCTATCTATGGTCTCACTTTCCATGGCCAAATCATAGTTATCTCCATTGGCACTCCACCACATCTACCCTTCAGCTCCCTATATTTTCATGCTCAAAAAGATTGCACTATTATAGGAGCTATTGGATGTGGTAGGCCAAATTTTATAAGAACACAAACAATAGGGTGTGACTCTATCAACCAGGTATAGTACCTAATAATACAGGCATGACCCAAGGTAATAGAAATTATAGACCAAGATGGTCAACTAGTTATAATATATGTATACATCTACCATATAATCTCCCCATGTATGACTATCTATAGTGGTGGGGTGTGTGGCACAATACATACCACATGGTCCTATCACCACCTAGTCACACAAGGTAGTCTATCATAGATAGCATGGGGTGACCCAATTGGTTGGTACATCAATAATATCTCATAGATTTATCTACTCAAAAAAATCATAGGGCCCATGGTCTTCTTCCCTCTAGATAACATCCCATACATATCATGCACTATCTATACCCAAATAATTGAACCTAGGTCATACAAAGTGTCCTTCTCTAAAATTGACTGACATAAGGCCACTGCATACAACAAGGCCTTCCCATCCAACTTGTGACAAAGCACACATGATATCACAATCCCTATCATAGCTAATTTTTTGATGTTTAGAATGGTTGATATATATACATTTAATAAGAACACTTGCAAACTAGTAAAATACCTCTCTGACCCTATTCCCCATAGAGCTAAGGTCCACCACTTGGCCTTAGACTCTATGGCATCATAGATCATAGGAGTACCTATGATGGATAGTCCCAATAGACCATGGACATACTCTAATGTGATCCCCACCTCTATAGTATCCCCATCCACCTCCTACTGGAAAGTGTTAGTTTATTTTTCCCATGCTCTGATGAACATGACAACTAAATCAACACTCAAGGCGATCTGACACATATCTATGATGACTCTAAACTCTATATTATCCAACCAAGCATGATCATCATCAAATAGTCTATTTATCAATTTTGGTAACCATGTTGCATCCACTAGGCACCAAGATCTTTGTTACCTCTATAAAATGTAAAATAACATAGAATGTAGTAGATCTTGATACAAAAATCATAAAAATACATTCTAAAACTATTCAATTCCAAAAATTAGCTACTTTATCAATATGTTCTTAATATTTCCTATGTATTCAAGTACTTTTTACTTAGTCAACCCTGTCAGCTTATATAGTTGGCCAATATTTTAAAACTATGTTGGCCACCCTCTTGTAGTACTAAGTCAGCCAAGATATACTAAGTCGACCACTTCACCTTTATAATTAGATTTGCCTTCTACTACGTACTCAGTCCCTTTGACCAATATTTACATTTTCAATTAAGTTAGTTAAGATGACTCTATTCAACTTATGTGATGAATTTTTATCTATTTATCATAAATGCCTTAGGAATTTATTGATCCTACCACTACCTACCCATTAACCCACTTAATTCTTACTCTGCTTAAAATTTTCCTAGGGCGAATTTTACTACACAGTTTTACCCTAATTTTTACTTTTTCAAAATTAGCATAATTTTCAATGAAATTTACCATAAATTTGAATTTAATGCACCACTTATCTAATTTACACCCACCACTATCATTAGGCATCCTCCAGCTCGCACTTATCATCTCCTCACCATCATCATTCTCTAGGATTCTCTAACTCTCTTAGAACTCTATTTTCTCAAAATATAAAAATTACAAATGAATTTTCACCCTATTTATATTTACTATTCAAAATTATTTACCTATCAAATATTTACCACCAAATTTCAAATTTTTTTCATAACTTTATTTCTACTAGCTCTTTTTCTAAACTGTAAGATGTTTTAGAATCCTTATCTTGTAGAGAATTTTTCTACATACTATATGTATTTTTGTAAAAAAAATTACTTTATTTTAAAATTCCACTTAATATTCCTTATGTTGGACACCTTCCCATTTGTCTCACATCATTTCTACTCTATAGTACTAAGGTAAGTATAGGTATGTATTTTTCAATTCTATCCTTTTAATTATCTTATTTTTCTCTATACTATAATTTATTTAGCTTAGTGTTGTTTGATGCTATGTTCTTTTCTTAAGCCACCATCCCATGTTACAACTGCATGACATGTGATAAGATTCAAGTGGGGCATGTGTATCAATTACTAATGTTTTCTCTCTTTTAAGAACCCATCAAGAAACAACCTCTAGGATTGCACACCTTAAAGGGTACACCATGAAATGGGTGGATAATCCTTTAGTGCTTCACAAGATTGGTTTTCTTTATACCTCTAACTAAAATAAATAGTACCCCCTCCTATATGTTTATCTAAGATTCGATACCTCCCTTACACTCTTCTCCAAATAATTTACCACCCCAAATAGCCCCTAATTAAGCCAAAACCCCTTATACCAATTACCAAACATAGTCAATTGGTTTATTTTGAGGATTAAGCATGTTACAAGAATAAGTCAACCTAGTCGACTTAGTCTTAGACTTAATTGTTCTATTTATTAACTAACTAGGTCAATTGGTCTGAGTGCATCAACTAAAATATTGAAAGGGGTTAGGGTCAAACTAGGTTATATATACACATATTTCACCCTATTTACTATATATATAATAATTCATTTGCACTTATTTATCTAGTTATTTGCTATTCTAGTTAAGGAGTCATTGCTTAAGGTTTCATACTACTTGGAGAAGAATCTTATCTTGTGGAAATTTCTTGGATACATAGGATAAGTCTTATAGCCTATAAATGACCTATCTTTGTGATCCTTATGAACCAAAACCACCTCTTTCAAAGAACCATCGGCCAAGGGAGAGGTTGAGGCTCGTTAGGTTTGTCTTCAAGGTGAGTTTTCCTAACTCTTACTTTTATATTATTAGTAGATAACTTTAAATGCATAATGGCTTATGAATATATTATCTCTCCATGATTAGGATTACCTATACATTGAATTGAGTAGAGTTCTTATTTTCATGTTTATTATTTATTTTTATCCCCCATTTATGGCACAATCTTTAGTGAGTACTTGATTATATTTACTTTACTTTTTTATTACTTTGAAATACCAAGACCTAGCTAGGGTTATTATGTGGTGTTGCTTTACTAGAGGCTTTATAACCCTCTCAATCCATTTCATATGATATTATATCCCTTAAGTAGGTTTAGAAGATCTATATTAGTCATGACCGTGATTATCAACATATTTTTAGTGGTATAGTTAGTTGATTTATCTTCTCCTAGCTAGGATTGATTTGTAGATTAGCTTCACTTTTAATTGCATATAGAGATAAGGGAAAGGATGTTAACCTACTTAATATAGGTGAACATCATTGTGATATTATACTTGGATGGACCCTACTAGATAGAGGCAATATTGAAGTTCACTTAGGTCACTTAGACCAGGTCATGAAGACAAAAGTGGAAAAATCCAATAAAGTTGAAGCTAAGGTAGTCCTAAAACTCTCAACTTAGTCCACTACAAGCATTAGCCAGGTCTTAAAAGTGAAAGTGTCCCTAGAGTATCTATTTCAATTACATCAATGATTGTTAACCTAGTCAAAAGTGATCTTTTAAGAGCCATCTATGAACTTTGCCAAGCTAAATCAGGAGTTTGACCTAGTTGTAGCCATATTAGTGGCCAAAGAGGTACAATCTAGGCAATTGGGAGACAATTATTCTATAACTTATTTGTGTATCAATTGAGTGGGACTCCTAGGTCTCTTTCTTGAAAGTGGGGAATATTTTGTTCATTTTGAATTTTATTAGTTGTACCAACCTTGAGTGGTCATCATGGCTAAGGATGGTAATCCCATGCTACTTAGAGGTGAGCCCCATCCTTCTATATATTGTAAACTACGTTCTCTTTGAAGGGTCACTAATTTGTGTAAACAAACTCTATTAAAACTCTAATATAACACTTTTATTTATTTTAACCTAGTTCTTTTGTCAAGAAATATGGTCCATTATTTCTAAGTTCTAAGTGGATATGTATGCAAGAGGAATGATTTATGATTACTGTTTTAGTTGTTTAGTACTTAGACATATAAATCCTAGGTTGTTAAAAGGGTTGGGTACATACATTAAGTTCAAATCAATATTAAATATATATATATATATCAAACTAATTTACCTGAGATGCATTCACAATGAGAAAAATGACTTATCTAGATTGAAACAGGCATTGTCAGATGTTAGGAAGGCTTGAATAGGATTCGAGATCAGTTAGTAGTCCTTTTTTTTGGCACTAGGGTTAAAAATTAACTTCATATAGTAGTGTATTTATGAGGATAGTAGTACACCATGAAAGTTTCCAAGGTACTATACTAGTGTTCTATGGAGAAACTACCTGAGACTCTTAAAGATGTTCTGGGAGTGTTTTAGAGATCTGTAGGTGAGTTTTGAGCTTCTGACCATTCATTTATTTAACTATTTTATTGAATCTCTTCCATAACCTAATGAAAACCTACACACACAAAATAAAAATAATATTAAATGCAAAATAAAGAGAAAAACTAGGTTATAGGATGTTATGATCACATGATGTAGAAACCTTATTATCCTAACCACTACCTACATTAACCCTAATGATAAGGTTCTTAGATTATATGCAGTTATCCCTTAGGTAACATAAATAATCAATGTGTACAGTATGTTAGAATGACTTTCACTTAGGCCCTTATTCGATCAAGCATGCAAATCAAGGTATGATTGTTGAGTAATATGCAGTGTGCTAAGCTATACTATTGATTGATTTAATGTAATCATGTGCCAAAATATTAAGTGCTAGATGTAAAATGCCTTGTGAAGCTCTTTATATGGAAATAACTTTGATTTTAATGTAAGACCCTTGTTCATTAGATTATTATATATAAAATAAATATAAAATCATAAGAGAAGTCTCAAAGAAGGGTTATGACCCAAAAAACACTAATAAAGTGACCATTGGACACTAGCACTAAACTTTTACACTAGTGTCCAGGACCATGATAGTGTCCTAGCAACACAAAGATGAGTGAAGATTATGAAAAATAGGATAGGGGGGCCTATAATTGAGATGGGATGGCATAAGACCATTATGGGTGCATGAAATAAGGAAAACAAGTCATAATAAAGATCAAAAGACCCAAAATGACCACACAAACATGACTCACATTCATCACTAAGACCTTCCCATGAAATAACAACAAAAGAAATTATAATTTTGGTTGCTTGAAAAAATTAGGGTGTGTACATTTACACATGTTTTATACTATTAATTCAATTAAATGAAAGTGATAGAGTAAATGAAAAATAAAATGTGTACCTATACTTACCTATGTGATCAATCTATGTAGAGGATGGATGAGCTATAAAACAAACCCACTTCTAGGCTAGAGAAGTGGATAGGATATGGAATACTATATATGAAGAGTAAATCCATAATCTAGGTGCCCCCTATACTAAATTTGAATGATGAACTTAATTGTGAGGAATAAAACCTTGTTTTGTCCCCATCCTGATATGTGAACTAAGTCATGAAAGGTCTATGAAAGTGTGGATAAATAAGACATACTTACCCCCATCATGGTATGTGTGTTAAATCTAAGAATTAATATGTAAATGTTGATAAACAATCCCTAATTTCCTCCACTTTAGTATGTGAACTAAATTTTATAAATAATCTAATTGAAGGTCAAAACTATCGCTCGACCTTCATAATCTAGGTTTGGTGACAATCTATGGATCAACTGTTGCATTTAATTATATGACCCAACCTAGTGACAATTTAAGTGTAATTTGATAATATACATGTAAATAATGGTATATTGTGCGATTCCATCTATAACCTAGTGGAACCCTATGAGATTAAGGACACTTGCTTTACATCATGCCCCCAAACTTGATATTTGAGTGATGCAACTATGTACTTTGTGCATAAAAATATGTCCATGTATGGATGATGTACCTTGTGCATGCCCCTATAGTCATAATTTGAGTGTATTATTATGTTGAAACCCTATGTAAAATATAATAATATGAACTAATATCTGATAAGATCTTAAAAACTTATGAATATGAGCCAATATGTATGTCTAAACATCTAATAAAATATATGTATCTAAATATTTGAGTCAATATGAACCAATCTAAGTCAATATATGTGTCTAGAGATTGAAGTAAATATATGTATCTGAATGTATAAGTCAATCTAAACCAATCTGAGTCAACCTATGTATTTAAACATCTAAGAAAATATGTGTATTTAAATATCTAAGTCAATTGGAGCCAATCTAAGTCAATCTATGTGATTGAACCAATCTATGTATTTTAATCTACCTGTGTATCTAAATATCTGAGTCAAGAAATTTGGGTGTTTAAATTGGTGTGAATGGTGTATGTATACCCCCTTTTGGTGAGAGAGATAAGATTGTGGTAAGGGTATCAAACTAAAAGTGATAATGGTAAGAATGTTAGTGATATTTAGCGTTACTAATATGAGGATAGGATTGATTACTTAGACATTTGTAAGACAATTATTTTTGAAAACTAGGGCTAACATAGGCTTATGGTCTATATTAAGTTTGTTAAAGAATCATAGGTTTTTATCACTTTATGGAGTTAATTTTATTAGAATAGTAGTGTAATCAGAATGTTGTGGGGTAAATCATGATTAATTCCCATGCATAATAAATCGATCAAAATTGGAGCAATGATTCTCAAGATATCACATTTTAGAGAATCTGGTATTAGTTGGCAAAATCAAAACTCAAGGTCAATCTTAGGTAGGTGTAATTTTTAAAGCATGGCTTAAACAAGTTCATTGATTAGATTGATAATCAACTGAATTAAGATAAATTATTTACTTTGAGCTTAAAAATATGCTGAGGAGACAAAGAGTGAACATGACCCACTACAAGGAGGTGGAGGCCTCATCCAGGATGGGGAGAAGGTTGCCCTAGTAAGGAACCTATCATTTTCCCTATTTTTGACATATTTATTTCCTTTTTCATCATATTTAGTGGAATTTGGTAGTTTAGGGCCTTGTTTAGGAGGACTACACTAGTGTCCCTAGTATGACACTATTGTATTCGGTGTAGCACTAGTGTCTAGTTGAGCTGATTTTGCCAATTGTTTTCTTATTTATGATTATTGAGTTATAATACATGTTTATTTGTCATTTACATATGTTAATTCTAGATTTTGTTGTGTTTTATAGGAAGATACACATATGAGAAATTTATGGAGTGGATGGATGATGGAGTGCTTACATGAACTACCCCTGATAGATGATGAGAGGGTAGTGATTTATAGAGAAAGTTTGGGTCATGTGGCATCACTTATTATGATTCCCTCAAACTCCCATATGATGATAACATTATGTGATAGGTGGAACATCAATACTTTTACATTTTGGTTTCCCACTAGGGATATCATTGTGATGTTAGAGGACATCTATAGGATATTAATATTACAAATTACTAATCAGTGGCTAGTGTTACACGAGGCTATTAGAGACAAAAAAATAGATTAGGTCATGAGGTACTTTATATATATGCCCATAAGGACCCACCAGCCAAGGAGTTATTGTCTTTAATTGTTATGGATAATATTCTATGGTTTTTGAAGTTTTTGGTGATGTGATTGGCTTCCTTTATTGCTATGTATGGGAGTGGGGTATCTATCTCATATAGGATGCATGGTATAATGAAGTATATAGAGGATCATGGGACTATATACTTGTGGGGCTACACTATGTTATCCCACTTATATCATGATTTATACCATTTTACTCAAGAGTTGAGCACAAGTGGTATTGGGTCTTTGACATTATTGCATTATTGGGATTATCAAAACATTTTAGTGACTAGACTAGAGGGGTTTCTACAGATGGATTGGACCTACCCATACATGTTTGTAAAGAGATGAACTAGTATGGAATGCATGTAACTAAATATCATGATTCACTTTCAATAGGTGTTGGATCGATTAATAGCTAGAGAGATTATTTAGATACTTTATAAGGGATTTTAAGGTTGGCTTGAAGATAGTGTTTAGTTGAAATAGGTTTGAGTGAGCTAATGGTTGCATAACCATTGATTCAATGTATTTAAGATATTTCAATATGATCAAGTGACACAATAATTTGGTGTTATATAGGATGTGTTACTAATAATATGGGTATGCTTGAGGATTTCTCAGGCACCAGTGAGTCTTGGTAGTAGGTTGAGACACAAAACTACTAATTTGTTTTTGATCCTGATGACAAAGTGATATATAGTATTGGATATACCCTATTAGATGATGTAAGAGTGACTGATGCCTACATATTAGGGTGGAGGCAACATATATGACAACCATAGTTTCCAATAGATGGGTCTATCATGCAGGATGTATTAGATTTATATCTAATTAAGGAAGATAAGGGTACATTCTCATTATGGATTTGTACATTTTATTTATTTTGGTGTTTAATTTATTGATGAAATATTTAATGCACTATATTGGTATGTGTAGGTCTAGGAGATTACAAGTATTGGGAGACCATTATTGAGGCTAAACTATGAGAGCTAACACAACTTATCCCTAATTATGCCATAGATAATGGTCTAGGGGAGAGGGCCATAAGAGTTGAAAGAGTTCATGCCCACCTTTTTGATTGAACAACCATTTCCACTATAGAATATAGATGTGTACTTATTGATATATATATGCATGTGTTGAGCTACAAAGGTGAGCTATGCCCCCACCTAATGTTCTAGGTGGGGTAGATGGTAAGATCATGGATAAATACATTTGTCTAGATTGAGAGCATGTAGAGCTAATAGTTGAGTCAGTAATACTATAATATAGAGAGAGGAAATGCAAGTCTCGATTGATATCTAGAGGGGATGTGAGGGCATCTAGCTCTAATGTTGATGTATTTGAGTGAGAGTAGGGAGGGTGGTCTTGGTGACCAAACTCTAATTATTTAGTGATTATGTATTAAATATTTTTTTAAATAATATATATATGCACTTTTTTTACATGGGTATTGTGTTATCTGGTATTTTAATTTAAAGCATTGTTTGCTTGAATAAGTCTTTTGGTTGTATTTATTGCTTATGTTTTGATATAGAGTTATATTTATTTGGTTAGGTAATTATAATTAACTTTTCATATGTATATGGATGTTGCAATAGATATGTATATAATATTATGAATGTTAATTGTTAGTTGTTAGTTGTTAGTTGTTAGTTGTTAGTTGTTAGTTGTTAGTTGTTAGTTGTTAGTTGTTAGTTGTTAGTTGTTAGTTGGTAGTTGGTAGTTGGTAGTTGGTAGTTGTTATAGAAGTATCATAGTATAGTTGAGTGTGGATCATGTAACTATAACATGTACTATTTGAATCTAAATAAAATTGTGCATAAGTGATCATGTTGTTCATGTTGTTTAAGTATAGAAGTAGACTCTATAAATGATATTGTTCATGATGCATTACTAGTAGTTAGATGTGTAGACTTCATAACAAATAGGTTAATCAATTGTCATAATTAAACTATGTTCTGATATTTGTGATTACCTCCAAATATATTAATCAGTGGTCAAACTAAAACTATGCTCTAATCTCTATGATTATTTCCAAATATCTTAATTGGTGGTCTAACTAAAACTATTGTCTGGTCTCTATGATTATTTCCAAATATCATAATCAATGGTTGAACTAAAATTATGCTTTGATCAATATGATTTTATCCAAATATATTAATTGGTGGTCTAACTAAAATGGTGCTCTGATCTCTATGATTTTTGCCAAATATCTTAATTGGTGCTTGAACTAAAATTGTGTTTTGATCTCTATGAACTAGATACCATCTTCTTTGAATCTATAGTGCATGATATTTTATATAAGTAGGTGTCCTAGAAACCATATGAATTATATGATGAGGAACCAAAGGTTCCTTAAAAGGAAAACCTTATGATAACTCACTTGTAGAAGAGTGTGATCTAAGAGAGTGTGAAGGATATCTTGATTCCCCTTATGTGAATGATATAATGCCTCTATCAACACATTGGTCAATATGATCTTTGAGTGCAAAGTAGTTATTGTCTCAGTGTCCATTGATTATGTGATAGTTGCAATATGGTTTTTTTTTAATTCTCTATAAACTATGTGTTGGATGATGATTATTAGTAGGAAGGGTGATCATCCCTCTATCTAGAAATGTAAACAATATGTCATGAGGCCTTTCTTTGTCTAAAATATATATGATCCCACTACTTGTGTCCTATGATCTATTCACTATAGGAGATATTATGTAAAGTGAATCTTTGCCTTTATTTAATATCTCAATTTGTAGTTTCTATTCCACTTTTTCTTGAGGCATTTATGTATCAGGTGTTTGTACCATATTTAGATGATTATGCCTATGAGAGACCTAAATCCAAATCTGACTCAAAATATATCTCTAAACTTGTCTCTATTAATCCCAATTCCTTCTCTAATGTGATATTCTTGTATCATAAGTATCAAAATGATTTGGATGTCTCATATAAGAATTTATCATAGAAAAGTGAGACCTCTAATAAAGATGTTTTTTACTTCTAAATCTATTGGCTAGTATATCAATTATTTCATGCTTGATTTGAATCATATAATGTAATCATTTACTATTTATGACCCACCATAGTGTAGTGAATGCAACCTCTCATATGTGACTAGATGTCCCTTATTCTAAATATAATGTATGATAAATACTTCTTTTAACTCATCATATGTAGTGAACCACTGCAGAGTGAATAATGAAACCAATTTAATGCCTCCCCTCTAGAGTCTATGAGAATAATTGTAAGATAATAAAACTACAAGTGACATGTGGTATAAGCTTTCAGTAGGCTTAAATGTGAAAGTATAGATATTCATGTCTATTTAAATTTGGTAATGTTAGTATTTGAAAGGAATTTGGTAATTTTGTAGTAAAAATTCTATGCAGGATAGGATTGTCATGGATGGCATTGAAATCAACCCAAGAGTGGTATTATTTACTTTCCAGGGTCATCTGGTGTACTTATTGTTTTAAGGCACCCATAAACTACATCAAAGAGATTACCTCTTGTGAAGGTATATTAACATAATTAAGAGGTTTGTTTAATTATTGAATCTTATTATTAATTTAGCCATTGGTAAACTACATCAGGGACCTTTTTTAGAGAGAGTTGGTTTGCTCTCTATAAATTTTGAAGGGGTTATAGCTTGGACCTATTGAGATGGAAATGGTATATCTGCCTCTTGGGGGTTATGATGATAAATATTTTCTACTATAGTAAGAGGGGTTGAGGAAGATTCATTGGTATCTCTTATTTTGTTAATTTGTAAATAAATATCACATACTAATAGACTAAAAGATACATTATTATCATGTGAATGTAAATTGTGTAAATTATGAACATAAGTATAAGTTTGTTTATATTATATTGAGGGCATATTATCATTTTAAATATCATTTGATAAGAAATAAATTTGAACATGAGATATGGATGAAGTGAGGAGAGAATTAGAAGGAATAGACTTTATGTCTTCTTCACAAAAATCATAGTAATCATAGTTATTCCAAGGTTCATCAAAATCAGAGATTAATTCACTTGTATAGGTAAGAGTACAAGAATTATCATTCACATGTTCACTAAGAAAGAGAGTAGAATAATATTTTAACTTTTTACTACTATGAAATATATCATCATGTGTATTTGCAATGTAATGCATGTCTTCACTAGCTATGAGTGGAATGCATGTATGATCAATATTTTAAATATTGGTGTTAAGGGTAGAATAATCAGCAATCATGTTTTCATTTATTACAATATGATAGTAGGTGGTGTAGACATCCAATTCCTATCACTATTATTCTAAAATTGTTAATCTAAGAAATATTTTACGATGATGCACAATCTGGGCCAAACTCACTAAAACATGATAAATGGTTTAAACTTGTCATGTATATGTCCCAATTTAAGCTAATGTATCCTTGAATGGGGTAATACATTTTATGTGATTATTATCTTTTCTTAAATTAGTTTGATTCAAATTATGACCATGCAAAATGATGCTCTAGACCATTGAATTCTTCTGATTCGGTAACACATGTCACATGTATGTGTTATTTTGCATCCATAATGCCCTAATAGAGGTATTATTCCATACGTAACTAACACCTTCTAATTATACTCTAGTCAAATTATGAATTCATAAAATGACATTTATGACTAGGTTGATTAAGCATGCAATAGATTTCCAAAGAAATGCATAACATTAAGAAAAGTCACTTAAGCAAATTAAACTAAATCAATAGCCTATGTGAAAAATCTATAAAAGTTATTGAAAATATATTAATTATAAATTCATTCATTAAATCTATAGCATTATATGACATAATTAGTGGGGTGGCATCCATAAGCCATTAATGGAACAAATATCAAGATTGAGCCTTCCCATGCCTCATTAATGCCCCATTTCTCCAAATATTTATGACTTGTTCCTCTAAAATTCAATCAGTTCATGGCCATGCATCTTGATCTCAAGATGGCCAATCATGGTTGATCCTCCACATTTTTAGAAAGCTATAAATACAGGGTCTCACCATTGATTTAAAAAGCTTTAGATATACAAACTTACATTGTAAAAATTGTTATAGAAAAGTTTCACCTATTTGCACAAATTGATCAAACTCATGAGCCTAATCCATTGGTGCATTAAGAAATGATGGAGAATCTTGTTACTCATCATTGACACAGATTTAGAGCACCAAATCCAAGGGAAAAAAACTCTTCTTAGCCATACTTAGAAGAAAGGATGTTATTTGGAAGGTTTGTTCGTATTCCTTATTTAAATATCTCTTATAATTCATTTGTAACACCCCATGAGGGAGTGGGATTGATGTTTTATTGTCTATATGCTAATTTATAGGGGATTTCTTGACTAACACATCTTGTAATCCTACTCTACATTTTGTCACACTTGGTGGGACTCACACCTCACACAAGTCTTTATACCTTCTAATTTTGCATTCAGACCCTCTTTGGAGTTTGTTTTTCACTTCTTTTTCCCTCATTTTACATTTCCATGGCTTCTGAGACAAACAGTGGGATTAACTTGTGAAACAAGGGGATCACTTTAGAAGTCAATAGGATCAACCTGAACATTAGTGAGATCAACCTATGAAATTAAGGGAATGCATCCATGAATAATGAGATCTATTATATACATTTCTATTTGCTTGTGTGTTTTATAGGATCGATGAGATCACTCTACAAATTGGTAGGATCACTCTGTATAATGATAGGAATGTATTGTAGATCATTGAGATTGCTCTATAAATTTATAGGATTTCCCTATGAAATAGTGAGATCACTCTGGACTAGAAACTGAAAGGTGATTTTTATTTTCTTTTAATCATTTTTTCCATTTTGGTAGAATTGCCATGTGCTTTGGTGAGTTTGTCTTGCTAATTAGCAATATCACCCTGTCAAATAGTGAGATCATAAACCAATGTTGTATTTGTTTTATCTTTCATTGGGATCACCCTATAGAATGGTAGCAACATTGTATTAAATGGTGAGATCACCCTATGGAATAGTAGGATCAACCTACATAAGAAAACTAGACACATAAAATAGCAAGCTAGAAGTTTATGCTAATAATTCACACCCTCATTTTAGACTTCTAAAATATTTTTGTAGGATTTAAATCATTTAGTATCCATGTATATAGAAAAAAAAGGCAAAATTTATTCATACTTCATTTTGGTGCCTTAAAAGGAACTCTCACATTAGCTAAACACTCTTAAGAGTTATATTTTTTTGCTTGCTCATTGAAATTGTTTATTTTTAAGCAAAATGAGTGTTACGTGTATGCTCTCCCTTATCCCTTTTAGCCAAATTTAATGACTAAAAGTGCTCATTATTTTAATTTTTTACTTTTTAAAAGGCATGAAAATAAATCCACTAGGGCCCTCCTCAAATTCATATGGTTTGGATGATCCTAAAATGACCTTAAAGTCTTTTTGCTTATCTTTACTTTTATGTAATTTGGCTTGTGAGCAGGAATTCGTAGCCTACTCACAGGTTCTCTAGGGACAAATTAACCCAATAATTCATCTCCCAACATCATTTAAATACCAATCCATGGTGGTGTATATAAATTGAGCTACTGAATTATCGAGAAGGTAGTTTGAGTAGTTAAACTATCTTCATTAGTAACTGTTGCCCTTGCAATGTATGATCAACTTGAACATTGCACTACACTGAGAAAGTGATGGATGTAGTGGTTGTGAAAATTACAAGACCTTTTCATAATAATAAAATTTATTTAAATCTAATTTACATGAGCATATCTTATGTTAGCCACACTTGGGACCATCTAGATGCATAAAAATACAATTTTAGAACAACCCCACTTGCCGTAGACATACTATAAATGAATGGGAAATAGCCCAAAGCTCCATGTCATCATAAAAACTCTTGAGAGAAGAGGGGGCCTAAAAACCTACTTTTCATGCACTTTTATTTTTTTATTAATAGTTAAAATCCTTTTAAGAGCATGTATATAGATAGAATTTGATAGTATTAGGCCACCTTGTCAGTTTTAGGAAATTGGATGTTACACTTAGGTGTTTTGTCATTTTATCCTTTACTTACTTGGTATTTTTTAGTTTAAAACTATTTGAAAACTAAAACACATCATAAAACCAAACACTTTGTCATACACCATTTTATTTGAATAAAGAGGTGTTATACTAGCCAAATCAAGATCATTTCTTGCCTTGTTCAAATCTTCATTTTATAAAATTATGTTTGTATTTTTTGAACATTGTTATGTTGTCCATTTGAGTTTGGACCATTTTCCCACCTGTTAAAATCTCAAATTCCTTCATTTTTGTCTAAATTCAAAATCTCACCTTTCTAAGTATTAAACCAGGGTGTTATAAGTTTACCTTTTACACTTGGTTTAAGTAAACTTGGGTATGATTTCTCATTTGTATTGAAGGAAATTACATAGACTCATCATCATTTTATTCTCATTGTGTACTTAGATTATATTTATTTTGCTCACACTCTAAGTTCTTGGACCATTTTACATTATATTACCATGTGGCAACATTGTGTTGCCCATTTGGTTTTAGCTTTATACTTGGGAGTTCTTGTGTTGATTCATATTTTAAGCTTCTTAGTTTGCATTGTTATCTTCCTAATCATAAAGACCTTCTAATTTTCTAGTTGCAACTAATCCTAGTTATTTCTAGATTTTATGGTATTGACATATATTTGACCTCAGTTTGTTTTGATAGTCTACACTTTAGGTTCCAAAGTTATCTTACCCTCTTCTAATTTGATGATATCAACCCATCAAAGTTGAGTAAATTCACAACCATTTCTTATAATTGTGTCTTACTATGCCACTTTTTTATTATAGACTTATATTATCTTATAAATTATTTGAATAAATCCAAAACACACCTTCTTAATGTTTGTAAACACATTTCACATTTTATAAAAATGATGAAAACAAAATTCCAAGCATGATGCAATGGTATACACATAGTGGGGTCTCTTATGGCCCTAGTTACGAGGAAGATCATTTTTACGACGGATAAGATAACTCTATTTTTTTTGAAGAGATCCTAAAAGTTGTAGGGTCTGAAGAAGATTATTATAAACATCAACCCTCAGAAGACAAATATGAATCCCTCCTAAGGTTGATAGAATTATGTGTTAGGTTACCACCAAATTTCCCCATGGAATAATTGCACACATTAGTTAGGGTAGTAGAGCAACAGCAAGATCAATCTCTCATTCATATTTCAAAATCAAATATTACTTCTTCTAACAAAGTAAAGGAATCCCTCATAGAGTTTGTACCCAATGAACAATATCTTACTACCAAGATCAAGAAAATAAGTCAAAGGTATGCAGACTAGCTTATCGTAGACTTAACTAACTCTTTCGTCACAACTTTAATCAATAATAATGCTTCCAAAGAATAAGATAATATGATATAACAAATGTAGCATAACCCAATTCACTCTACATTATAAATCCTAGTATGGTAGCTAAACAAAATAAAGCTAGGGATACTTCACAACATGTTGTGTCAAACATATAGTATACATTTTTCAATCACCAAGAGGCTTTTATCCCTTTACAGAACTAAGGGATGAAAAACTCAACAAAAAATGAGGGTATTGTTAAAAATATTTTGGCAAGTTCCTCTCAAGAAATGCATCATTTGGTGAACTGACCGTATACTCCTCAAAACTAGCAGTATACTTTCATTTCATGGTGATAGATTTTAAGGAACATTTATAAACCTAAGAATCAGTGGCTAACCTACTTGACTCAAGGAGTAAACCAAAATAATTTTATATATCATAGGGTTTATATCCCTAAAAAAATAACACAATAGGGGCACATACCACTCCAAAAAAATTATATTCCACCTACAAATGCACCAAACATACAGGAGTGGAATTCATTGAAGGAAATCATGTCAATATTAGAAATGGGAAATTGAGTCAAGAAATAAAAATTTGATGAGATGTGTCCCTATCTTTTTGACTTAATCATTCTCCAAGTCTTATTTCCACCTCATTTTTAGGCACCCAAATTTGATAAATACAAAGGTAAGGGTGACCCTCAAGAACATATCCAAAAAAATTTAGTACCATGCTAAGAAGTAGCTTATAGTAGTGTTTATCTACTTCTCTTGTTTTCACGTAGTTTGGATGGACAAGCTTTGGATTGTCTCCTCAAATTACCTAAGGGATCGGTGGTAGATTGGAATGATTTATCTAAAAAAATTATCAACCATTTCTCTTAAAACATTAAACATGAGCTAACTGTGGTCAACTTATACAAAGCCAAATAATGAGATGGATAAAGCTTTACAATATATCTACAATAATGAAGAGCATTAGTTGGATGTTTTCAACATAATTTACTAGATAAATAGTTGGTCACTATTTTTTCACAAAACCTACACCCTAAGGTGGCTCATAATCTACAACTCGATTATGCAAGGGTGTAGATATTGAGAAGGCACTTATCACTAAAGGCTTTGTCAAGATTTTTTCACATGGTTAAACATCTAATTAGACCCAATCACATGTTCAAACTATTACATCAAATAAACCTAAAGGGTTTAACAAAAACAAGAACAAGTAGGGAATGGAGTGATAAAATATAGACATGTACAAATGGTGCAAGCTCTTCTAGATCTAAATGTGCAACTAGCCCCACCTAATCCACCAACTAATTTATAAAGGGCTCCTCTACAAAGGGCATTCAATAAATATAGAGTATTTAAAAAATTAGCAAAATGTATTGAGGTTGTGTTCTAAAAGCTCATAGCATCTAATCTAATTATGTGTCTTATGCTAAGGTCATTCCCTGAAGATCAACCCAAACCTGATTGGTATTGGGTAGATGTATTTTAAAAATTCCATAGTGTTATCATCCATGACATTTATCGATGTGTTCAATTGAGACATCTCATTGAAAATTTGATTGAAAATGATTAAATTAAAGTGAAACATGTGATTTAAAACACTAATCAATATATGGGAATTTATAAAGATCCATTTCTTAAGCACAATCAACAACTAGCAAGAAATAACTAGAATCAAGGGCAAAACTAGCATCAACAAGCACAAGGCCAAAATCATAATCAAAATGATCATAATACTCATGCTAATGATCAAGGTTACAATAACATGCCTTATGAGTATAATAGCACCATGGAACATATTTTTCCAAACCACATTACCATCAAGGCATGTGAAACATTCAATGTTTCTTAAAGCACTAGATCTCCCATTATAGGGTTAGCACCCTCCTCTTCATATAACACCACATAGGTTCAAGCATTTATGTTATGCCTCAGTTTTTTTAGGTTACCATTTCTAAGCCCCTTCTTATAATTATAATGGCTCCTTGCCAACTCTAGATTATGAAAACATAACTAGACACTCGTGAGTCACCATCCAAGGGCCTTTTCCTTTGTCTTCTAATTATAATGGCTCCTTGCCAACTCAAGATTAAATAAACACATCTAGACACTCATGAGTCACCATATAAGGCCCTTTGCCTTCATATTTTAATTATAACGGCTCTTTGCTAACTCAAAACTATGTAAATGCAACTAGACTCTCACAAGTTACCATTCAAGGCCCTTTACCTTCATCTTCTAATTATAATGGCTCCTTGCTAACTCTAGATTATGCAAATGTAACTAAACACTCATGAGTCACCATCTAAGGCCCTTTGCCTTCATATTCTAATTATAATGGCTCCTTACCGATTCAAAATTATGAAATCAAAACTAGATGCTCAAGAGTTACCCTTTAGGGCCCTTTACCATCCTCCAACCTTGGACCCAACATAAACACTATGCCTTTAGATCTAAAGTTGAACATAATACCATCTAAGGCTAAATCATCTCATACTATTGTTGAAAATCCATATAATGTCTTGAACCAACTAAGTAGAACTCCTATACAAATTTATATTTTAGATCTTTTACGTATGTCTGAAGTCCATAAAACTATTTTGAACAATTTCCTTCAAAAGTCCATTATTCTCTATAACATTAACCTTAAATAATTCCAAACACTTGTAGGAAATTTGTCTCCTTTCCAACAAGTTACATTTGATTGGAGAGATATGTCTACTCTTGGTCCTAGCCATAATAACCCCTTGTATATTGAGGTCATCATCAAAAATCATAAAATCAAGTGCATTCTTATAGATAATCTTTCAGGGTTAAACATAGTGTCCCTCAAACTATTACAACAATTGGGTTATATTTTAAAGGACATCCAACCAAAAACAATCATGATCAAGGCATATGACAATGTTGAAAAGGAATCTTCTAGAACTATTTGTTTATCGATCATTTTTAGGTTTGTGTCCCATCATACGCTATGCCATATTAAGGATATAAAATTGCCTTATAACATACTTCTTATTCATCCTTGGATCCATGAAGTATAGGCTATCTCATCCACTTTGCACTAGTGTCAAGTTCTTCCATGATGTGATTAAAGTCATAATTCTTGTCGATCTTTAACCTTATCAATATTCCAAACACCTAGAGGCTGAATTTAATAATTATAACTATTATCATGGTTCTAAATTCATTATGAAGAAGAACAAAAAAATAGTTTTGTAGTAACCCACATCTAATTATATCAACCCAAGTGACCTTGCTTCCACTTCAGCTAATCTATTTCTTACAACCCTTGAACAATGGGTGAGTATTGAGGATGTTGATATTTCTGCATACCATCTAAAAGACTCCTTCCATATTGATAGGTTTCCCAAGTCTCCTAAATATTTCAACAAACCCAAACCTTCCTAAATCCCTTATAGGCCCAACATGATTTGGCAAAAGAAGAAAGATACATAAAAACCACCAATGGTATTTGTACCTTCTATTTCACCAAACTAGGATCAAGAAAATTTTGTTAAAGGAGACTCAGTATATTATGATGGCATTATTGATTATTTATATAATCCTAAATATCGCATCCCTAATTAGATTATGGATAACTTTGATTATACAGTAAAAGGCCTCAAGCCACGAGAGCAAGGAATCTTGAAACCATTACCAGTAGGTTAGTTGAACATGAGTCAAGGTCTTGGATTTATATCACATAGGGTTGACCTCATGTATTTTGAGATTGATTCTTTTGAATCAACTAACAATGAAACTCCTAGTAGTGATGCAGTGTCTCATTATATTATTTAGATGAGCTTTCTGACATGGAGATTTTTTATGCAAACTTCATTATGACTATCACATCTCATTATTCGCTTTTCCCTTGCCATCCCAAACTCATTGATTAGGAC
This sequence comes from Torreya grandis, assembly GCA_037957365.1. Lineage (NCBI taxonomy): Eukaryota > Viridiplantae > Streptophyta > Pinopsida > Cupressales > Taxaceae > Torreya > Torreya grandis. The sequence goes on along the minus strand of JARHVA010000773.1, from coordinate 4,097,247 downwards.
CATAAATATTCTATCATACCCCTTGATGAATTATAGAATGAAAAATATATTACCAAATACATGGGCCTCAAAGATGAATTGCCAATTGGTGATCATAAGCAAGGGTTTGACTTATCCTTGGATTCTTCTACCTACTTTAGAGAGAAGGTAAACTTTATTGGTCATGAAAAAGATAAAACATCAAGATATTTGAGTTAAAACCTCTTTGAGGCACTTATTGATCATGGAAATAGTAAATAAAAAGACAAACCCTTGAGTGAAAACCTATTTTAGGCACTCTTGGATGCAAAATTTTGCTCATCTCTAAAGGATGCACAAGGTTAATCAATTCCTAGTTCCATAGCTAGTGTCAGTATCACATTAGAACAATAAAAAGTCTTTGATCACATTGGTCTTGACTTTCCTAAGATATTTTATAGTTGGCCATTACCTGAACTGGTAGATTTACATTTGTCTCATTATGTAGAGCTTTGGGAAGAACAACTAGAGGCTGAAGTAGAAGAAGAGGATTAGGATCAAACTCTACCTACTATTCTAGAAGATGGTTTTACACTCCTTGTATAAAAAATACTAAAGTAAACATGGGGATCTATGATAATCCCAAAATTGTTTATCTTGGAGCCTCACTCACTAATGAATAATGTGACCACATTATCATCATTCTAAGGGATTTCATTGATATCTTTACATGGGCTTATTCCTACATGCCAGGCTTAGACCATAACTTGGTTGTGAATTGACTTATTGTTAATCCAAATGTTAAACCAGTCAAATAAATATTAAGAAAGATGCATCCATGAATCACTCTTTTGGTAAACATAGAATTGGATAAATTATTAAGAGCAGGCTTCATCTAACCGTTAGACTATTCTGAATGGCTATCAAATATATTCCCAGTTAGCAAAAAGCCATAGGGTATACAAATTTGTATTGGTTTTAGAGATATTAATAAGTCATGTCCCAAAGATGATTTTCCTTTACCCAATATCGATATGATCATCAATTCTACTATCGGATATGAGATGATGTCCCTCATGGATATATTTTTAGGATATAATCAATTTAAGATAGCTCTAGAGGACTAACACAAAATTGTATTCACCACTCCATATGGAACATTCTATTATCAAGTCCTGTAATTTGGCTTACAGAACATTCAGGCTCCCTATCAGTGTGTTATGATTGTTATCTTCCATGACATGATACATGATATCATTAAAGACTATGTTGATGGCATCCTAGCTAAATTAAGAATGCATGTCAGACATCCTAATATTCTATGAAGGATCTTTGAGAGACTTCATGAGTATAAGGTTTATCTGAATCCTAAGAAGTGCATCTTTGGTATCACTTCTAGGAAATTTCTAGGGTTCATTGTGTCATAAATAAGGATTGAGGTGGATCCTACTAAGGTCAAATCTATTGTAGAAATGCCTCCACCTTCTAATCTCAAATATCTCTACAGCCTACAAGGAAAGATTCAATATATTCACAAGTTTATGTCACAACTAGTAGACAAGTGCCACCCATTTTCACACCTCTTGAATAAAGGGTTCATGTTTCAATGGGATAATGAGTGTCAATTAGAATTTGTGAAACTCACAACATACTTCACCAACCCACCAGTTTTGAGACTGCCAACACCTGGACAACTATTGATCCTTTATATTTTAAAGATCAAACATGTACTGGGGGTACTCTTGGCCCAGCATGATGATCAAGGAAAGGAACATGTACTTTACTATTTGAGTCACACATTTGTGTCTTATGATCATAATTATATGCCTATTGAGAAGAAATGTTTAGCAATAGTTTCCACCTTCCAAACATTATGACATTATATGCTAATTAATAAAACTATTATTATTACTAAAGTGGACCCATTTAAATATTTATTGTCTAAGGAAACTCTCATAGGTCACATGGCCAAATGGGTCATGATTTTAAGTGAATTTGATGTTGAATACTAGAATCAAAAAGCTATCAAGGGGCAGGTTATTGCAGATCAACTTGTATAAGCCCCTACATTATACACTCAACTACTCAGGTTTGATTTTCTAGATGATTCTATTATGACAATAGAAGAATTATTGCATGAACTTGATAAATGGAAATAATAATTTGATGGCTCCTTTACATCCTGTGCATTTAGGGCCATCATTTTGTTGTTTACACCATAAGGGGATCTGATTTCCAAAGTGTTTCATATTAATTTTCATTATACCAATAATATGGCTAAATATGAACCCCGTATTGTATCATATTAGATATAAAAAACTAATACCTTAGAAGCATATTGTGAATAACCTCAAGACCCACTTCTAATCTCTAAAATTTGAATAGGCACCATGGGCTAATAACAGATTAGTTGATGCCATGGTGATGATTGGGTCCATGATACAAACTACTAGTATTACTAAAGAATATCAGTTTCTTATTAAAAATATTCTACAGCCTGCTCATGTCTTATCAGATTCAGAGAGGGTATACACCATTATTGGTCCCACTCCACCACCTTCCCTGCCTTGGTTTCAAGACATTTATAATTATTTCATGACCAAGTCTTTCCGCCTGACCTTTCCAATAATCATTAAAAACTTTTCCTTCATCACATAGCCCATTATAACCTCCTTAGAAACATTATTTATCATAAAGGCTATGATGGAAAACTTCTTCATTATTTGTCTTTAGGAGAATCCAAGTTAGCACTTAAGGAGGTTCATGAATACATATGTGGGGCCCACACCAATGGTGTAGTCTTAGCTAAAAATCTCTTTAGAACAAGTTACTATTGGCCCAAGATGGAAAAAAATGCTTGTAATTATGTTAAGAAGTGTGTCTCTTGTCAACAACATGGTAATTTGATACACGCACCTTCCTTGCCACTACATCTGATTACTACACCATGGTTGTTTTCTACATGGGGCCTCGATCTCATCAAGAAAATTAACCCAACATATTCTAGTGGCCATTAACATATTCTCACTACTACCAAGTATTTTACTAAGTGGATTGAGTTCATTCCTCTCACTTGCATCACCGAGAATTAGATTTTTAAGTTTATTCATTACCATATCATCTATTGATATGGTATCCCAATTTGTATTATATTTGATAATGGCAAATCATTTTTTTACTAAGATGTTAAGGCTCTTTATACATAATTTAAAATCTACACAAGAAATCCACACCATATAACTTTCAAGGCAATGGTCAAGTTTAGGTGTCAAACAAAACCATTTTCACAATCCTAAAGAACATTATCAATGGCGTTGGCCATAATTGACACTTGCAAATGTTTCCTACCCTTTGGGATTATCACATTAGTCATTGAACCCCAAAAATAGCAACTCCATACTCCCTTGTTTATGGCATAGAAGCCATTATCTTGATTGAGATAGATATACCTTCACTATATGTATCCTTGGATAATATTGAAGATGATGAAAATTATAGATTTTCTAGGTTGTAAGAGCTATAACTCCTTGATGGCAAGAATTTAGTTTCCCTAGACAACTAGAAAGCCTATCAAAATAGATTCCATAAAATTTATAACAAGCTCATTCTCCCTAAAGAGTTTTAAATTGGTGATTTAGTCTTAAAAGAGAATAAAAATAACATTAATTTTGAACACAAAAAGAAGGGTAAGTTTCAACCCAATTGGTTGGGCCCATATGTCATCATATTAAATTATGGATTGGGGGCATATTGGTTGGCTAATCGAGATGGCAAAGAACTCGTAGAACCCATGAATATTTTACATCTCAAGTGGATCTATGCTTGATAATCTTTTGAACCATCATCTATAAGACCCCTTACTTGGGGGTAACTTGTGCTAAATTCATTTTATCCCACTATTATATCTTTGACCATCCTATCTTTGACTATTTTTATTCTGTCTCGACCTACCTTGGACTGTTCTAAAGTGAACCATATTTTTTTACTACTCTGGACCACTGTAAATCTGGACTATTGGCATTTTTGATAATTTATATTCCACTAGACTCTTTTTATTCCACCCTGTACCATCCACTTCTACACCACATTTATCTTGTCTCATTCTATCATGGACCATTCTACTTAGAACAATATTCTTTATATAATCTAGACCATTTTAACCTGGATAATTTTCTCCATTAACCAATTATGATCTTAATTATGACTCATAAGCATTCTAGACACAGTGCAAGTTCTACAAGATAGTTCAGCCTGAATAGTATGTTGTAGCTTCTTAATGATAAGTGAACACAGATGCCTCAGCATATATTTTTTACATGTTGAATGGTTTTTTAGATTTATCTAACACTACGTATTATTCTATTATTATTTTGATATTGTTTGGTAGGCATTATTGCCTTAACTAGATCACAAGGCTTTTACAACTAGATTTAGTTATTATTGGAACATCTACTCTTGGATTTATATCTCCTTGATTAGTTGGTTCATTATGCCATTATTTATATCCATGATTTTTGTTACAATTAGTTTAGTTGTTTTACTTACCTATAGAGGTGCATCTTCTCAATTACGTAGTTCTGTGGGCCTTTTTTTAATATTTCATTTCTATTTCTTATCCCAAAAATACAAAGACATTATAAAATGATTGATAAAAAGAACAAAAACATTTTCATACACTTTTATTTATTCTAATCCCACAATCTTTCCATTTTTCAAGTAATCATTTCAACCCACTTGCCATTTTGTGATCCCATTTCCTTATTCCTCTATACTACAATCATGTTTTCTTATCATCACTTTTATTCTATCCCACTTCTTGGGAAACTACATTTGGCCTAAAATTCATGTTGGATCTAGCATCCATGGAACTATATAGGCAGCATCCATTTGCCTCATGCATATGGAGTTAGCTCAGCCACCCCTTCTGTTTGTTCTATTTTCCCCCTTTTTTATTTTGTCTTGTTTTTTCCCTATCACCTAGGGGAAGAATTTTGTCTTTGTTCTTGTCTTGTTTTGTTAAATTTCATGTTTTGTTAAATTTCAGCATTTATTTGATTTGGAGTCACTCTGTCATTAAAAGTAATGCCTCTATTACATGCACATGAACAATTATTTTATGATTTCATTAACATTGTGATTAATGTTTATTTTTGTGTGTTTATTTGATTTTTTATTATTGTTTTGTTGTGATTTATTATTTTTTTAGTGTTTTATTGTTCATTTGTTAATTTTTAATTAGATTGTGTTGTGCCTTTATTTTGTTTATTGGTGTTTTATTGTGTTTTCGTTGTTTTTTTTTTGTATTGTTCTTGTTTATTTTCTTTGCTGTTATTTTGTTGTTTGTTCATTTTTATTAGTATTTTGTTTTTTTTCTTAGTGTTTTGTTGAGACTTTCTTTTTGAAACTTTTTTTATTGTTTGGTTTTGTTATTTGTCTTGTTTTGTTATTTTGTGTTTAACTGCATTCTATAAGCATTTTTTAGTCTAGTTTTCATTTAGGCTTGATTTGTTTAGAGTTGTATTTAACTTGTTTTATTATTATTATTATTATTATTATTATTATTATTATTATTATTATTATTATTATTATTATTATTATTTATTTATTTATTTTCCAAGTATATTTTTGCTATAACATATGGATATTGATTACTCATATCTTGATTTCAAGTTGTTTAAATAATTTGTTCTTAATTTATTTTTATACGTTCTTGTCCCTTCTTAAATCTTGATTGTTCATATTTTGATTTTAAGTTAGGTTACATTTGTGTATTGTTTTTATTTTTGTCTTTGTTTTTTTTTTCTTTAAATGTAAATAGTTGTAACTTTGATTTTGGTAATTTTTATCATTATCCTTAGTTATAAGTATTCACATTTGAACTAACTAATTACAATAGAAATATAATGTTATTATAAGTTACTCATACTTATGATGCATAATTTCAATTTGTTATAGTAAACACCAAGTGATCCAAATCCAAAAGTCAATGAATCTCCAAAGATCATTTTCAAATACACCATACTTAATATGAGACTCTATGCAAAACATGCATCTCTTGACATACACTATGAGTCTTATTGACTATAACTATGATTGGTTTGGGATGTGTATCTCCTAAATTACATTATAGCAACTAGTCATACATAAACTAGAACAAAAACATCAACATCAATATGCTAAATAAATATGTGTATCTCTTAAAAGTATCATATATAAACATAACATAAGCAAGAGAAATATTAATGAACACATCATGAGACAATCAAAGAATATTAACAGTCCATGTACAAGTACCAGTATGCCAAAAATGAATTATATATATACATATGAGATTCATTTTTGGCATACTACTACTTGTACATGGACTGTTAATATTCTTTGATTGTCTCATGATGTGTTCATTAATATTTCTCTTGACATGTCTCTATACATAACAACAATATCTATACATCTCATAAGTACACAAAAAAGGCATAGCTAGTACAATTAGCACTCATCCTACTCATCCTTGGGAGGAATCTAATGAAGACCCTAACCTATCCTAGATGTGGTAGTTACTAGTGGATGTGGTGGTGGAGACCCCATGAGAACCCATTGTGTAGTTGGATACATCACTAATCACTCTAACTTTATCTCATGCCTTGACCTAGAAATCTAGTTATTTTATTATGACCTCATATACTCCCTATAAGATGATACTCTTTGATTCATAAGAACTACCACCTCGTATGCATGCCTTCTATAGGATACCTCATCCTTGGCATATGGGATGTCATCTTTTATATACAAAGCATCATCTTTGGCCATAATCACATCGACTAAGGTTCTCACTAACCCTACTCTCATACATGCCTTATCTCTTTCTTTAATTAGTCTCTACATTTTCATCTGAGCAAAATCTTGCTCACCAACCAAAGTCACATACTCTACATCTCATGTGGCTAATCAGGCTTGAACCCCTCCTATTTGTGCCACCTATCCTTTGAGACCTAAAATCTCTACATCTCTGGATATAATCAAACCCTATACCCTCTTGGTTTCCCCCTATATAGTATCCAATTTCACCTGTAACCCAACCCCAGTGCTCTATAACCCTATTATCTAAGAAAGGAAAGTGGATATATCCCTCTAGATCCTATTAATTAGTGCCTAGTCCTCTATAGACCTCCTTGTGTTTGAGGGTCCTAACTCTCCAAAATATGTCCTTGTACTTGGGGCATCCCCTATCTCCACCTCTTATCTATCTAGCTTGACAATATCCATATCCTCTATCAAATCTTATTGCCTCTAAGGCTATACAACCTATATTGGGATGGAGAATGGGATGGTTAGCCATACTAACACCTGACCTTATTGTTATGTTGGGGCTTGTACCCAATACCTCCTCATCTTCACCCATCACTATCTCAAAATCAGTTGTTAGGGTAATAGTCTACTCAATCAAATGGGTCATGCTTTTATCCACCATGTATCATATGCATCTATCACCCCTCCATCTCAAACTCCACTAATGTAGTCCTACAACACATGGATTACCTTGCCATAATCTATCACCACATCTACCCTAGCCAGTGGTGGCCCCCACTCCCTGATCTCTTTGGTCACATGAACAAAGTATAAAGACCCTTGGTAACATCTTGTTGCATCCCAAACTATCACTGGACATGATTTGACTTATACCTCTCCATGGTGTAATCATGTTTCCCTATAATATAGCATGGCACGATCATGTATCTAATCACAAATAAGTCATCCACTCATGCAAACTAATATCCCTATATAAGGGAACCAAATGAAATAACCATCCTCTATGTCATTGATAACCTACATATAATAGGTTAGGTCACCAAAATTTCCCTACATCCTTAGTCCTATTAGGTACCATGCCCAAGCCATAGGATCCTCTGGTCCCCTCTGATACCTTGGCCCCACTAGTTGTGTGATCATAATATGTTCCTAGGCCCACACCTATAATAGCATATTATGACCTATGTTCTACCCTCCCCTGTACATGATCATGTGTATATCCCTATATAACTAATATAGAATAATAGGTCCCCAAGAAAACCATATCAGATAATTCAACATCTAGTGTACTACATCGATCAACCCTAAGGGAAAGTATGCCCACTCTTATTAGGAAGTAGAGGGTTGTTGACAAGAGATATCAAAACCACTACTTTAGGGGGGGATTTCCCCTATCCTAATCCACCTTCTGGGGGCCATGCCAAGTCCTCTAGTGAATCTATGTCAATGCATTCATCCATAATACCCTGATCCACTACCCCAAGTAGGTCATCTAACATAGCCTCTCTCCCCACCCCTATCCATATAATCCTAGGTCCTCACATGGTTACCCATAGAATATAATGCACATCCTATAGTGTCACTATCACCTCCATAATTGGAAAATGAAAGGTATAAGTCTCAGAGTGCCATATCTCCACTAGTGCTAACAAGTGTGCTCTATCTACATGAATCATTAATAAGCATGCTAGGTGATATAGGTCTACACTAACCAAGATGCCCATGAACTCATTTATCATGAGCCCTTATAATCATAGAATTCAAGATCACCATTATTTTTATGTGATGACTACTACTCACTCCTACAAATCAAAAGGTGGGAACACATCAATTATCTTTCTATATCATATTCTTATAATTTTGAGGCCTAGACTAAAACTCTATGTGCCTCTATCTCTCTTCTTCTAATTTTATGCCTAGATTAAACCCTTATGGACCCTATTATACTTTATTCTACCATTCTCACCATTGTTTTGGTGAGCCCACCATTTATAACGATGATTTTACTATTTCACAGGATGATCCTGCCAATTATAACAACCTCATTGATCTATAGGTCATTCTTGCCAATTGGCAAGGTGATCTCACCAATTTTGGTGAACTTTTCATTCAACAAGGAAAAATTTACTTAAAAGTGTAAAATCACCATTATCTTGGTGATCTCACTATTTTCACCCATGATATTTCTAAAGGGTCAGCAAGATCACAAAGCTCTAGGCATTCCTACCCTTTTCAAGGACAAACTCATCATTTTCCAAATTGGGAAAATGGCAGGATCACCCCAACTACCACACCCTACATGAAATAAATGTGTTAAGTAACAAATTTAAAAGCCTAAAAAGATACCTACCAATGCTCTATTCCCTAGTTATCATTGGTAATATATCACATGATCCCCAAGATGTTGGTGGTGTGGGACATTAACCATTTTACTTAGCTCACTCATGCATGAATACCAAAGCTCCAAATTTAATTAAAATAGGGTGAAAAAGGAATTGTTTTCTCTTAGGGGTCAAATTATAGTATTTTAAAAATATATATGTCATCCCTAGGCCTATAGTTGCTACATTTTATCTTCCTTGGGATACTATTTTAGCCCTTTTGATTAGTTTTTCCTCTTGATTTCTTCTGATTGATCCATTTTTTAGCCTTTTTTCTAAAATTAATGAAATTAAAAATTCTTCTAATCGAGGGCCCATTTATAAAATATTTTAAAATTTTCTATTTTCCCCTCGAGGGGGCATCATGGGCTACCTAAAAAATGTTTGGGGCATTTCATAAATATGTTTATCCATAATACCATGCAAATTTTAAAGATGGAAAATGGGAATGAAATTTATTTCTTCTGATTATAATGACCTTTTCATTATTTAAAAAGACATCACTTTGATTGAATGTCTTGATACACCTTCTCAAATAGTGGAAAAATATAGACATATAATTCCTATCACTATTGTACTAAAAATTTTAATCTAAGCAACATTCTACAATAACACATAATCTGGGCCAAAATCACTAAAAGATGTTAAATGGTTCAAACTTGCCACACACATGTGTTGATTTAGGCTAATGTATCCTTGAATGGGGAAATACATTTTATGTGATTGTTATCTTTACTTAAATTACTTTGAGTCAAATTATGACCATGTAAAATGATGCTTTGGACCACTGAATTATTCTAACTTGGAAACACACATCATGTGCATGTGTTATTTCACATCTTTAATGCCCTAATTAGGGTGTTTTTTCATACATGACACCTTCTGCTAATTATGCTCTATTCAAATTATGACTTTGTAAAATGATATTTTTGACCAGGTTGATTAAGCATGCAATAGATTTCCAAAGAATTGCAGAAAATTAAGAAAAGCCACTTAAGAAAATTAAACCAAATCAAGAGCCTAAGTGAAAAATCCATGGAGGTTATTAAAAATATATTAATTGAAAATTCATTCCTCAAATCTACATCATCCTATGACATCATCAATGGGGTGGCATCTATAAGCCATTAATGGAACAAATATCAATATTAAGCCTTATCATGCCTCATTAATGCCCCATTTCTCCAAATATTTATGAATTTTCCTTCCAAAATTAAATCATTTCATGGCCACACATCTTGATATCAATATGGATGGTAATGGTTGATCCTCCACATTTTTAGAAAGTTATAGATATAGGGCCTCACCATTGATTAAAAAATCTTCATATATACAAACTTACTATGCATAAATTGTTATATAAAAACTTCACTTATTTACACAAAGTGATCAAACTCATTAGCCTAAGCCATTGGTGCATTAAGAAATGATGGAGAATCTTTCTACTCATCATTGACATAGACTTGGAGCACTAAATCTACGGAAAACATGCTTCTTGGCCACACTTAGAAGGAGGGACACTATTTAAAAGGTTTGGTAGTATTCCTTATTTAAATAGATATTATAATTCATTTGTAACACCCCATAAGGGAGTGGTATTTTTGTTTTATTATCTATATACTTGTTTACAAGGTATCTCTTGACTAACACATTGTGTAATCCTACTCTATAGGAGAAGAGTTATGATTTATTATTTTTAGGGAAATTAGTGTTTAATTCCTAAATAATAAAAGGATATAAGTGGAGAAAATTAGTAAATTATATTCCAAATTAAAGATATTGATTTGTGAAATTTAATTACAATTTGACCTTTTATAAAAATAATAGTGAGAGAGAGAAAATTAAACTTATCTTATTTTGTATTGATCTGACTAAGACAGGGTCTAGAAATTTGTGTGCAAGCCTGGGACACTATCTTAAAAAGGATCTTGAACTTCATTTCTTAATTGGATAAGAGTGTTAAAACTGGACACCTTGGGCTCCAGTGTTATAGTCATTTTTTGGCATTATTGTCTTGAGGATCTAAGCTTTTTTAATGTTGTTTGATTGATCGGTGTGAGCTTATGTGCCAAATTTAGGAGCCTCATTGTCAATAGAGCTCTTTGTAGAGGTAATTTTTTATGTCATTATCTTATATACACTTAAATAGAAACTTTTGAAAATAGGTAAAAGGGGTTAGTGTGTGTAAGATTCATTGGACTTACTTCACACCCCATGTGTGGGCATGTTACCTACATACCAATACTCCGAGTTGGGTTCAAGCCTTATGTAGTTCTCCCTTTAAGAGTGATTGGTGAAATAGTGAATGGAAATGCAAGAAATGATAAAACTAGGTGTGCTTGAGATGACTAGGGGCTGGTGTAAGGACTTGAATTGGATTTAAAGTGTATAGGCTAGCTATATGTAGAGAATAAGGAAGATTTCTTGAATGGTCTTGCTTGCTTGAGTGATAATTTCCAACCCTTTCCATATGATCTTTGAATGGGATTTTATATGGATCTATTGGTCATGGGTTAGATGAAACTAGACTAGGCCAACATAATGAACAAGAGGAATCAGGGGAAAATGGTAATCTAGGCTCAAATTAAGATTAGATAGGAGCATTAGAAAGGGGGCACCCTAGGGTCTAGCACTATAGTCCAAATTTGGCACTATTGTCCTAAGTAGATGGGACCTAGGGGGATGTATTAGTCATGAAGAGAGGGTCCTACCTCAGCTAGGATCAAATTTGGAAGGCTATAGATGATTGGGATCAGTCAAAAAAAACATAAGAGGGTTATGAGAGCAAGCAAGAGGGACTTAAGAATTGGGTGTCATTAGCCATGCTCAAGTTGCCAATTTTTGCATTTTATATGACAATATTTTCCCCCCTTCACTCTAGTGATGAATCAAATCAAAATAATAAGATGAAGGAAAATAAAAAGTGTACCTAAACTTACCTACAAATGTGAACCCATGAAGCAGTGTGATGTTGAGTAATGTTGGATAGTGTATAGAGTGCACATTGTGCAAGTGTGAATATATGAAAGGAAAACAAAGAGTAGATCAATTATTATTATATGTAATATAAAAAAAGAACATACAAAGCTAGGTAAGAGAGAGAGAGGGGAAAATAAATGAATGAATACACCTCATTAGGTATGTGAACTAATATAAAACATGTTGTGATGTCGATTAATGTTGGATGTGATAGATGAAGTTATATCATGAATGGATTTGAGTGCTCAATTCCCTAAAAAGTGGCTCAATAATGCAAAGGCTAGCCCTTTGGCTCCATCATCACCTATAAAGTGAAGCTATATTATCCTATGTATGTTAATTGATGTTTAGACTATGTGTTTAATCCTTTTGAATATGTGGCTCAAGAATACAAAGGTTGGCCCTTTGACTCCATCGTTACCCCGTGAAGTGAAGTTATGAACTAATATTGATATCAAGAAGTATGTTGTATGAGATGGATTATAAATCCTATGAATGCTTTGTAAATCTGACAATATGGTGTGGATAGCCAAATGTGTACCAGAAACTAAGCCAATGTTGGCTAATTCAAAAAAGATGGAGATTAGGCTTGTATGAAAGCCACTCCAAAACTAAAAATTTGGCTTATGTGGAAGCCAATTGGGAACTTAGGAACTTATGAATGTGGAGGTTAGGCTTGTATGAAAGTCACTCTTAAATAATTCCAACCACCTACAAATGGGGTAAGGCATGCAACTATTGAGAATGTCTGGGAAATGTTGAACTCAAAAAGAAAAGAGGCAAAAGTGTTATGCAATCTACCCCCAATCACTGGTGTATGAAACATGGATTCTTATCTATAAGTTATACCAACTAACATATCTAAAAATAAAGGTGAGAACCAATCATGGCATTCATGATGCCTCCTATGTTTGTATTTTTTGAGAAAACTATACTAAAAACTATTAATTCTAAACTGGTCTGATTATACAAAACTATAGTTGAACCTTCTTTTCTACCTGCTTCTAGAAAATATAAATTTTTTGTTATTTGGATAGGAGTGCCGAAATAGGACACCCTATTTTTTGACACTAGAGTCCAGCTTTGGTGATGTTGTCTTGGGTTGAAACTAATCACTATTCTAAACTCTTGATTATTTGCCTAGTCTGTTATGCATGGTTTGATGACTGTTTATTGTTTTGGTTGTTCTTAAATTGGATTTTTTGATCAATAGGAGATATGATCTTTGTATCAAAACTCTTGTTTGTTGTCCACTCTTTTGAGGGTAGGAATAGGTACCCTACAATGATTTCTCTCAGAAGAAGAAGCCTTGTAAGTGTGTTAAGTTAGAAAAAATACATGATATAGTAATGATAATCAATAAGATAACTCAATATATAACATGGTTTTAATTGAGATATTGTTAGATCAATAGAGGTATGCCTAGATAGATATAATAATTTAATAACATGTGCAATGTATAGGAATTAAATTAAAACTAGAAATGTTAGTTTTTAGTTTGTTAGTTGTTAGTTGTCATGGATGGATGGATCATGATGTCCATTATGGCATCCAAGAAGCAATATAATACATGATTTGGATCATAGCATTGCAAATAATTGAAAGCAATCAAACAAAAATCACACAAAACAAGAAGCAAGAATCATATAAGGGTGGCCAAGGGGCCATGTAAACAAAGGACATGGGAATATGTCACTCAAATTAGAAAGCAAGCATGCAAGGCATGTTCAAATGCCACATACACATACAATTAGAGCAAGTAAAGTTGGCATAAGGTCCACAAACATAGAAGGGTATAAACAAAAGACATTGGTAAATGTCCTAAGGAACACACATGAATAGAAGCAAAGGATATTGGAAAATGTCTTAAGGCACATACAGGAGACAAGAAAGAATTGGTAATGCAATCACATCAAGCTAAACTAAGCAAGAAGATAAATCATGTAAAGACTAGAAAGAAACAATCACATATAACTAATTAATGTAAAAGATAAAGTATGCAAGACATGTTTAGCACAAGACTATGTATATGCTAAGAAATACACAAGTGCTAGATGCTAATGATATATAAATAAAGTAATTTGTGTAAGCTAGTAGATAATGTACATCAACATGATAACTTAGAGTGTGGAGTGTAGGAATGGTATAACCTAGATGGTGTAGTCATTTATAAGATGCCCCTAGTGGGTATATATATTGATGTATGTCTCGAATGTAGAAGTAGGAATGCCCCCTCAATGCATAAAGTAATCAAGTAGCTAGATTTCACTGCACACACTCAAAGAAGATCAAGTGAAGCATGGTAATGTAGATAAATCAACATACAATATCATGGAATAGTAAATGTAAGTTCTAATATAGTAGTATCAATGTAAATAATGGATGATTCATACAATTGAAATGTTTTTGTTATTTTTGACATATTTGAATGTTTTTTTATTTTTTTAAATGTTTATATAGTTTTTATATTTTGGAATTATTTGAGATATGTAAAATAAAGCATAATAAACTATATACAATCAATGATAATAAGAAATGATACTAACTGATGAGTCTCATACGAGACTCCCTATCATGATGTCTTGTATCAAGGAGTAGAATCATGTGTGATCGTGAAGCACAATGAAAATGTTGAAACTATGGCTCTAAATATATATGTTATAGATGCTCTAAAATATCTAAAGTAGAAACTAACTATGGGGTCCCTTTGTAACTATAAGAAGTGGATGTAATTTTAGGGCTCTTAGGGACCCATATGGAAGTAGGAGAAGCTATCTAAACATGTGCTCTATGTGTAGATGCATGAGATCTCAATGAGACTTCCCTAGGTGTGAATACTATAGTTGGAAGTTGTCTAGAATCATGAAGCTATGTAGGCATATGAACCCTCTGTATTAGTGGTAGATTCCTCAATTGTGTCTAGATCTGAACTGGAACATGAACTATAACTGGAGGAAAAACTAAAATTGGTGGAAAAACTAAAAATGGTGACTATGGAATAGTAAATAACTCTAAAGTTGAGAGTGGCAACTAATATCTAACTCCAACTTTAATAACCTGATTAGCATGAATAAATTCCATGCATCTGTGAACTATAAAAGATACTACTTAGAGTTTTTGAATCCATGGTCAACCAAGTAACATATCAAAAACTCCTACACTGGAAACAATAGTGAATGGTGTGGCCACATGTGTTGGACCAACCTGTAGAGGAAGTACAATCTCACCCAATGAGCTTTGTATATTCCCACTGAATCTATTGATAGCTATGTTCATTAGGGTGATATCATACTCTGAATATCCCAAATACTATAGTAATATCATAGTGCACATGTTTACACCAAATCCATTATCAATAAGAACACTATGAATAGGATGGTTATGAATGTTAGTTTTAATAAAGAGTGCATGATAGTTTGTATCATCCTCAATGATCTCTTGCTCTAAGAAGGAGATGAAAGGTCTAGCTAAGACAATAGAATTATATACACCAATCATGTTGCTTAAAGGATGTAACTCGATTCAAAGTGTCCTGTATGTATCTAGTAGGGGATGTACATGATATGCATGGTAAACCCCTAATTAATTCCCTACCTCTTATTTAGAATGTTTTGGAAATGGATTTGAGAAGATTTTTAATGTGTTATCATATGTTTTCCTTGCTGATGGAGGCTCAATTGAAGTACCAAGATCAATAGCATTTGAATCTATTAGGTCCTATATATTATGATTTAAACTAATGCATCTATTTGTCATATGACTTGGTGCCCTATGTTAGTCACAAAATGCATGTTGATCATATCCCTTTGGAAGAGGCTTCATTGTATTAACTTCTTGAATAGGAGGGAGAGATATGATATTACAATCCAAAATTTATTGTAAAACCCTAGCTAGAGGAACTAGAAGGTGTGAAAAAGAACACCAAAGGGGTGATGATAAAATTATTTGTTAAGGAGGCTCAAAATTTGCATTGATTATAGGTTGATTCTGACCTCTAATATCATTAAAATTGACCTTATATGTGACTTTGTTGTTACTCTTATTATTTGTGTCTGATGTATTAGTGTACTTTAGTTTTCCCACTAAAATTAATCTAACTTCTTTTTCCTTTAATGTATGACATAATTTAGTGAAGGAAGAGAATCTTTTGAACATGATTGATTCATGAAGTGTTGGTAGAAGACTCTATTTGAAGAGGCCTTGTAACTCATGATCTACCATGGGGCTAGTCATCTTAGACAAAATGGTCTTATATCGAAGAATATAATCTATGAGATGCTCAATTGACCTTTATTTCTACTGTGTAATTTGAGCATATGAAATCTTGTCACCAATGTTGATACTGAAGTATGCTAGGAACATGTGAGCTAAAGGATTGAATGCATTGACCAACTAATTTAGTAGACTATAGAACCATTGTAAAGCATAATCCTTTAGGTTTCATAGAAATAGTTTGGTAAGTAGCCAGTCATTTGGTACATAGTCTAAGAATGTTGTGTAAAATGATCTTAAATGTGTCTCTAAATTACCCTTTCCATCATAAAGAGTAAGATTATGTTGAATAAAACCTTTTGGTAAGGGTGTAGATGCCATGTGACATGTCAATGGTATATGTAGTAAATCAAAATAATCCAAAGCTTGTGTAGGTCTAGAGGCACCTTTCTCAATATGTTTCACCTTGGATTGAAGATATCTTATCTCTTGTACAAGGGCTACCACATCAGGAGACAAAGATGTACTAGTTGTAGTTGGTGGCAAAGAAAAAGGATGGGCATCTATATAGGGTTGTTGAGACATAGTTTCCCCCATAGTGTCATTTGCAACTGGCTATTTTATGATTTGAGAAGATTCAACTTGTTTAAACTTTTTTATTTCCATGATAGATGGTAAAATAAGAGTAAGATCTTAGGGTTGGTCCCAGAGTCTCAAAATCTCTGTAATATCAAATCTGTGTTCAGGACAACTTTATTATTAACAATGGGTGGAAGTTGATTAAGAGTCTGATGTGGTGGAGCATGAACATTGACATTTGTATCATCATTTTTATTCTCATATTTCTCTTTGTCAAAATTATCCTCATCAAAATTGGTGTAATCTAGATGTCTAGAATCTATAATAGGAACATGAGTTGGTTGTCTATCCATGGTATATGGTTAAGTTGAAGGGATCTGGGTGAATTCAGGAGGGTTGTCACTAAGTCTTGCACTTTATCTTGAAGAAACAGATGCAAGTAACTTAGGTGGCATAAGGAAAATAACTTGGATAATAGTAGAAAAGATTAAATTGATATAATCTAAACAAGGAATTGGAATATGCATATAAAGGATATGGAGATCCTAAACATGTAAGGTGATACCTCAAGATGCAAAATAGGAGCTAGTACATGCAACTAGGATTTTGACAATAATATTTTTATAAAATACTATGAATTTTTGAAATTAAAATTGAATTTTTGAGTCAACTATGCAAATAAAAATTCAAAAAATTATGGGAAAGTGTTTGATTTAATGGGACCTAGTAGATGCAACTAGGGTTTTGAGGAAAATATTTTTTTTTGAAATTACTATGAATTTTTGAAATTTGAAGTGATTTTCTAATTTTAATATGCAAATAAAAATTTAGAAAATGATTGGAAAATTATTGAGAGATAGTTGATGCAACTAGGGTTTGAAATAAAATTATTTTTGAAATTACTAAAAAACTGAGAATTTGAATCAAATTTCTGATTTAGATATGCAAGCAAAAAATTAGGAAATTATTGGATTAATATTGGAAAATTACTAGGAGCTAGTTGATGTAACTAGGGTTTGAAATAAAATTTTATTGAAATTTACTACTAAATTTTAAAATTTTAGATGAGTTTCTACTTTAAATATTCAATAAAAAAAATTAAAATTTTATGGGAAAAATCAGCTAGGAATTTACTCAGGGTTTTTATGCATAATTTGAAGTAAGTTGGGTTCACCAAATAATTTTTTATTTTTAGGAGAATTAGTTTTTAATTATTAAATAATAAAAGGATCTAAGTAGGAGAAAATCAGTAAATAATATTCCAAATTAAAGCTATTGATTTGTGAAATTTAATTTTAATTTGACATTTTCTAAAAATAATAGTGAGTGAGAGAAAATTAAACTTATCTTATTCTATATTGATCTAACTAAGACAATTTCTATAAATTTTTGGGCAAGCCTCCTACACTCGCAAAAAAGATCCTAAGCATCATTTCTAGATTGGATAGAAGTACTGAAATTGGACACCTTGGGATCTGGCACTATAGTCCTTCCCTAGCACTATTATCCTAAGGATCTAAGCTTTTTGGGTTTTCTTTGCCTGATCAATGTGACCTTGTGTACCAAATTTTGGAGCTTCACTATCAATAGAGTTCCTTGTAGAGATGATTTTCTATGTATTTATCTTCTATACAGTTGAATAGAAACTTTTGAAAATAAGGAAAAGGGGTTAGTATGTGTAAGATGCACTAGACATGCTTCACACCTCGTGTGTGGGAATGTTGCCTACATATCAATACTCTAAGGAGGGATAAATCCATGTGTAGTTCTCCTTTTAAGAGTTCTTGGTGCAATAATGAATGAAAATGTAATAAATGCTAAGACTGGGTTTGCTTGAGATGATTAGGGGCTGGTGTAAGGACTTGAATTGGTTTGAAAGTGTATAGACTAGTTATATCTAGAGAATAGGGAATATTAATTGAGTGGTCTTGCTTGTATTCTTGCTTGTTTGAGTGACATTTACTAACCCTTTCTAAATGATCTTTGAATGGGATTTTATATGGATGTATTGGTCATGAGTTAGATGAAACTAAACTAGGCTGACATAATGAACAAGAGGAATCAAGGAAAAATGATAATCTGGGATCAAATTATGATTGGACAATATCATTGGAAATATGACACCCTAGGGTCTAGTGATATAGTCCAACTTTGGTGTTATTGTCTTGAGTAGACGAGACTTGGGGGATGGCTTAGTCATGAAGAGAGGGTCCTAGTTTAGCTGGGATCAAGTCTAGAAGGCTATGGATGATTGAGAATCAATGAAAACAATCCTAAGAGGGTTATGAGAGCAAGCAAGAGGGACCTAAGTATTGGGTGTCATTATCCATACTCAAGTTGCCAATTTTTGCATTTTATATGACTATATTTGCCCTCCTTTATTCTAGTGATGTAGCAAAGTGAAATACTAGGATAAAGGAAAATGAAAAGTGTACCTAAATTTACTTGAAAATTTGAATCCCATGAAGCTATGTGATGTTGAGTAATGTTGGATAGTGTATAAAGAGTATGTTGTGCAAGTGTGAATCTACAAAAAGAAAACAAACAGTAGATCAATCATTATTATATGCAATATAAAACAAGAATGTACAAAGCTAGGTAAGAGAGAGAAAAAAAGAAAGGAATGAATGAATACACCTCACCAGGTACGTGAACCAATACAAAAATTATTATGATTTTGAGTAATGTTGGATGTGTTGGATGATGTTGTACCAAAAGTTATATCACGAATAGAGTTGAGTGTTCAATTCCTTAGAAAGTGGATCAAGAATGTAAAGGTTAACTCTTTAGCTCCATTGGCCCCTACTAAGTGAGTATAGATGATCATACATGTGTTAATCGATGCTTGGACTATGCATCTAATCTCTTTGAATAAGTGGCTCAAAAATACAAAGGATGGCCCTTTGGCTCTATCATTGCCTTGTGAAATGAAACTATGAACTGATACCATTATGAAGGAGTATGTCATATGATATGACTTATGAAGCCCATGAATTCTCTATAAATATGATAATGTGACATGGATAGTTGAATGTGTACTGGAAACTAGGCCAATATTAGCCAACTCAAAAAAGATGGAGATTAGGCTTGTACGAAATCCACTCCAAAACTAAAAATTTGGCTTATGTGGAAGCCACTTGGGAACTCGTTAATGTGGAGGTTAGGCTTGTATGAAATTCACTCTGAAATGATGCTAACCACTTATAAATGGAGTAAGGCATGAAACTACTAAGAATACTTGGGTAATGTTGAAGTCAAAAATAAAATAAGCAAAAGTTTTGTGCAATCTACCCCCAATCATTGGTGTCTAAAACATGGATTCTAATCTAGAAGTTATTCCAACTACCGTTTCTAAAACTAAAAGTGAGAATCAATCATGTCATGCATGATGCCCCCTATTTCTATATTTTTTAATAAAATTATACTAAAAACTATTAATTTTAAACTAGTCTGATTATGCAAAACTATAGTTGAACCTACTTTTCTGCCTACTTCTAGAAAATATAGCTTTTCTATTATTTAGACAAGAGTGCTGAAATAGGAAAACCTAGTGTCTAACATTGTAATCTAAAGTTAGCACTATTGTCCTAGGCTAAAACTGATCATTTTTTTATATTCTTAACTATCTATGTAGTCTATCTTGAGTGGTTTGATGATTGGTTGTTGTTCTAGTCGTTCTAAAATTAGATTTTTTGAGTGATAAGAGCTCTGATCTCATAGCAAAAATCCTATTTATTAACCCCTCTTTTGAGAGTAGGAATAGGTACCCTACAATGACTACCCTTAGAATAAAAATCCATGTAAGTGTGTTAAACTAGAAAATATACATGATATAGCAATGATAATCAACAAGATATCTCAAGATATATCATGGTTTGAATTGAGAGATTATTAGATCAACAGGGGTATGCCTAGATAGATATAATAATGTAATAGCATGTGCAATGTACTAGAATTGAATTAAAATTGGAAATGTTATTTTTTAGTTTATTAGTTGTTAGTTTTCATGGAGGGGTAGATCTTGATGTCCATCATGGCATCCAAGAAGCAAGAAAATGCATGATTTAGATCATGGCATTGCAAATAATCAAAATCAATCAAGTAACAAGCACACAAAGCAAGAAGTAAGAAGCATACAAGGGTGGCCAAGGGCCACACAAATAAGGGACATGGGCATATGTCACTCAAACTAGAAAGCAAGCATACAAGGCATGTTCAAATTCCACATACACATATAAATGGAGAAAAAAAAGTTGACACAAGGGCCACAGATGCATAGAAGAGTACAATCAAAGGACATTGGAAAATGTCCTAAGGCACACACATGAATAAAAGTAAAAGACATTGGCAAATGTTCTAAGGCACATATAGGAGACAAGTGAGAATTGGTAATGCAATCACATCAAGCTACACTAAGCAAGAATACAAAGTATGTAAAGATTGGAAAGATACAATCACATCTAACTAATCAAAGTAAGAGGGAAAGTATACAAGACATGTTTAGTACAAGACTAGGTATATGCTAATAAATACACAAGTCTTAGATGCTAATGATATGTCGATAAAGTAATCTATGTAAGCTAGTAGATAATGTCAATCAACATGATAACTTAGAGTGTGGAGTGTAGGAATGACAAAACCTAGATGGTGTAGTCATATAGAAGATGCCCCTAGTGGGTATGTATATCAATGTGTGTCTCGAATGTAGAAGTAGGAATGTCCCTTCAATGGGTAGAGTGAAGCAATTAAGTAGTTGGATTTCACTACATGCACTCAAAGAAGATCAAGTGAATCATGGTAATGTAGATAAATTGACATATAATAGCATAGAATAAGAAATATAAGTCCTAACATAGTAGTATTAATGTAAAGCATGGATGATGCATACAATCAAAATGTTTTTGTTGTTTTTGACATATCTAAATGTTTTTGAATTTTTTGCAATGTTATATTTTTTTTGTATTTTGAAATATTTGAACTATGTATAATCAAGTAGAAGATATTATGTACAATCAAGCATAAAAAACTATGTACATGTAATGTTGGAATGAAAACTATGTACAATCATGTAAACAAAGCAATATGTACATAATGATATATAAGATTAGGCTAGAGGGGGAAGGGGTCCAAGGATGGAACCTGCTAGGGATGGAAATGGAGGAAGGGGTCATCATCAAATATCTCAAGATCGTCATCATAAGTGTCATCATATGTTGTAGATGCTATGTTCATGGTGTCATCATGTCAAATGTGAATTAAAGGTTGTTATAATGGTGGAAAAGTTGAATCTACTTTGAGATGTTTATCCCTACTAGTAGATGACTTCAATAGAATTAATGGAGTTGGTGTTATTTGTGGTACTATAAACTAAATAATACCTTGATCTTGTATTTTATCTAATCTATACTATAAATTTGTACATGATTTTGTATCATGGTCTGTAATCCTATAAAAAGTACAAAATGGGTGACCATCCTACTGTGACAATCTACTGATAGATTTATGTCATACTATAGGTATTATGATCAATCCATGATCAAGTAATATATGTAATATAAATTATCCTTGATGTTGTGTGTCACTTTCTTGAATCTAAATAACTAGCTCTATATCTATAGAGTTAATCATGTGAACTATATGTGCTAAGTAATTTGTTTGTGGCTGTGAGTTTGGAGTATATCCTGAGAGTGTAGTGCAAGATGATAAAAGTGATGTAGGATGTGGAATGATAGATTTAGAGTCATTCAGTACTCTCCTAGGCCAACTAGTATAAAGCTCAATCCACACAAATAGTCATATATGAGTGTGGGTGTCATATCATCATCTAAAAAAGCTTAGGAATTTGTATCAACATCATGTACATATGGTAACTCAGAATTTACCATAAGGGGTAATTGTGATATAGGAGTCTCATCCTCTATAGTAGTATAAGATGGCACTGCTACAAAATTATATGTAACTAATGGAGTAACTATGGAATCAACTAGAACTATTGGTACTATTATTGGTGATTGTGTATGTGTAATAGGTATCAAAACTATGACTGATGGAGTAGCTAGAATTTTTGAAGCTACCATGACTGGTGGAATATCTAGACCTAAAGGTATGAATGTAAGTGGAGGAGTGTGAGAAGTGTTAGTCTCTCCAACCTAATATGTATGTATCTAATCAAGAGAAATGTAATGAGGTAGTGGCTCTACTATGAGATAAGGTGTCCCATCTAGTGAAATAATTGAAGATGACTCTATAGTTCAATAATATCTGAATGGTTGGTTGTCTATTAGACATGCGTATAGATATCCTTCATGGAGAAACTTAATACATCAATGAAGAGTAGAAGGAATGACCCCCATAGTATGTATCTAGGGTCATCCAAGTAAAATATTATAGTGGAGAGGACCTGGTATGACTTAGAACTATGTAGATAGAGTTTTGGGTCCTACCATGATATCCAAAGTAATGGTGCCCAATGTTTGTCATGGTATATCATCAAACCCTCAAATGTTTTTATAAGAGTTTTACATTGATACCATATCTATGTCCATGGCCTGTAATAATGTGAAATGACATATATTAAGTCTAGAACTACTATCAATAATAACTCTCTTGATTGTACTAGTTTTGACTTAAACTTGTATGAATACTGGAAAATTTTGATCAATAATTATCTAAGAAGGCATGTCCTCATTGTCAAAATAAATTGCATCTTTTATAGTTTTTAAAGTGTTGACCACTGATGCAAAATAAGAAGGTTATGAATCAATGGGAATAGAAGTCTAAGTGAGTACTTGATAAAGAATGTCCTTGAAGACATTATATTTCTAAAGTATTTCTAACATGGAAATCTTAGCTGGAGTATTTCTCAACTAATCAACAATATCAAATGTCTTATGTAAATATGTCTCTGCTTGTAGGTTGGGCCTGAGATGAGAAGGAATAGAAGGGTGATGAGGCTCCTGGTTAGGTAGAGGAGACATGGTGACACATAAAATAATATCTCTAACCACATTATCTACTATTTGTATAGGAGTAATAGTGGCTGTAGGAGGAGAGTGAAGTTAATTAATGGGTCGAGGAGGTGGAGGGATAAAGGGTATCAATTGGCCTCTCTGGTGATGGGTAGTAACCTAGGGAAGAGATAAATGAACCATGAAACATGAATTGGCATTGGGTAAAGGCTCCAAAGGAGGTAATGTAAGAGATGTATTAACATATTTAAGAATAAACTGCTTAACATCATCTCGTGTAATAAAAAATAAGCATGAAATGCAAAGAATGAAGCTTTGTACTAACATATGATAGACTTCATCTTTCATGTACATGATAGGTCCCATTATAGTTTCCTTGTTATTTGGAAGAAATGTAATAAAATTTTGTACATAAGTGAGAATCATGTTTGCAATTTGATTATGGATGTAAGGTGATACCTCAAGAAGCAAATAGGTGTTGGTATATGCAACTACGGATTTGACAATAATATTTTTGCAAAATACTATGAATTTTTAAAATTGAAATTGAATTTCTAAGTTAAGTATGCAAGTAAAAATTCAAAATTTTATGGGAAAGTGTTTGATTTAATGGTACCTAGTAGATGTAACTAGGCTTTTGAGGAAAATAATTTTTTTTTTTTTAAATTACTATGATTTATGAAATTTGAAGTGATTTTTTTATTTTAATATTCAACTAAAAATTTAGTAAATGATTGGAAAATTACTAAGACCTAGTTGATGCAACTAGGGTTTTAAATAAAATTATTTTTGAAATTAGTATTGAATTTGAGAATTTGAATCAAATTTCTGATTTAGATATGCAAGCAAAAAATTAGGAAATTATTGGATTAATATTAGAAAATTACTGGGAGCTAGTTGATGTAACTAGGGTTTTGAAATAAAATTATTTTAAAATTTACTACTAAAATTTAAAATTTGGGATGAATTTTTGTGTTAAATATGCAAGAAAAAATTAAGAAATTTATGGGAAAAATCAACTAAGAATTTACCCTAGGGTTTCTAGGTTTTTTATGTGCAATTTGAAGTAAGTAGGGTTCACCAAATGATTTATTATTTTTAGGGAAATTTGTGTTTAATTCCTAAATAATAAAAGGGCCTATGGAGGATAAATTCAATAAATAATATTCTAAATCAAATCTACTGATTTGTGAAATTTAATTACAATTTGACCTTTTCTAAAAATAGTAGTGAGAGAGAAAATTAAACTTATCTTATTTTGTATTGATCTAACTGAGACAGTGTCTAGAAATTTGTGTGTAGGCCTAGGACACTATCATAAATAGGATCTTAAACTTTGTTTCTTGATTGGATAGGAGTGTTGAAACTGGACACCTTGGGCTCCATCACTATAGTCTTTCCCAAATGCTACTATCTTGAGGATCTAAGCTTTATGGGTTTTGTTTGCCTAGTTAGTGTGAGACTATGTACCAAATTTTAGAGCCTCACTATCAATAGATCTCCTTTTATATATAATTTTGTATGTTTATGTCTTATATGCACTTGAATAAAAAAAAATGAAAATAGGGAAAAGGGGTTAGTGTGTGTAATATGTATTATACATGCTTCACACCCCATGTATGGGCACATTTCCTACATACCAATATTTTGAGGAGGGATAAATCCATATGTAGTTCTCCCTTTAAGAGTGTTTGGTGAAATAGTGAATGAAAATGAAAGAAATGCAAAAATTAGGTGTGCTTGAGATGACTAGGAACTAGTGTAATCAATTAAATTGGCTTGAAAGTGTATAGGTTGGTTGTATGTAGAGAATAGGGAAGATTTATTGAGTGGTCTTGCTTGTATTCATGATTTCTTGAGTGATATTTTCCAACCCTTTCCAAATGATCTTTGAATGGGATTTTATATGGATATATTGGTCATGGGTTAGATGAAACTAGACTAGGTTGACACAATAAACAAGAGGAATTAGGGAAAAACAATAATCTAGGCTTAAATTATGATTGGATAGGAGTGATGGAAAGAGGACACCCTATGGTCTATCACTTTAGTCAAACTTTGGTGCTATTATCCTAAGCAAATAGGATCTATGGAGATGGATTAGTCATGAAGAGAAGGTCCTGACTTAGCTGGAATCAAGTCTGGAAGGCTATAGATGACTTGGAATCAGTGAAAGCAAACCTAAGAGGGTTATGAGAGCAAGAAAGAGGGACCTACAAATTGGTTTTCATTAGCCATGCTCAAGTTGCCAATTTTTGCATTTTATATGACTAAAAATTTACATACACTAATTCCTAAAAGGTTAAAACAATTATTCATTCACATTTTCAACATTACAAATATTATTTCACATAGTCTTTGTTGATATGTTTTCTATTCTATTGTTAATTACTTATATAATTTATTGATTATTGTAGTTCAACATGTGGCATGCCAAGATGAAGATGTAGTTTGTTAGATGAGAGCCACGTGCAACAATGAAGAATAGAGTCAAATTTCCTAGTGTTCTTTAGGAAGAGGTTAATTAAGAATAACAACCCACTGCCAAATAGGTAGAAAATGAATCTATTAAAGACCAACCACCTGCCAACCCACCAAAGAAGGAATATAATATAAATTTTACTACCACTGGGCATAAGTCCTTACATATAGAGTGGATAAAATATTATATGTAAAGTGAAATGTGATAAGTGGATGATATTGGTTACTTGACAATTGTTATAGTAGTAAAGTGTGGAATGAGACCTGATACTTTGTCTAATTGGATGAAATTAATTACACCAACTAACAAGAGGGGTACACCCACTATTATATAAACTACAAAAGATTGAGAGATTGTGCAATGGTACAAGGACTTAGATGAAATGGGCAATGGATTGGAAATATCACATTTGAAGATACATGTTTCCCATATATTTGAAACCAATCCCAACCCTTTCAATGATAGGGCCCTTTGAAATTCATGGTGGAAATGTTTCAAAAATAAGCACCCTAATTTGTCTATGAGAATAGCAGAAGGAATGTATAAATATAGGGCTATTATTCTAAGGTGGTCTATAGTGACATTTTTTTATGATAACTTAAGACCTGTGCATGACAAAAATAAATATGGGCCACACAATATATGGAATTATGGTGATGTGGGGATATAAATTAGAAGAAATTATGGCATGTGAGGCATCACCAAAAAAGGGGAAAAGAGTGTGCCATAAATGTTGAAGAGTGGAGAATGAATCAAAATTTTAGGATGTGTGAATGTAGTTAGCCAAAGTATCTTAGGGTTTTACCATTTCAAAGCTAAAAGGTGATTGTAAAATTTCATTTTAGGCTATGAAAAAGCTACATGTATGGTTTCCCAAGCACATGCATGTTGAAATAATTATTTATGAAGTTATGGATGCATCATTTCTCTAGATATATATCAAGAGTATTTTCACCTATAAGTAGAAATATTATCATAGTCTATGGGCATGACAGTTGTGTTTCACTAAAATGATTGAAGAGGCTAGAGATTTAGGGATTGACTTGATTACATTACTTGCACACACTAGCCACAAATTCTAGTCATTAGATGTAAGTATGTTTGGTCCATTTAATGCATACTTCAAGAGTGAGTGGATGGCATTGATGAATACACATCTTGGTCTAGATATCAATAGACAAGAATTGGCCACTTTGGATAGTATAGCATTGAGTATGGGAAAAACTCTTAATAATATAAAATTTAGATTTAGAAAGACATGTATTTTGCCCCTAAATCCTAAGGTAGTAGCTAATGACATGACTCTAAATGCAAACTTCCATGTTAAAGAGGATGAAGTTAGTGATGCTAAAAATATAATGAGGTTGGCAGGGCTAGATGATGAAGATATTCAAGCTACTATGCAGAAGATGGAGCAAATGAATAAATAAATGTTGTTGAAGGAGAATAGGTAACAAACACATAATATGTTCTTAGCCAAAAAAATCATGTTACCCACATTCAACAAGCACAAATAGTTGAAGATGCATTAAATTTCCATTCCAATTAAATGGATGAACCATTCACTTTTAACTAACAAATTTTAATTATGCCAACCCAAGTAAGCCCACCATAATGGTTGAAGGAGGGAGAAATAAATCTTGGCCTTAATTTTGAATTAATCAAAGCAGATATGTTAATGTCAATGCCATCACCACCACCTTCTATCCCATTAGAGATAGTTCATTACTATGGATTAGGTAGATAATGGGGTGTATAATATGCAATGGTTGGATTATATGTTGATGAAGACATACTATATGTGATATGTAAAATTCATAACTTTAAACTAGAAATCAAATAATCAAAATTGACTCTTTATTCTATCCTTGACATAGAACCTTAGATAGAGTTTTAATGAACAAAATAACAATATACCTTCACCTTAATAAAAAGATTAAGATCTATTCTTTGCTAACTTGGATGTGCTCTTAAAAATTTGGTATATGGTTTCTCAAAATAAATATCTAATGCAAGGTAAATTTAGCAACATAAAGGTAGATGATTTGTGATCTCAAGTGGATGATGGGTTTGATAATTCGATAGCAATTTAATAGCTCAATGATAGATTTTTTCAACATAAATAAATCTTTCCAATTGATATAATTTTTGGGTGAGGAATGGATGGTCAAATTTATTTTATAATTATTAAATAATTATGATTTTAGATGGTTGGATTTGAGTCCTCATTTCCATGAGCAAGACCAATTCCTCAAGCAGTTGATAAATGTGGGGTAGTTGGTCAGGTGGTTAAAATATTCCATAGATGATTCAAGGTAGTTGAATGAATCATCTTAGTAGTTGCATGTCTTAAGGAGTTGATTGGATGACTCAACACTTGGGTGAGAGAATCAAGGAAATGGTTGGGTGACTCACCTCTTGGTTGAGAGAGTTAATTGGTTGGTGACTCACATTTTAGAATTAATTGGATTTTCAATTAATTTTAATTATTTATTATGTGTACATGATTACTTATACATGGATTAGTTAATTAATATTGATTAATTAAATATTTAAATTTAAAATGGAAAATGATGTTAGTGAACATTAGATAAAATTTGATTTGTGAGTGTCAGTTAAGTTAGGTGATTTCTTGTCAATATTTAATGAGAGTTAATTACAACACCAATGTGGTGGAATTTAGGTGTCTACATTTTCCCCTCTATAAAAGAGTGTTTTGACTATAATAAGAAAGGTCATTTTAATTAAATAAATAAAATTAGAGTGGAAACATATGTAAGAATATGTCTCAAGTGGCTTGAGCAAGTCATTAGGTCAGTAGATGCTCCCTCGAGAGGTTGTGTGAGGAGAAAGGATTCAGAAGAGAACACAAAATGATTGAATAATTTAAATGTTTGAGTGCATAAACACAATTATTGTTCTTTGATTAAATTCTTGCATGCATTGAGCGAATGTGATTGGAATAAAATATCTCGATAACAATCTACACGCTTTAGATTTTTCCCAAGAAATGATATATGCAAGAGGGTGGATGACAAAATGATATATCCCATTTAAATGGTGAGCTTAGATAAGGAATTATTTTTATCTCATTGATTTGGATGAAAACTATTTGATTAATAGGCAAGATTAAAAGAAAAAAGTAGATAAATCCAAGAGGGATTATATGTGTTTTGGGGTTGAAATAATATAATAGGCTTGTAAAATAAGTGAAAATGGGGGCCAAATATAATCATGTGAGGGGGATAAAAATTATATGGGTGGGGGTAAATAAATAGGGGATAAGAGTAAATAATAATTCATTTTTACTATTTACCACTTAGGAATTGAATATTGCTCTAGATTTATAGAAGTGCATATAAAATGGTTCATATCTCAGTTGATCGGCATTGCAACGAGCGGGTGAGGGACCACCAGAAACCATAGGAGCATGGGCATATAGTAAGTGATGTTTTGGATTTGTGAAATCACCAAAATAATTCCTTTTCTTGGATAATAATGGTTTCATCATTAAAAATTGTGAAATAGTATAGTCAAGCTATAAAAAATTTAGTCAAATGGTAATTTTGTGAGGTAGTGGAAAACTCATCATAACCATGGTGAATTCATTAGTATAGGGTGGTGAAATCACCTAGCCATTAATGAAATTATTTGTATGGTGGAAAATTATTGGTCAAATGGTGGATTATATCTATTCAAATAATGAATTTAAATTGACAGTGTATTTGTCATTGTTAGTGGAAAATTCATTAAGTATGGTGCCTAATTCGTTAGGGCTTATGATGAGTTTAGTTGTTAGTAGATTTTTAAGTGGTGAATGAAGATTGTGTGTTTTTTTTTTACTTTTAAACTTTTATTAGTGATGGATTTATGATTGAATAATATACTAAGTATACATATTTTTTATGTGTTTTTAGGAGAGTTTACCTATTCTGATTGTGTGGGAGAGATGCTCTTCATACTACAACTAAGGAGTGGGGTCATAAATTATGATGTTAGAGTGTTGGAGGTAGTGGGATTATTATATATAGTAAATATGTCAAATATATGTGCAGATATAAGGTTACTTATGACATTGGTAGAGAGGTAGCACTCAAAGATGAGTAATTTCCATATTCCTATAGGTGAGATGATAATGACTAGAGGATGTATCGTGGATATGGTGTATATTGATATTAGGTATGATGGGATACTAGAAAGAGTTTGCATAGGTAGTATCATTGGAGATATTATTGGGGGATGATATTATCCCGATGGTTCATTTAGGTAAATATTTGGATGCATGCATGGTAGGGGGAGATGAAGTCACTAACTTTGGTTTTGATGACTCTTATAAGTGGAATATTGTTACCTGATAAGAATGGGAGGTTATTTCTAGTAGGATTGGCATACATGGTTTGGGAAATGGTAGAGTTTTCCATGGAGTTTTCTTTGGGTCCATGTGTTTTGGCATACTTATATAGGGAGTTGTATATAATTGGCTACAAGAAGGGGAAGAGTATTGGAAATTCCACATTATTATAAGTATGGGTGTGAGAGAACATAGCCCTTGAAAGGTCAATTGGATAGTTTTAGGTGAAATCAAATAAGGATACATTTTCATATAGATGGCACATTATATTGGGTGGGAAGTGAAGACATTTAGGTGACTTGGCATATTGCAGGAGAGTTATTGATGAGCTCACGCTATAGGGTATTACATGGAGGCCATCTAGGGAGGTTGATCCTATATGAGTTGAGGACCTAATATATATGGATTTTATGATGATACCTTAATAAATTATGAAGAGACACAAGTATATTATATAGAGATACATGTTAGAGAAGGTCTTGAGGTAGTTTGGGATACAACAGCATGTTCCTCCAACACCACATATTTTTTCCTAAATAGTGAGAGAGACTTGATCATGGGGGCCACTAATGGATCTAAGAGTAGCATGGACTAGTTGGATTATCCTACCCACTATACCTTTATAGGCTAAGAGAGATATTGTTAATGTAGGGGTGACATATGCATATAGGGTATGGTGGGAGTAAATATGGCCATTAAGGCTTACTACTCCATGTCAGAGGTCTAGGACACTTAGGGAGAGTATTTTTAGAATCCTGAGGGGACTAACATAGTGGGGAGGCCATCCAATAAAGACATTACATGTGGATAGGCTAGCTCATGGTGGAGGGGAAGATGAAAGAGGATAGTTTGGAGGAGGGGATGGACGAGATAGAGGAGATATTCCTATGATTATGATTTATAGTGATGATGAGGGAGAGTGATGAATAGATGAATGAGATGGAGGGAATATGCCACATCATGTGACTCTGAATACAAGGATAAATGAGGAAAGGACATCATGGTTGGTGTGATTAGTTGAGGATGAGGCATTGATTTATAGGTTATGACAAGATATTACTACTAAGGATGTAGATATTATTGACAAGGGTTATCAATCCCCTTCATTTAATATTGTCAATCTAAGGTTGGTGTCTAAAGGGAATATGAAATAAGATAAATATATGTGGTATACGATCCCTTCTACCATACTCCACGTTTACATAAATTGAAAAGAAAAAACACTCTTACAAAAATTATATCACACATGCATGAAATTAAATCACACTTGTAGAAAGTAAATTGTTGAATTGAAAGGAAATGACAAATAAATAAAAAACCTATAGGTTTGCAACAAACTATAAAAAATAATGGTTACATACATAAAGAAATAAAATAATAATTTACAATAAAATGATAATTACAAAACAAAGAAATTAAAAAACACACACACACACACATTGATCCATCTTTCTTGGAATGAGTGGCTAGCTCATTCATCAAAAGAGGATTTTATTCAAAACACAAGCTTTTATATCACAAATTTAGAATAGATTATTTTGAATAATGGAGAGAGAAATTAAATTGATTGATTTTATTCAAGTGTGGAAATTTGCATTTATAATCTCATGCTTCCAACCAACACCTTATTTAGGAGTAACAAACTAGATATTCTAACTTATCTCAATCTCCATAAAATATGGAGAGAGAATTATTATATGAATCTAATATATTACAACATAACCTCAATCACCATAAAATATAGAGAGAGCTATTTTATTGGAATGAAATTCTCAAATCTACATTTAGATATAATATATAAATGGAAAGTCTATATAGAGAAATCTATATAAAATAAGACTATAATTACAAAACATTTGTTTGATATTTGGAAATGATCTTCATTATCTTAGAATGGACCAAGAAATCATTAGAATGTCTCAAAAATGCCTTCTAAACAAATATGTAGTGGTTTTATCAAAGTATATAGCAAGCTTATCAAAGTACATAGCAAGTATGTTAAGGTCCATAACACGCATGTGTAAGTCTATAGATCACTTATGGAAGTCTATATTTCACTTGTGGAAGTTCATAGCTCACCTATATAAGTCTATATCTTACTTGTGTAAGTTCATAGCTCAATTTTGGAAGTCTATTGCTTGGCCAAATTGCTATATCTTCTTTAGGAGCTACTATAGGAGACTTTGAAACTACTCCAACATTGTTCTTAAATGGTTACTATTCATACTTATAATCCTTTATAGCTTAGTATGGACTACATATGCACATATTGACATATTTTTCCTAATAAACATTAAAAATAGATAGAAAAGAGATAAAAGTGAATTCTAAATAAATAACCATGATATATACTTTTTATTTTAGTCTAATTAAACCATAAGTTCAAAAACTACACTTAGAACCACTTATTATGCAAGGAGGAAGAATACCATATGTTATATATAATGAGCCATTTTTGGGGCTCATAATTTCCCCCATGACTAAGCTAACACATGTCCTCATGCATCCTACTATTCATGTCCCTTGTTAATTTCATATATGCATGCTTTGGATATTCACCATGGATGATTTCAACTTTCAAAAATTGCTTTTAAGAAGCAAAGAAGAGTTTGATATTTTTTACTATATGAAAGAAACTATGGATGTATTGGCATAATATCAAAAATTAAT
The DNA here is from genome assembly GCA_037957365.1 of Torreya grandis. Lineage (NCBI taxonomy): Eukaryota > Viridiplantae > Streptophyta > Pinopsida > Cupressales > Taxaceae > Torreya > Torreya grandis. The sequence goes on along the minus strand of JARHVA010000773.1, from coordinate 4,063,860 downwards.
TTATTTTTAGTAATATCCATTTATACATGCCAAACTTTCAAAGACATATTCTTGTGTAAATACTATCCCTTCTTGTTTCTACATTAAGTTTTCATGCACAAATTTTTGTGTGGATAATTTCCTACTACCTAATATATATATATATATATATATTCTTTTTGTTTATTCTTTTTTTATTGAAGATAGGAGTAGGTTATTATGTTGAAAACCTCCTGTTGTGACTTTTGGTATACAAAGAAACATAATCATGACTTGTGTTTTATATATATATATTCTTTTTGTTTATTCTTTTTTTATTGAAGATAGGAGCAGGTTATTATGTTGAAAACCTCCTGTTGTGACTTTTGGTATACAAAGCAACATAATCATGACTTGTGTTATGTCATTAAAACATGGAGAAAATATAGTAAAAATAATGCTTTAAACAAATTATAATTCTTTGATTTTTCATAATATCAAACAATAGGAAAAAAATTATCATCATAAGCCAAGAGATGTTTTCTTTCAAAATAGGCCATAAATCCTTGTTTCGTTGTCATCCTCAATTCTTCAACCTTATGCATGATATGAAAAGTGGATCTTAATGTAATAACAAAACTTAAAAGTAAATTTAAATTTAAAAATATTAAAATAAGATACCTTGGCATAACTTCAGTCTTTGTTGCCTCTTCTATGGTAGCCAAAGTAAAAAATGTTGGGAAAAGTGTTGATAAAATTATAGTCATGCTATACTAAGAAACAAGAGTGCAAAAGTAAAAAACCATGTACTTTATTTATATATTGGAAAAATTTCACCAATTAATCCATTTTCCATATTGTATATTTTTGTATTTTATTTTATTTCTATCTTTGACTAACTAGTAAACTAGTTTTCTAACCAAGGCTCTTGTTCTGGCACTTGATTTGCCAGCAAGCTGGTTTTCAAACCAAGGCCACCAACAATGCCTGAGGATTTTCATTGTTGGTTTTTCTTCCTAAAACCTAATGACAAGGAAAGTGTTAGCCATAAATATTATATATCTTCATATTGCTTTCAAATGTACCATGGAATTTCCTTTATGTGGAGTGAAATTGTTGACATTTATTCATCATTGATCTATGTAGTGATGACCAATAACTAATGGTGGATACTTGTTGATTCTATTGCTCACTTTTATCAAAGATAACTTGGGATAAGGTGTTAACTACTTGATGAAGTTATGGAAAAAATTTATCCATTACAATCTCTAAAATACTCCTTGTGACGAGATTATCCTATAAAATCTAAAACAAAAAAAATCTTTCCATATAAGCATAGTATCAAAAATATCATAGAATTATAAATGTCAACAATAGGAATATGAAGAGGAATATTTGAATATATATATGGAGGAATTTATGTCAGCCTACATATAAATTATTGTTGATTTAGGAATTAGCATTATTGATAATGGAATTTTATTATGGAAAATAAGAACTCCCTCAGAGAAGTTCTCTTATTAAAAAAGTGGATATGGTTTCAACTAATTCCTAAAAATGGATGGAAAGGAATTGATTGGAAAGTCATAAATTATTTAACTTAATAAACTATGAATAAAATATTAACTATTATCTATACAAGGATGATAAAACTAGATTTCTAAGTAATTTATGCAAACTTATTAAAATTCTAGTAGCTAAAATAACATACCTATATAATTGTATTTTGGAGGTCATTATTTTCCTTGAGCTACAAATAGATTTTCCATGGATCCACTTGCAATTGAAAACTTTATCAACTACTTGATCTAGATATTCATCATGTTGAGCATACTCTTTACTATCTTCTTTTTTATGGAGAAATCAAAAAGTGGGGGTTTGGGGGTGGCAACCCCCATTGGGGTCAAGGGATAGCACCCCTTATGCACTCCCTATCATGATTCAAGGAGAGGTCGAGGGGTGGAGCCCCTCAAATCCAATCCTAGTTTACCCCTTTTATAACCACAAATTTGCTTATTGTCAAAGATATTTCTATGATTTCATTTTATTTTAGAAATCTTGATGAAAACATTAATTCCTACTACTTTTTAGTATCTACATCACTCGAAAATAATTAAATGTTTGGCCCCATATCACTATATAAAAATTTGGTGTTCTAGTTTGTATGTTGATCTTTCCTAGAATGTAAGTCTGATTATTTTTAGACTATCAAAATTTTCTTTTTAATCACAAACTTCAACATCCATGTAGACTAACAGTTATCATAGAAAACAAAATAAACAACTAGCATTGAAACCAGATTGATTAAATTTTTAGATTATCTTGGGTTGTAAGATATTCTCAAAAAATATTGATGTTTCACATGCAAATAAAATATATTTATATTAGCAACAACCTCAACAATCATTTGTGCTAAAAAGTAGTGATTTTATAATAAAATTAGAAATTATGTAAGACTTACCATCAATATTGGGATGTGGTTATTTGTCCCATGTAAAATCTGGAGTAATATCTCTATTTTGGTGTATAACATCAAATCTATTGCATGACCCATTTCAATAATTGCACAAACCAATTACACTCTTATTCTAGAAAAAATGGGATCTCTTCTTTTCAATAGAAGCCACTTCTACTGTGATCTATGTTACATGCAATTTTTATTATTTTAAACTTATCAAATATGTTTGACACATGAAATCTATCCAAAATAACTAACTTTATGCATGATGATATGTTTTCATGTGATATTTTGGGATTCTTGATTTATGCACTCCTAATATCTACATAATTCTCTCCAAAAAAATGGAAGAATGAATATCAAACATTATTTCAGCTTAGGCATCTTCTTTAGCAATTACATGAACAGGATTATAGACTTTTTTTTGTCTATGTTCTTCTTTTCTAACAGTGTGATTCTCTTTTGAAAAATTGAATAGTTTTAGATTTATTATATTATAAATTCATTTCCTTGTAACTTCAACCAACCCTTTATAAACTTTAGTTGTCTCAAAATTTCATTTCCAACCTGCATAAACAATTAAATCTTCCTTCATGGTGTTAGCAGTTATATTTGTTCTACACAATAGTGTTAGTATTAGTATGAGATTGGGGGTTTTGTTTTTTAAAACATTTAATCTAAATTCCTAATTATAAAAAAATAAATTCTAATCTATGTTTGTAGGAAAAAAATTCTAAAGAAACCATCCACTAAGAATCTCCTATCAAATAATTTGTAAAGGGACATTCCCTCTCACGAGGAACATTATTTACCTACTACCAATAGATAATTCTTATAGAAAATCTTAAATATCCCAATAACACCATGGTCCCAAAAAATAGTGCCAAAAATGATGAGGGTCATCAATCCCCTTCATTTAATAATGTCAATCCAGAGTTGGTATTTGAAGGCAATATGTAATAAGAGAAAGAGATATCTTTAAAATGGTCCTTTCTACCACACTCCACACTTGAAAATTTAAAAAAAAAACAATCTTGTAGAAATTACATCACACATGCATGAAATTCAATCACACTTGTAGAAAGTAAATTATTGAATTAAAAGGAAATGATAAACAAATAAAACACCTGCAAGTTCAAAATAAACTATAAAAATTAATGGTTACAGACATAAAAAATTAAAATAATAATTTACAACAAAATGATAATTATAAAACAAAGAAATAAACAAAAAAAACACATTGATCCATCTTCCTTGGAATGAGTGGCCAGCTCATTCCTTGGAAGAGGATTTTATTCAAAACACAAGTTTTTCTATCATAAAATTCATAATATATTATTTTGAATAATGGATAGATAAATTATATTGATTGATTTTATTCAGATGTGGGAGGTTACATTTATAATCTTGTGCTTCCAACTAACACCTTATTCAAGAGTAACAACCTAGATATTCTAGCCTATCTCAGTCTCCACAAAATATGGATAGAGAATTATTATAAGAATCTAATATATTACAACATAGCCTCAATCACCATAAAATATGGAGAGAGCTATTTTATTGGGATGAAATTCTCAAATCTACATTTAGATACCATATATAAATGGAAAGTCTATAAAAAATTTATATATAGAAAGACTATAAACAAAAATCAGTCATGTGATAGATGGAAATGATCTTAATTATCTTAAAATGTACCAAGTAATCATTAAAATTCTTTATAAATGCTTTCCAAACAAGTTTGTAGTGGTTTTGTCGAAGTCCATAGCAAGCCTATCAAAGTCTATAGCGAGCCTATCAAAGTCTGTAACAAGCATGTCAAGGTCTATAGCTTGCCTATGTAATTTTATAGCTCACTTATGTAAGTCCAAATCTCACCTAAGAAAGTTCATAGCTTGATTGTGGAAGTTTATAGCTTGCCTATGGAATTTTTTAGCTTAACTGTGGAAGTCCGTAGCTTGGCAAAAATGCTCAATCTTTTTAAGTAGATTTTTTAGGAGACTTTAAAACTACTCCAACATTGTTCTTAAATGGTTAATTTTCATACTTAGAATCCTTTCTAGATTAGTATGGACTACATATACACATACTAACATCTTTTCCACAATAATCATTAGAAATAGCTAGCAAAGAGATAACAATGAATTCTAAATAAATAACTATGATATATACTTTATATTTTAGTCAAAATAAACCATAAGTTTAGAAATTACACTTATATCCACTTATTATATAAGGAGGAAGAATATCATATACTATATATAATGAGTCATTTTTTGGGATCTTCAATTATTGGTACTATGGGTGATGGGGGATGGAAAGCTGGTTAATTTACCTCAATATCTATGGATATTACCAAATTATAGAGTGAGGTAGATTTATTGACTGTAAAGATGGAGAGAAGGAATAGATGTTTGATGATAATATATGTAGATACTTATACAAATGAGGAGGATATAGTACCAGGTGATGAATAGATATTATGACTAGAATGGGATAGATTGTGGTGTGTAGTATGAAATCTATTGGAGGTGAGTGATATTGTCAAGGGCATGCTGAATATACTAGGACTTACAAAGGCCTTATCATATGTTGCGTAAGATTTGTGTTAGGCTAGATATTGTTTATGAGCAAATAATACTAACTGCTCAGAGATAACCTTCTTTTTTAGAGTACCTAAATAGGAGATTAGGATCATCAGCTAGGATAGCTCAAATGATAGTGTCACTATGATCTATAAGATAATATTTAAAGCATGTCATTGGTCCTACATAGATTATGGTCACATAGAGCATCTCTGAGATCACCTTCTCAGAGTCCTCAACCAAAGGGTCAGAGCAAGAGTTGATGATATTTTATTACATGTTTTTGATGTACTATGATGAGATGTATATGATGATACAAGATGTATACATGGACATTGGTATATGTGTGTGTTTGTGTGTGTGTGTGTGTGCACACACACACGTGTGTGTGTGTGTGTGTGTGTGTGTGTGTGTGTGTGTGTGTGTGTGTGTGTGTGTGTGTGTGTGTGTGTGTGTGTGAGTATATGTGTGTGTGTGTGTGTGTGTGTGTGTGTGTGTGTGTGTGTGTGTGTGTGTGTGTGTGTGTGTGTGTGAGAGAGAGAGAGAGAGAGAGTGTGTGTGTGTGTGTGTGTGTGTGTGTGTGATGATGATATCATGGATAGTATCTTGATGTAGTGTATATGTATGTTTTTAATTAGGATAAGATGTATCACTATCTCTTCTATTATTTTTTAGGTGACACATACTTAGTATTTGAGGAGTTAATTATGAAGCAATGAATTGACTCCAAAATTAATCAAGTAAAAAAAGAAAAAACATAAAAGTAAGCAAAATATTATCATTTGTGTCCTTTTGATAAGTTAGAAACCTTGTGTTTTGAGATATTTTGATAAATGATAGTGATAGACTTGATTTTACCCAAGAAATGATGTATGAAAGAGGGGTATATTTGGGAGTTATATATCTTGAACAGGCTGCAATGATCTTCTTAAGAAAGGATAAGGGTTCTTAAGTAAATGTTGACGTAGTGGATTGCACCTGGGGTAAGGAGGTTGAGCTCCTACCTTCCACACACAATAATGGAAACTCCCCTCTCACCTGTGGGACTAGCAAAGCAGGAGGGGAGAGTCTCTAGGTAAGGGCTAGCTCCCTTTGATGCATCTAATTTATTCCAAGAAGTGCTAACATATATATATATATATATATATATATATATATATATATAATGGGCGGGATGAAAAGGGAGAAAGATTGCAGGAAAAAAAACTACTCTAAAGGAGGTGATGCACCAAAATAAATTGACCTTCTCACACTCACACTTGAAATCAGACAAACACATGCATACACTTCAAACTGGCATAAGGACCAAGCTGCAAGAAACTTGGCAGGGAGGCTTTAATGGAAAATGCAAAAAATAGAGATTCACCAAAGGTGCTGTGAAAGGCACACTATATAGTAATTTCTTCTATTTTTGCACTTCCAAATATAGCTCTCCTTATCAGCTACAAAAATGGCACCTTATAGACACTAGGTATGTTGGTGTTGAACCTATGGAAGCATCAAGAAGCAATGACTAAACACAAACTAACACTCAGACATACACAGAGTATCTAAGCAAGATAGAGGTAAAAAATGTGTTTATTGATTCAAGTGAAAATTTGCCAGGGCTACACCTTACAAAATGTGGAAGATGATTTCTCAAATGACAAGTCTCCAATATATAGAGGAAGAAAAGGGGCCTTTTAGCACCCTTTTTACAAGTGACCCATGGTATGCACTATGTCAACCACTAAAATAACTTCTTGAATCGACACCTTCCTGCATCACTTGGATCACTTCGTCTAGTTCTGCATGATGGCCATTCTACTCTCAGGATTTGAATTTATGAGCCATGCCATTTTCCTACTCTGTAGTGCATATTGAAGAAAACCAGTCATGTCGACCACTGTTGTGCCTCTTTAATGACCACATGGTAGGCACTATGTTAACCACTAAAATAACTTCTTGACACCTTCCTGCGCCACCTGGATTGCTTTGTTTGCTTCTACGTGATGGCCATTCTACTGTCAGGATTTGAATTTATGAGCCACACCATTTGCTTGCTTTTTGTTCTCTGGGCTCTTTGTCTTTTTCTGCTTCTTCAGCCCTCAGGGGTGATCTTCTGGCGGGTCGCTACATTCTTTGGGCTCTTTCCATAGTTGGCACTCAGGCATTTAAAACCAATGGTTTTTTTACTGGCTTAAATTTGATGTTTGCACACCCGTCACCCTTGGACTCTCCTTTGGCTTCCTGCTTTGCCCCTTTTCACTGAGAGCACATCTACCCTTGACACATGTTGTAATTCATTGCTTGGGCACTTAGAAGACACTTTGAAACATGGACGTTGACACATGGTGGCTTTTGCTAAGCTGATAATGGGATGTGGCAATATCTGCTTACATTAGATTGCCTTTTGAGAGTCAGGTGGAAGTAGACACGTGGTCACTTCCACAGAGCCTTTAGCTACCTTAGAGGAACTTTCAGGCCCTTTTATGGTTCTTAGCAGATGCTGACACTTGGCACACTTTGCTTATCTCTTAGCAACTCGTTTGGGCCCACCACAATATTCCTTGAAGCCAATAGGAGAAACCCACAGATGTTGCCACCTGTCAGCTTCTATCGAGCCTTATAGAGGACCCGTGGCACATTTCACTGCTCTTAAAAAGCATGTTGAAGTCTTCTACAGTTGCCACTTGGTGCTTTCCATGCTCTGACTTCCTTGGTGTAAAATTTGATGTTCTCGGGCCCATCACCATCCTTGGCAAAGTTCATCGGGCCTTTTTCCATGGCTTTTCTACTTTGGGCCCTCTATAAGGGCTTTTTTGGATCTTGAACTACCCTTTGGCTATAGAGCACACCCTTGAACCAAGCCATTGAACCAACCTATTGAACCAAAATTTGGTTCAATGGTTCAATGGTTTAAGGCTGCGTGCTAAGTTGATTGAACCATTTGCTTTGAGCTGAATGCCACTTGAACTGAAATGGTTAAACCAAGCCATTGAACTGTAGATTGAACTACCGATTAAACCAAGGCTGTGAACTGAAGCGATGGTTCAATAGTTCAAAGATGCCAACCTTCCTTGTAAATTTTCTTCAAATGAAGGCCCAAAAGAGCCTTGTAAACCCTAGCACTTTCTAAATTGATTCTTCATCTGCCAAGGATTACACCTACAGAGTCCGTAGAAACCTATAGAGTCCATAGAAAACCAAGCTCTGCAGAGTCCATAGAGATTCCTAAACTTGTGAAAAAATCAAAAAATGAATTGGCCTTGAACAATAGGAGAAGAAGGGGACTAATTTTTTTGGCCTATTGGGAAAAAATGGTTAATAAATTGGTGACTGTAAGGGGAAGCATGCCTACTATGCTTAGAAGCTAGTTGCCTTAAAATCCATTGGGCACGGGGTTAGATTGTATCTTGAAGATTAGAAATAGCTCTGATAAATCTAGAACCAATCCCACAGATTCACCTCAAAGGGAAAAGAAAAAAATACACAAAGCTAAGAAAACTACTTATGCAAAAAACACTTAGGGAAAATAGGGAAAGAAAACTGAAAGCAACCTACTATATACAACTAACCAGGTATTTTTGATTCCCTCCTGGATCATAGCGAAAGCTTCTAACATCTCCTTCATCTGACACACCCAGTATCAATAATGGATCCCTCAAGGAAATATTTATGTGCAGCTTCTTCACCTAGTCTACCATGCTGATCTGAGGATTGCTCCCTTCCATATTTTCTTTGGGGTCACTTGTAGCGTTCTGAGGTGTAGGCTAGGGAGCTGAATGTGTGACTAGTAGCCTAAAATTTGGGAATTTTTGGTTCACCTATGGTGGAAGAGATGGTGTGGTTGTTTGAATAGCTACTTGAGTTTCTTTCATAGCTCTCCCTTTGGATCTTGTGTTGGCTGCAACACAGTCAGCATGATTGTCTGTAGCACCCACATAATTGATTATGCAGAACTCACCTTCCAGGTGGTTATAAGAGTAGAGTCAGGCTAAATCTAACTGGTGCTTGTGTTAGGTTGCATTGGAGCCTTGAAGACCTGGGAATGAGCGGCTGCCTAATTATCTAGCACATTTGGGTAACAACCCATCATCTCATTTATATAAACAGCTTGCTCCTGACCATATCCCATGGTTAAACAACTTGGTGATTCCTACACTAGATTGTTATGAATGGGCACCATGACCTTAGATGATGAAAGGGGGCCTAGGTTGTAGCCTTGGAAAGGTTTGATCTGACCTTGCTTCCTTTTAAGAGCTACAAGTTCATTTGACATACTCTGCAACAGACTCTTAACTTCATGAAGCTCATTGGATGGAGCAGCAACTAGTTTCTCTATGCTAGGCAAAGGATCTAATGTGGGAGAAATGGCCTAAATTGGAGGTAGCATTTTTGGGAAAAGTGGCATATGGGGTCTAGGGGCTATTTTCCCCACCTACACTAAGTAATTTTCAGTTGATATGGCAATGTCATAGGTAGCAGGTAGCACATGCCCTCCCATGGATTGTATCATAATAGCAATATCACTATTTAATGCTCTTAAATAATATAGGAAAGCATAGCTAGCAGTTAGTCTTACAAAAATGAGGAATCTATCCCATATCTTCTAAAATTATGTGTTGAAATCCTACATATATTCATGTAGGGCTCTCTTCATGGTCGTCAGCTGCTCAGCAAGTGAGAGGTGGTCACTCTTTTCTCCAAAATGGTATGTCAATTGAGTACCCAATTCATTCCAGGAATGGATTAAATTTGTAGGCAAAGTCCCATACCAGTCAAGAGCTTTGCCCTTAAAAGACAATGCCAGCAATCTGATTGCAATATTCTCCTCAGTGACACTATGAATATTGCAGAGGTTAGCAATATTTTTGATGTGTTCAATAGCTGTAACAGGCCCCTCTCCATTAAAGGGAGGCACACTTTTGAGGACCGCTACTAGAATTGGGTCATAATGTTAGAGGTTCAAGGGACTCTAACCATGAAAGCTCACAAAGGGTAATGCCATAGCTATAAGGGGATTCAAATGAGGTACTTCTCCTGTGAAGGAAGCACCTATAGCCAGACTGGGAAGATGACTCACTAAATAAGGATGAGCCCCTTTGAACCTTAGTCACTTTGTTGAGTTGAGAGGTAATTCAATGAATTCAAAAGGGACACCCTTATTAGCGAATCATGTGGTGACTTTAGGCATAGGATGTCAGACTGGTCTTTGATTAGGAAATGAGGTTCTTACTAGTGGCGTCGCTAGATGCTAAAAATAGTTGATTTGTTGTAACAAGACTAGCATCAATCTTGAAACTTTACTGAGTGTAAAATTAAGTCCCATCAAGCATGCCAAAAATTGTTGATGTTGTGGATTGCACTTGAGGCAAGGAGGTTGAGCTCCTACCTTCCACACGCAATAATGGAAACTCCCCTCTCACCAAGAAGAAGGAGGGGAGAATCTCTAGGTAAGGGCTAGCTCCCTTTGATGCATCTGATTTGTTCCAGTAAGTGTTAACATATATATATATATATAGATATATATATATATATACATACATATACATATATAATGGGGGGATGAAAAGGGAGAAAGATTGCAAGAAAACAAACTACTCTAAAGGAGGTGATGCACCAAAATAAATTGACCTTCTCACACTCACACTTAAAATCAGACAAACACATACATACACTTCAAACTGGCAAAAGGACCAGGCTGTAAGAAACTTGGCAGGGAGGCTTTAATGTAAAATGCAAAAAATGGAGATTCACCAAAGGTGTTGTGAAAGGCACACTGTATAGTAATTTCTTCTATTTTACACTTCCAAATATAGCTCTCCTTATCAGCTATAGAAATGGCACCTTATAGACACCAAGTATGTTGGTGTTGAACCTGTGGAAGCATCAAGAAGCAATGACTAAACACAAACTAAAACTCAAACATACACAGAGCTATCTAACTAGGATAGAGGTAAAAAATGTGTTTATTGATTTAGGTGAAAATTTGTCAGGGCTATGCCTTACAAAATGTGGAAGATGATTTCTCAAATGACAAGTCTCTAATATATAGAGGAAGAAAAGGGGCCTTTTGGCACCCTTTTTACAAGTGACCCATGGTAGGCACTATGTTAACCATTGAAATAACTTCTTAAATTGACACCTTCCTATGTCACTTGGATCACTTCATCTGCTTCTATGTGATGGCCATTCTGCTGTCAAGATTTGAATTTATGAGCCGTGTCATTTTCTTGCTCTGCAGTGCATATTGAAGAAAACTAGTCGCATCGACCACTGTTGTGCCTCTTTGATGACCCCATAGTAGGCACTGTGTCAACCACTAAAATAAATTCTTGACACCTTCTTGCATCACTTGGATTGCTTTGTCTGCTTCTACGTGATGGCCATTCTACTGTCAAGATTTGAATTTATGAGCCACACCATCTGCTTGCTCTTTATTCTCTAGGCTCTTTGTCCTTTTTTGCTTCTTCAGCCCTCAGGGGCAATCTTCTAGCAGGTCACTACATTCTTTGGGCTCTTTCCATGGTTGGTGCTCAGGCATTTAAAACCAATGGCTTTTTACTGGCTTAAATTTGACATTCACGCACCCGTCACCTTTGGACTCTCCTTTGGCTTCTTGCTTTGCCCCTTTTCACTGAGAGTGCATCTACCCTTGACACGTGTCATAGTCCACTACTTGGGCACTTAGAAGACACTTTGAAACATGGATGTTGATGCGTGACAGCTTCCACTGAGTTGATAATGGGATGTGGCAACATCCGCTTACATTAGAGGGCCTTTTGAGAGTCAAGCAAAAGTTGACACATGGTCACTTCTGCAAAGCCTTTAGTTTCCTTAGAGGAACTTTCAGGCCCTTTTCTAGTTCTTAGTAGATGCTGACACTTAGCATGTTCCACTTAGCTCCTAGTAACTCATTCTAGCCCACCACAGTATTCCTTGAAGCCAACAGGAGAAACCCACAGATGTTGCCACCTATCGGCTTTTGTTGAGCCCTGTAGAGGACACATGGCACATTTTACTGCTCCTAAAAAGCATGTTGAAGTCCTCCGCAATTGCCACTTGGTGCTTTCAATGCTCTGACTTCCTTGGTGTAAAATTTGATATTCTCGGGCCCGTCACCATCCTTGGCAAAGTTCATCGGGCCTTTTTCCATGGCTTTTCTACTTTGGGCCCTTTGGCTTCCCTCTGCAAGGGCTTTTTTGGATCTTGAACTACTCTCTAGCTGTAGGGCACACCCTTGAACCAAGTCATTGAACCAACCCATTGAACCAAAATTTGGTTCAACAGTTCAATGGTTCAAGGTTGCACATCGAGCCGATTGAACCGTTTGCTTTGAACTAAATGTTGCTTGAACCGAAATGATTAAACCAAGCCATTAAACTATAGATTGAACCAAGGCTTTAAACCAAGCCAATTGAACTACTAATTAAACCAAGGCTATGAACTGAAGTGATGGTTTAATATTTTGAAGATGCCAACCTTGTAAATTTTCTTCAGACGAAGGCCCAAAAGAGCCTTGTAAAGCCCAACACTTTCTAAACTGATTCTTCATCTGCCAAGGATTACACCTATAGGGTCCATAGAAACCTATAGAGTCCATAGAAAACCAAGATCTACAGAGTCTGTAGAAATTCATGGACTTGTGCAAAAATCAAAAAATGAATTGGCCTTGAACAGCAGGGGAAGAAGGGGACCGATTTTTTTGGCCTATTGGACAAAAATGGTCAACAGTAAACTAAGAACAATTTTTTTGTATTTTTTCAAATTTATTTACATTTTGTGGTTTTTTCTTATATTTTTCTATGTTTATATATATATGATTATTAGATTTGGTGACTAGACTATATAAAAAGGACATATTTTTTCTATAACTAGGAATAAAAATGATTGGGGGATGAATATGGATAGGAGGATGGAAGGATGGATATCCAAGGATTATGTGAAGTGGAAGTCATGTACCCAAGTTTCACTATACTAAGCTAATATGTTATGATGTGACAATATGAAAACATGTGTAAATTTGGATGTACCAAGGTTTTTTAGAAACATAAGCTAAAATTTCACTTGTATATTCATCAAGGATAAAACCAGATGCAAAATAGGGTGGTTGACAAGGATAGGATGGCCTTAATGAGATGAGATTTGTACAATTAGATAAATGAAGGGTGGGATGGTATGAATTATAGATTCCCTTAAGTATAATAGATATTTATAGATAATATGTACTACACATGGCACCAAAAAATTAGTTTTCACCATGGTACTTTCCCAAAGCACCATAAGAATGATTTTCCATTTTGGTCAATTTATTTCTCTTTCTCTTATAATTTTTTATTTTTTTAATGACAAAATCACTATAACCATTAAACATGAAATTATTTCATATACATGATGTTCATAGGCTCATCAAACTCTTCACTACCTTTGGTTTCCACTTTTTAAGTACCTGATCCATATTTGGCTATGACAAATAAGGACACAACTAATTTGGTTTAAATTTGCCTCTCTTTTCTCAATCAGAATTAGCATTCCTTTAGTTTTATTTCAAAACACAATCCCCAATTTCAAATTCTCTAACTTTTTTTTAATTCTAGTTGTGATGAAACTAGTTTATATATGCATGTAGGTGATCAAGTGCGTGGAGTCTTTTCTCATCTAAAATTTCTAGTTCATGCAACATTGAAGCCTTGTATTCATCATCATCAATTAAATTGTGCAAGGAAATATGCAATTAGTGTAACTCAATATCAATTGGTAAAATATTTAATGCCATATACAAATAAATAATGGGTTTCCCCATGGATGTGAAGATTTGTGTGGTGAGCCCATAAGGCAAGATAAATCTACAAATTTTAGTCATGGCCAACATCATTGACAACCTATTTTAGGATTTTAAGGGTGTTTTTATTAAAATCCTCTGCTTAGCCATTTCCTTGTGGATAATAAGGTGTCAAGCATTTATGTTTGATATGAAATTGATTGTAAAGGGATTTGACATATTTATTTTTGAATAAATTACCATTATCAATTATAATAGTAGATGGGATACTGTAATATTAAATGATATGATTTAGGATAAACTTGGAGATTCATTTTCTAGTTACATAAGTGGGATTACCTCCACCGATTTGGTGAAGTACTATGTGGTAGCTATGATGTTTTTATGGCCATCAGAATAATTATAATTAATTTCACCAATGAGATCAATCCCCCATGTGGAAAATGGCCATGGATTTGTGATAAGATTCAAAGCTTATGATGGAGCATAAAAAATATCCCCATTTTTTTGGCATGCTACATACTTTTTGACATGTTGACATGAGTCTATTTCCATTGTAGGGAAATAATATTATGTTACTAGAAGTTTCTTATCAAGGATCATTTCATTAGTGTGTGCACCATAAATGCCATCATAGACCTTATTTATATTTAAGGTAGCCTTACTTGAATTTAAACTTCATAACACAGTTGTGTCATAGATTTTATAATATAAAGTGTTACATGGAATTACATTGGATAAATGATTTTTTATGGTTATATGATAGGTTTAGAGGGATGATTTTTTCATGGAGGTAGGTGTAGATGTCTTGGTACCAAGGGGAATTAGGACCAATAATCTCACAAACCATTTCAAATTCAGTAATTTCATATGTGGGAAGCATCAATTATTCAACCAAGAATTTTTTGAATTTTGGATGGATGCATGTCAAGAAGAGAACCAATGGTGGCCATGGCATATGATGCTTTGTTGTTTGCACAAAGAACTTTCTCAAACCAAATATGTTTGAAATATTGTTTCAAAATATTAACTATTCTTTTGTAGGGGATAAATTTATCATCTTTTTCTTGATATTCATTATTGACTTTTTTTATGATAAGTTGTGAGTCACCATATATTGAGAGGTGTTGGATATCCCATTAGATGGTGATTTTTAAGCTAGAAACAAGAGATTCATACTCTAAAATTTTATTTGTGCAAGGGAATCATATTATTTATTTTTTTGGATAAGATCTCTTTAGAAAGTAATGAGAAAGATACCTACCCCCAAGCCATGATTGTTAAAGGAACCATCAAAGTATAAATTCCATTTGGATAAGTCCTCTAGAGATAGAATATACTCATTAGTAAAGTCCATGTTTAAAGGTTACTTCTTTGTCAAGGAATATTTTGATAATTGATATATAAATATTTGGCCTTTAATATCCCTTTGATTAACATGCTCAATGTCAAATTCACTCAGAAACATAACCCATTTAGCCATCCTTCTTGTAAGGGCTGATTTTTAAATAAGGTACTTAATTG
The DNA here is from genome assembly GCA_037957365.1 of Torreya grandis. NCBI lineage: Eukaryota > Viridiplantae > Streptophyta > Pinopsida > Cupressales > Taxaceae > Torreya > Torreya grandis. Next base: position 4,048,571 of record JARHVA010000773.1, on the reverse strand, counting down.
GATATATTTTGGCAATGAACTTAATTTTATTTTTAATTTTATAATGTCAAAGCTTTTGAGAAGCAAAGATAACTGCTAAATATGCCTTTTCAATTGTGTAATAATTAATCTCACAGGATACCAAAGTCTTACTCAAATAATAAATGGCTCTTTCAATACCTTGCTCATCATGTTGTGTTAAGAGTGCCCCCAAGGAATAATGTGGAGTTGAAATATATAATAATAATAGCTTCCATAGAGTAGCTGGCATCAAGACTTGTAGATTTGATCAATATTGTTTGAGATTAGCAAATGCACATTTACACTCTTCATTCTAGTTAAATGCAAATTTTGTTTTAAGAATGTGTGTAAATGGGTGACATATATCAATAATTTGGGATATAAATATTTGAATGGATTGAATCTTTCCTTATAGACTATGAAGTTGTTTGATATTATTTTGTGGAGGAATTTCTATTATAGTTTTGAATTTTGATGGATAGACCTCTATGCCTCTTCATGATATAATGAAACCTAAGATATTTTCTGATGTGACCCCAAAAACACATTTCATAGGATTCATGTAAAATTTGTACTCTCTTAATCTTTCAAAAATCATATGTAATACGACATGATGACCTATCCTTATTTTATATTTAGCTAAGATATAATTTACATAATCTTGAAAAATATCATGAAGCATGTCATGGAAGATGATTTTCATAACATGTTAAAATGTTGCCTTCACATTATTAAGACCAAAAGGCATGACTTGGTAACAAAAGATGCTTGAAGGTGTAATTAATGTTGTTTTGTGTTAGTATTTAGGTGCAATTTTTATTTGGTTATATCCCAATAAACTATCCATGAGAGATAACATTTCATAGCTTGTTTTGGAGTCTACAATCATATCGATATTTAGGAGTGGAAAGTCATATTTTGGATAAGCTTTGTTGATATCCCAAAAATATGTGTATATCTTAATTCTTACTATCTTTTTTATGACTAGAATTATATTGGAGATCTATTTTGAATAGTTGATAGATATAATGAAGCCTACCTCTGATTGTTTTAACAATTATTCTTTCAAAAGTAGTGCTACCTTAGGATTCATTTTTCTTAGGTTTTATTTGTTGGGTTTAGCATCCTCATAAATAACAAGGTGATATACTATGAGTAATGGGTAAAATCTAGGCATATATGTATATGGCCAAGAAAATATATCTAAATTTTATTTTGAAAGGATGGTTAAGAGTAATCATTTTACAATACTGAGAGATGTTACAAGCTTCACTTAGGGTTATTCATTTGTGAAAATATTTACATCAATGGTTTCTTCCATTAACAATGTGGACTCATCCTGAAATGGTGTAGGAGGAGGAGGAAGATTAAGTTCCTCATCTATGACTTCTTCATTTTGATTTTTTTAATTCACTAGTGCCTCAAATATGTGTTTGTTGGGGGATTAAGCTTTGCTTTATTTATTACTATTGTGATTATTAGACTATTTATAACTGAGGAGTTTTGCCTATTCCCTAAAGTACATTGAATTATCTTAGTTGATTACAAAGATTTTTGAATGGTCACTAGATGATATATTAACTCTAAGTTCCACGAATTTAGTGATTACCTCATAATTTTGGAAGTGGTTAAGTGATATTGGATCTTCTTGGTCCCATTTTATGAGTTTAGGGTATTTTAGTTCAAGGGTTCAGATAGTTGTGTCATAAAAAATATTTGTAGATAAAATATCCTAGTAGTGATTATGGACAGAAGTCTTTTCCATATCAAAATAGGACTCTTTAGACATTGTGTAAGAATCGATGATGTAATTGTGTAGATCATCACTAGGAATTCTGTACATAATACCTTGAGATTATTTATTTACTTTAAAAATTATTAGTTATACAAGACTTTGTTAATGAATTCCAAGGCCATTGCCTTTATAATTTATAATATTACACATGATGGCTTTGGGTATAGGATATTCACTACTTTGAAAATAGATTGCAAGTTCATCATTATTGTATACATTCCATTTTAATCACTTCCATGTCAAAATTATAAAATTGAATGACTTCTTGTAATTGCACACAAACTAATCTACATTCATTTTTTCATCTAACATATGAATTTGAATTTACCATGGAGCATCTTTAGGTGGGATAATTCATAGTATTATATATGTTCAATTATCATTCTGGTCATTTTCTCTAGTTAATTCTTTTACTCTACTCAATTCACAAATTCTTCTCCTCTGGTCTAAATTCATCTGTTCACATAGCATACAAGTTTGAATTCACCTTGGGGCATCTCTAGGTGGGATAATTCATGGTATTATACAAGTTCAACTATCATTTTATCTGGTAAATTCTTCTACACTAATCAATTCACTAATTCACTTTTTTTGATGAATTAATATAAGCAATTCTCATTTTATAAATCATTCTTCTGATCAAATTCCCCACATTGTATTAATTAAATTGATATTTGATTAACATTCTTATCATTATAATCTATGAAAATGGAAGTACAATTTCCTTACAATTATTAATTCCTCCTTTTCCTTCCAAAATGCATCTTCATTCAAGAAATATTCTTGAGGTCCTATAGAATATTCTTTTATGAGCTGAGAAATTTACTAAATGAATTAATATGCAATATTATTCTCTACCCATAATCTTGGAGACAAGATGAAGGAACCATATTGAATCTTGTGAGAAGTTTTAGTGGAACATTCTCAGCCCTTCATCTTGGAAATAAGATGAAAGTCCTACATTGATTATCTATGTGCTTTCTTTGGAATGATTCTCCACTCTTCATCTTGGAAACAAGATGAAAGGCCCACAATAACTCTCAGAAATATATTATGAGGATAATCCTCCACCCTTCATCTTGGAAATAATATTAAGGGCTCATATTGATCCTTTTATCATATTTTCAATAGTTATCCTCCACCCTTCATCTTGAGCAAGATGAAGGGCTCACATTAGCTATCCATGTGTCGATCCATGTGCATTATTGAGGAATTTTTTTTAGCCATTCATATTAGATTCAAGATGAATGTTCCTCATTTATATTGATTCTTAATAGATATACCTCTTCTCTATTGTAATTTACATGCTCAAATTAGACAACAAAATGTTGACAAATTTTGGAGTCTTCTTGTGCATCACCTTTTCTATTCTTGATCAAATTCCACTAGTCAATAGCTTTAAAGGATATGTTTAAAAATAAAATGGAATTGAAAAAGACATATTTACACTACGTCATATCTCAATAATATGTAAATATGATTTTTCTAATAAAGTCTTACATCATATTGGTTTAATCTTATCATTTGTTAGCTAATTTTTTTATGCTCATGAGGTTTTAGGTGTAGATCATTCATTATTCATGATTAATTTAAATAATTTAAGTATTAAATGAGTATAAATATTTTTTTCTATATTAAAAGACACATATGACACAATCAATAGGACACAACTCACACCCCACAAATTCTTCTAGTCTCTTTTATTAGTCTTCTAGTTAAAAAAACTTTATTATGATTTTTACTAGAAAATCGCTGGCAAAATGATCATAGTTTTTGATATGCTATCTATTTTAATATAAAAAACTCTAAGGGTGTGAGTATTTGTCCTATCACAAACATATAAATAATTTATTAAAAACTAGTCTTTAATTTATTATTTATGGTAAAATTACTAACTACCACCTTTTATTTCTAATTTTGTTTTTGGTTAAGAAATGGCTGGTAAAATATTCATAAATTTTGATCTATTCTTTTTTTTAATATAATTTTTTTAGAGGTGTAAGGACTTGTCCTGTAACAAACTTATCAAAATTTAGTTTAAAAATAATATATATATTATAATTTATGATCAAATTACTAACTGCAAGGCTATGAGGATTTTTTCTATCAAAAACCTATAAAAATTTTATATAAAAATGATTTACATTTTATAAACTATCATTAAAATATTAAATACCACTTTTAACATGTTGTTTGTAGATTTATGCATGCCAAAGACCCCCCAAGCAAAACTACTTACCTTGCTTGTTTTTAGGTTCCAAAAAGGGTGTGGTGATTCATTCAAGCATACACTATATACTCAAATTTCCTTTAGTGTCTTAAAAATAATTCACATTTCATTTGGGTTATAATAAAACTTACTTATTTTCCAAGATTTTTCATTTCATATAATTTTTCTTTTTCTTTTTGTTGCTTGAGTGTTTTGTGAGGATTTTTTGCATGTTAACTATCCCCTTTTAGGTGAATAAAAAATGAAAGGTTAATATTTGTTTTATCCTAAATATTTTCCTACTATGCTCTTCACTCACCCCTAGAGGGAATTGCATGAATCAGAATGGTAATACTTTATTTTTTATTTTGGCTATATGGGTTGAATTTCATCACCTTCTCATAAGTCTTTGGGGCATGGTGACTAGGATGTCATTACCCAGAATTCATACTAAACCCCATTTATCTGATGGGGTATAAAAATTGATGATTATTACCACCATGAATGCATGACTTTCTGATTACATAGACAACATGAGGAATAAACCCTAAGGAGCTCTTTCTAATACTCAAGGCCAAGATGTCGATATATTTTTATCTATGTACTATCTATTAGGGGTTCTATATAGGGACCATGAAGAAAGCCAAGTAAAATTGTAACCAAATTCCAAATCCATTAGTACTTCACTAAAACCCTTATGATTGAAGTGAGTTTGAAGGGACAAGACCCTCTTATGAATAGCTTGATATTATATTACTTATTAGATAACTATTTTTCCATGGACCATTCATTGATGTAGGGGTGCAAAGGTAAAAACCTCTTAATATTTCTTTACTCATATGAACCTTTTGAGAGAAGGGTGGGATTAAAACACCACCAATAACTACAATAAGTTTTTTAAATAATCTTAAACTTTTAATTCTCTCTCAAGGCAAGTATATCGAAGGTTCAATGAATGTGATTTACACCTACATAAATTATTAAAATTGCCTTGAAATGATTTTGTGTTTATGCTTTATTTTCATATCAAAACCTCATTTTTATTAAAAAATCAATCCATCAAACAAATTAAAAAACCAAAGACTCACGACATTGTCATTCCATATCTACACAAAAAGGCATTACTCTATCCACATTCTAGGTTAAAATTGTTCCTTTATACATATTGTGTCCAAATTTGTTCCAAATTATACCCCTCTTATCTTAAATTGTATCGTTATGTTGTCCTTGTGAATTTGAACCCATTTTAGTCTTTTTCCTAATGTTTTGGTCCAAAATCATTTTCTTGTGTTCAACACAAACTTGTTCAATTCCAAAGTTTTCTCTTGTAATCTCCAAACATAATATTTTTCCCATTCCCATCTAGGTCTATTCCAAATTCATGTCTAATATGCCTCATTAAACAAGAAGTATGGCTTATAATGTTTCTTATGATGACAATGGGACTCAAGAACAACAAGATCATATGAACCCTTTCATGTATCAAACCAATTATCCCCATTATCAAGAGGATTCTATGAATCCACATGAGATGGAATTTCAAAAACCCAAGTATGAATAAATTCCACCTACTTATGATGTATCTTAAACTTAATTTGAGAAAGAATTTTTCAATAATATAGAGAAAGTCTTTTTGTTTTTATTAGAGATGGGTGTTAAGGTTCCTCCTAATTTTCCCATAGAAACTTTATGTTAGGTTGACAAATCAAAACCAAAAAATAATGTAAAAATTATAGATTGGAATTATGATATACCTTCCTCTAGTCATGTTCCTTTAGTTCAAGCATCAATAATTTTATAAATGTCTAGGAAAGGGAAAGAGCTACTTATAGCATCACCCTAAATTTCACCTAGTATTATAACCCAATTACAACAAGTTGGTAAAGTGTTTAATGACCTTACCACCTTATTACTTGATCAAAAAAATTATCTTACACTTGAACATCAGGTTAAATATTTTTTGATTGATCCATTTCATAATCTTGAGACATCCATTACTCTTATACAACATATAGTTGTAGATTCTTCACAACCAGTTGTAGAGATTCTCCAACATGTCCTAATCCTCATCAAGTTCCTAAGAATCCCACATTTATAATCATGCATGAGTAATTTCCTCCTAAAAATTTATATATTTTAATTCATTCCCAACATGTTCCTATTGAGACATAAAATATTAATTATAATTCTCATATTCCCTAACATAATTCTCCCAATGTTCCCTCTACTACTCATCATATTTGGTCCAATACATAATAATGAGTTCCTTATATATAATAGGTTACTTCTAATCAAAAATAAACTCATGTCACTCAACAATAATTCCATATTCAAAATCAACAACTTTCTCATACACGGCAACGTATTTCCATTCCATTTTCTAAATACAATAAATACTAATTTCTTCCTATGTAGCAACGCATTTCCATTCCATCTTAAAATCGTAACCAATTCCAAATTTCACCTAAACAAGTCAATTATAGCACCAAAAATAATAATTATAATTTGTTAAATCAAAGATTTTCCACCTTGAAAAATCCCCCACATACTTCCAAAAATACATTCTTTTCCCAAGAATCGTAGGCTATCAAGGATGCAATATCAAGATTATAAGTTAGGAATCAAAATCAAAAATACAAGTTGGATCACATATGTTCATATCTATTTGATTCAAACATTTCCAAGACACATTTTCCATCACATTTTGAGATTCCTAAATTTTAAAAATAAAAAGGAAAAGGTGACCCAAGAGATCACTTAAGCCTATTATTTGTTGCTTTCTAAGAAGTAAGCTATGACACCAATTTCCTACTTTACTTATTTTCTCTAAGTTTGGTTGGGCCATATTTAGAATGGTTTACACACCTCCCAAAATGTTATATCACAATTTTTTATTATTTATCAAAGAAATTTATTAATCAATTTCCCTATAACATTAAACATGAGTTAAAAATTGTTTATTTGTGTGATATTAAATAACAAGGGGGTGAAATTTGTGTTGTTTATCTTCAAAGATGGTGATACTTGGATAGTATATTTCCACATACACTTCCTAATATTAATTTAGTAAATATATTCATGACAAAACTCTTAATATCATATTACAATGTCCAAATAATTTTAAAGATGTTATTACTAAAGGTATCCAAATAGAGAAAGTTCTCATTGATAAAGTATGATTAAAATTTATTCATAAAATCAATCTTAAAGTCATAATTAAAATTTAGATCCAAATCCAACAAGTGTGGCTAAAAATCCCAATCCTTTTAACCATAAAAAAAATATGGTTGGTAATGGAGTTATAGAGGCTAAACATGTTCAAACAATATATTCTCCATGTTAACAAAAGGTTTCTCAACTAGAACCACTTTCTTTGAAAAGGTAGCCTCCTCTAAGGAATTAGTTCAATAGAAGACCATTTGCTAATTTTGGATAACCCATTGAGAATGTATATTTCACAAGCCACTTGTTATGAATATAATTGGTTATCCAAATACTAAACCCTTTGATGAAATTCAATCTAAACCATAGTAATATAGGGATAATGAATATTGAGAATATCATTAGATCAAAGGACATACAATTCATAGATGTGTTCAACTTTGACATATACTTCAAGAAATGTTAAAAAAAAGAGGGGAAATTGAGTTAAATAATTCATAATCCTCTATTTATGGTTAGAACATGGGGATCTATAGAGACCTTTTTCCTCATCATAATACCAATCAGAATGAGTAGCAACAACATCAATAGAATAACAATCATAATCAAAATTAGGTTTATCATGTTAATGTTGACTATCATGCTACCCCCTATAATTATAAAGTAATTGGATGTATCATGGAGCATCATGTAGCCACAATCATGATCAATCCATATTCTCATAATTCCTAATAAGTATATCCATCCATCTTAGGATCAAGTCCATCTATTCTAGGAGAAACTCCTTCCCATAATCCTCATCCTCGAGTTATAATCTTAGGACCTATTTATTTTACTTCAAATTCTAGTGTTTCTATTCCTACTCAATATTATTATGTTATAACTCAACATCCTAAAATCACCCTTATAGAACCTATGCCTTATTCTATTGATTCTAATCTACCTTATTGTTATAATCATGTTTTAAATTAATCCAAACTCAAGTATACACCTGTCGAGAAGTAGTAAGATCTTGTAGATCAACTGAATAAAACACTAGCATAAATTTCCATTTTGGATATTCATTGTACTTCTTAACTTCATAAGGATGTCTTATATGAGCTTTTGATCCAATCTCAGGTCTAAGTAATATTGCACTAGATAAATTTCAATCATAGGTTGGACACTTATCTCCTATCCCATAGCTATTATTTTATAAAAGTGATATATTATCCCTTAGATCTTCCCACACCAATTCCTTATATATTAAAGTCACAATTACTCACCACAAAATCAAGTGGGTATTTATAAATAATGGTTTTAGCCTTAATATTATTTTATTAAAGCTAGTCCAATGTCTGGGATATACTTCAATGGATATCAATCATGATACTATTAATATCAAGGGGTATGATAATACTAAGAGATAATTAATATAGTTATGGCCCATCATGCTTACAAAGACAAAGGTTTGAGGGTAAAATAACATAGTAGACTAGACTCTATTCTTCATGCTAAGCATTCAAATAAATAAGGTCTCAAATAAAAATCACCTAGGGTTATCACCACACATCCTAAAATTTTTTCAATCTTTATGTTAAATTATGATGTTCCTAGCAACAACATAAAGTCATATTATATTATCTATGATGATCTTTCCAACACCAATCTATTCATTTTCCATTCTATTATCACCATTTCTATTGTTACAACCCTTACCCTTACCCTTCATTATCATTCTCAAAGAGGTTTCAATTGAATAAGTTATTTTAGAGTTCATGGGCCTGAGAGATGGTTTACCAATAGGTGACCATAAACAAGGATTTGTATACACTCTAGACACTAACACCTACTTTGGCAAGAAATTGAACTTCTTTGGTCAAAATGAAAATGAAACATCAAGATCCTTAAGTAAAAACCTTTTTGAGGTGATTTAGGATCAAAAAAAAGGTAAATAAAAATACAAGTCCACTATTTAAAACCTATTTTACGCACCATTGGATGGGGAAGTTTGCTCTCCTTCACAAGAAGCCAAAGATTCCATAAGTCCACGCTTGTCGCTTAGTGCTAAAATCAATCATAAAGATCATTAAAAATTTGAGTGTATAATCTTATAGAATCCACATTTAGTAGTTCATTGGTTGTTTCTTGAGATGAATGATTCTGATTCATCATACATGGGTTAATTTGAGAGTCTACATTCAGAGTTTAATGATCAATTGCCTTCTTTGCCTATGATTCTAGATGATAGCTCCACTCTTATTATAGAATACATGATAGAAGTGAATATTAGCATGTATGATGATCCTAAGATAATCAATATTGTTTTATCTCCCATTCCAAAGGAACATGAATTGATCATTTCCCTTCCAACAAAGTTCATTGATATATTTACTTAGGCATATTTAGATATGCCTAGTCTATATCCTTCATTAGTAGTCCATCATTTGGTTATGCACCTAGATGCCAAGCCTATTATGTATAAAATAAGGAAAATGCATCCATATATTTCCATCTTGGTCAAAGTAGAGCTACAAAAATTACTTATCATAGGTTTTATTAAACTTGTTCCCTTTACAGATTGGATTTCCAACATTGTGATAATCAATAAGAAACTATTCGACATTTGAATCTGCACAAATTTTAGAGATATAAAGAAAGATTATCCTAAAGATTAAATTTCATTACCTAATATAGATTTGATTATGGAATCTATAGTAGGTTATGATATGATATCTCTTATGGATGGCTTCACTGGATATAATCATTTAAGATCTCTCCAAGAGATCGAGCCGAAATAACATTCACAACTCCATGGGGAATATTATATTATCAAGTCATATCCATTTAGCTTAAAAAATGTTAGAGCTACATATAAATGAGTAATGACTTATATTTCATGATCTTATGCATGATATTTTTTAATATTGTGTTGATGACCTTCTAGGTAAATCTAAAACTCGAGCAGAACATCTTGAAGTCCTGCAAAGAATATTTGAAAGACTTCATGAGCATAAAATGTGTTTGAACCCTAAGAAGTGTGTTTTGGGGTTACATCTAGCAAAAAAATAGGCTTTATTATCTCTCATTTGGGCATTGAATTTGATATAACCAAAGTTCAATTTATTAATGAGATGCCTCCTCCTTCTAATTTGAAGCAACTACACATCTTACATGGTAAGATTCAAACTATTAGATGCTTCATTTCCCAACTTACTAATTGTTGTCATCCATTAACACATATTTTGAAATAGGTTATTACATTTCAATGGAATGTTGATTACCAAGAAGCTTTTGAGAAACTTAAGCAACACTTAGAAAATCCTCTGGTACTTGTTCCATCAATATCAGAAAAGCCTTTATTATTTTACATTTATGCCACTACTAGTGCCTTGGGGCCACTCCTCACTCAACATGATGATCAAGGGAAAGAAATAGTTGTTTATTATTTGAGCCTACATTAGTTTTTTATAAGAAAAACTATAATATAATATAAAAATATTGTCTTGCATTAGTTTTCACTTCCTATAATTTTATACATTATATGTTGAACAATAAGACCATATTGATTATCAAAGTGGATGCTTTAAAATATCTATTAGCAAAATTAGCTCTACCTGGTAAAATGGATAAATGGGTCATGTTTTTTAGTGAGTTTGATATTGAATATACACATCAAAAAGTTATCAAAGGTCAATTATTAGCTAATCAACTATTCGAAGCACCTCTCCAAGATTCTACACCTACTACAATGCACTTTCCTGACAAGCCTATTATGACTCTAGATGAAGTTAATAATGAAAGATCTATTTTGATGGCTCTTTCACATATCATGGATCAGGAGTAGGAATATTATTCATCATGTCTCAAGGTGATCTTATTCCTAAGGATTTTTGTATTGGATTTCCATGTACTAAAACCATTGTTAGATATGATGCTTTACTTGTTGGCCTTCATCTTGCAATGTAATAGAATATTCAACATTTGTAAGCATATGGTGATTCATAGCTCATTATCAATCAAGCTACATTTTAGTATCAAACTAAGGATGAAAATATTTTTCTTTATAAAGGCATGGTAGATGCTCTCAAACTCAAATTTGAATCCATTCAGTTCAAATAAGTTCCTCAAGCCAACAATAAGTTTGTAGACACTATGGACATTATTGGCTCCATGATTACACTTTCTCATTATGTCAAAGAGTATCAATGTACAATTTAAAACCTTCTTATTCCAAAATTTAATTGTTTATATTTTGAGATGATATATGTCATTAATAGTCCCATTTCCCCTTCATAAACTAACATTTATTCCTATCTTCATGATCAAATCCTTCCACTTGATCTATCATGTAACCAAATAAAATCCTTTATCCAAAACACTTCCCATTACACCATAATTAGTAACACCCTCTATTGTATGGGCTATGATTTAACTCTAATTCATTATTTAAATATAGGATAATCCAACTTAGTACTTAGGTAAGTTCACAAAGGGATTTGTGGGACACGCACTAGTGGTAGGTTCCTAGCTTTAAAACTACTTTATACTAGTTATTATTGGCCTACTATAGACATAAATGCATGTGATTATGTTAAAATATATATAGCATGTCAAAAACATGGTGATATAATTCATGCTCTAGCATAGGGACTTCAACCAATAAAAACTCCTTAGCCATTTTCAACATGGAGGCTTGATCTCATAAGAAATATTAACCCTACTTCTTCAGATGGCCACAAACATATCCTTACTACTACTGAATATTTCACTAAATGAGTATAGGCAATCCCTCTCAATTACATAATCATTAAGCATATTTCCAAGTTCATATTAAATCACATCATTTGTCATTATGGAATTCCTTCCACCATTATTTTAGATAATGATACATCAATTAAAATTAAGGATGTCATTTCCCTCTATTATGAGTTCCATATCAAGCACAAGTTTTCCATTCCTTATTACCCCTAAGGTAATGGTCAAGTAGAAGCATCTAATAAAACACTTATCAAATACTCAAAAATATAGTCAATGAATTTAGCCATGATTGGTATCTAAAAAATTTCCAAGCCTTGTGGGCATACCATACCAAGGTCTGCAACTCTACTGGTACAACTCCATATTCCCTGGTCTATTATCTTTAAGTAATTCTTCCTATTAATATTGAGTTTCCCTCCTTGTTCATTTCACTTTAGGACATTATTGATGCAGAAAACTACCAAGTGACCAAATTGGTAGAGTTGAAGCTTTTCAATGAGAAATGGATATCCATCATGAATAACCTCAATTACTATCAAAATTAGCTACATCAAGGATATAATAATTGAATTATCTCCTAAGATTTTGAGCTTGGTGATCTTGTGATAAAATAAATTCAAAATAATATTAATTCTAAATGGGAAAATAAATGTAAGTTCAAACCAAATCGGCAAGACCCCTTCATTATTATAACTAACTATGGGTCTAGTGCATAAAGGTTGGCTACTCTATAAGGTTATGAACTAGATGAGCTAGTGAATATTATGCATCTAAAAAATTTATATGGTTGAGTTTTTGTGCTCTTATGTATAAGTGTTCCCATTTGGGGGCATATTTGTTTCATTTTGTCTTCCCTGTCCTTTCAACCCTTATTTGGGGGCATCCTTTCACTATTACTCACCCCCTTTCTTATTACCACCTTGATCATATTACAATTATATAGGTATAATGCAACACTCAAAAAGCTTATATTAAAAATTTAGAATGTTTTGTGTTATAATATCTTGGAAGATGAAATTTCAAAATTTGGAACATCATGATTTTCCAACTTATATGATTTTTATTGATCCCTTGAGTTCCTAGCCATTCTTGTTTTCATTCACTCATTCACCCCATTACATCATAATTAATTTTTTCATGAGAATAATTTGTATCTTATTCCAATTCATTTTTGAGTGGTACCTCCTTGCATTATTCATGTATGTACAACCCTTTCATGTTCCTTGTTTGTTGTTGAGTTTGCACATCCATGATCCTCCTTTCATTTGATAGGTGTTTTTTGATTTGTTTGTTCTCATTTCTTGTATATTCTTTGTTAAAAATACTCTTTTTATATATCATATTCTAAAAATCCCAAAAATTGTTCAAATATTCCAAAAATACCTAAAAATCCAAATATTCCCTTATGTAAAAAACCTAAAAAGACATCCCATTAAGTTTCACCATTTGTGCCCATCTTTAATGTCATGCAATTGATGAGTTGTCATCATGTTACTCAACTTGGATTTCTAGTTACTTGTAGTTAGGTGGTATTTACTAAAGTACATCATAGGTGATTTTCATTTCCTCATGAGTACAACATCTCAAAAAGTGGGATCAACTTCCTATGCTCTCACCATTTTTCAAGTTAATTCCCACACTCTCATCATTTTATGAGCATTTTAATTCCACACTCTCACTTTTTTTATTTAAATCTTATGCTCTTGTCATTTTATTAGTTAATTTCATTCTCTCACCATTTTTCAATTTCAACCATATAGTCTCAAAATATTTCTATCTCATCCCTAATCATACTTATCATTTTTTGTGCCTAATGTTTGGTTGAACTACAATGGCTTGAGGTCCAATTGGACTATGCCGACAATGCTTAGTTCTTTGAGTTTAGCTCAACTATCCCTTTTCCCATGCTCTTCACCAATATCTCTTGTTATTTTGGTAAGCTTATTCCTTATATACTCTCCTCATTTTGTGATTATTTTCTTATTTTTATTCCATAATTTGTCTTCTTAACTTGTCATCAATTTTATTCTTTCCCAAATCTCTATGAGAACTACATTTGGCTTGAATTCCAAAGGAATATGTAGGAAGCATCCACTTGCATGGGGTATTTGGAGTTAGCTCAACCACCCCTTCCTTATTATTCTATTCCCTCTTTCCTAGTCATGATTATTTTTCCATACCCTTGGTCTCAAATAGTAATGCCTTATTGTCACACACACTCCTTTACAAATTAAAGGTTTATTTAATTTTGCTTGTGTGTTTGTGTGTTAATTTTTTTTTTTATTATTGGTGTGTTATTTTTTTACTCAATTGCCTCAATTTAGTACATTCATTTTCTCACTTAAGTCTTGATTATTCGTATCATGAATTTAAGTTATGAACAATGTGTATCTGAATTAGAATTGATTTAAGTGCATTATGTTTTACACTTGAAGCTTGATTTTCCATATCTTATTTTAAGTTGAATAAAATCACATTTTGAATTCAGATTTATGCATTTTGAAAAACAAATGTTATCATGATTCTTTAAATATTATGATGTATGTTGTCATGTACAATATTAAAATCAAGTCTCTCAAAATCTTGTAGAAATGTTTAACTCAAAAATATCTCTATCTAATCATAAGACAAATAAACATCATGATCATTCACATCAAGGTCATCAAATAAACTGATCATAACATCAATCTCATAAAATACTAATAGTAAGATATTTTATAAATCAAAGTCATATCAATCATTTTTAATCTAAGTATAAGAGATATAAGCAAATTAAATAAGCATCACATGAGATATCAATCAAATTCATGGATCTCTCTATAATAATTTCTTTCATTCACAAGTCCACTCATCCAAAGCAATTATCAACTCTCCCATAGAGGGGCATCCATGGCTTCCCAAACATTATTTTAGGATACATTTGAACCCATTTGCTAGTACATTTAGCAAATTTGTCAAAACTAAAAACTATTAATTTTATTCTATGATCATTTAAACAAATTTTTCATTATTTGAAAATCCATTTCTTCATCTACATCCCATAATGCATTCTCAAATAGTTTAAAATGTAGACACTCAATTTTTATCACCTATGTGTTGAATTTTAAAAATAGAAAGACATCTTATAATTACACATCAACTGGTATAAATTCATATGTTCATCTAACATATGAGTTTTAATTCACCTTAGAGAAAATCTAGGTGGGATAATTCATCTAATTAGATCTGTTCAATTAGCATTTTGGTCATTTTCTCTAGTCAATTCTTTTACTCTAATAAATTCACTAATTCTTCTACTCTAACCTGAATTCATCTGTTCACCTAACATATGAGTTTGAATTCATATTAGGGCATCACTGGGAGGGATAATTCACCATATTATATCTATTAAATTACCATTCTCATCATTTTCTCTAGTCAATTATTCTACTCTAATCAATTCACTAATTCCCCTTCGTTGATCAATTAATACAATCGATTCTACTTCTCTAAATCATTATTATAATGAGGTTACCCACATTATATTAATTTAATTGATATTAATTAATTGAATTATTCATTCTTCTAATTATAATTCTATACAAATGGATTTATAATTTCCTTTAAATTATTAATTACTCCTTTTCCTTCTAAAATGTATCTTCATTCAAGAAAGAATCTTGAGATCCTATGGAATATTCTTTTGTAAACCAAATAATTTACTAAATGAATTAGTATGCAATATTATTCTCCACCCCTCATCTTGGAGACAAGATGAAGGGCCCATAATGAATATTGTGAGATATTTTAGGGGAACATTTTTAACCCTTCATCTTAGAAACAAGATGAAGTGCCTACATTGATTATCCATGACCTTTCTTGGGAATGATTATCCACCCTTTATCTTGGAAACAAGATGGAGGGCACACAATGACTCTCACAAAGATATTATGAGTAAAATCCTCCACCCTTCATCTTAAAAATAAGATCAAGGTCTCATATTAATCCTTTTTTGATATTTTCAAGAGCCATCCTCCACCCATCATCTTGAGCAAGATGAATGGATCAAATTAGTGATCCATGTGCATTGTTGAGGAATCATTTACATCCATTCATCTTGGAGTCAAGATTAAGGTCCCTCATTGATCTTAATTCATTATAAATAAGCCTTTTCTCCATTGAAATTTATATTCTCAAATTAAACATTGAAGTGATGACAAATTATAGAGTCTCCTTGTGCATCACCTTTTCTATTCTTGATCAAATTCAACTAGTCTATAGCTTCAAAGGAAATGTTTCAACACAAATTAACATTGATAAATACATATGGACTCTACATCTGAACCTTATCATATGCAAATATGAGGTTTACATTGAAGGTTTGCATCATATTGGTTTAATCTTGGAATTTTTTAGCTAATATTTATATGCTCATAAGGTCTTAGATATAGATCATTAATTCTTCCTGCTTCATTTAAACATTTGAAAATATTGAATGAGTAGAATTAATGTGCTTTAGATTCTAATGACATAATTATAAATTTAGTATGGATTATAGTCTTTGATTTTTTCATCAAAAAGGAATTCAATGTCAATAAAAGAGGTTTTACCAAATTGATGGATAACTTGTGATTTCATCCTATAGTGGGGCCTACCATGGTTGTTAGGAGACATGGATTTTTCCAAAGTATTAGGCATCATGGATTTCATGTTCCCCCATGCATTTGTCAATAATCTTAAACTTATATTTATTTAATGGGGATGTGATTTTGGATGGGGATGTTTTGTTTTTAGATATGGATGGTTGGCTATTAGATGTGTAAGATTGGTATGGAAGGTATGTGATCTAGTTGAAAGTTTTAGTGATTACTTGTTTATTTCATAAGTATATTCTATAATAGGTAAATAGTTAGCTTTGAAGTATCATCCTTCAAGAAATTTATAGTATTATAAGGGTTAAGGATCACCAGGAATCGTAATTTTCATACCATAATGGGAAAATTTAAGACACTGATGGAGTGTATATGGAATGACATTCATGGCATAAATCCATGGTTGGCCAAGAAGTAGATTATATAGAATATCAATATCCATGATGTGTAGTAGGGTTTATTTTATGATAGGCCCGACCATAATATGAATATGTATAATCCATGTTGACTGATGTTTTGCATTGTTATAGGCCTTGATGGTTATAATATTGGGATCTAATGTTTCTATCAAATAACCTAGATGTTTAATATAGGTTAGTGTACAAAGGTTCAAACTATAACCATTTTATATAAATACACTTTATACTTTATGTTTTGAAATGATAACCTTAATATAAAGGGTTAATTTATTAGATGAGCCAATAGGGGATATATCCATGTGGTTGAAAGTGGCATGATTGTTTGAGGGAAAATGTCCTACAAGTGCTTGAAAATTGGATGGGTTGATGTATTTAGAGACTCTTTGTTGGAAGAAAAATTATTGAGAGGGGGGTGAATCAGTATTTTTTAAAACTTTATTTTAATTTTATTTTAACATTCATGAACCCTGAAAGCAACATATAGATCTAGCAATGCATAAATAATCATTCACATGAGCATGAAATAAGAGAACACATATATGAGTGGGAAACCCTCAAGGAAAATAAAAACCACTATGATCTATGAAAATGGACTAATTTCCTATGAAACAAAAGACCAAATTAATTTGATTACCAACTCAACTTGGAGTGCCAACCCCTATAAAGTCAAGAACCCACTTGACTAAGCTTTAGCAAGCATCTACTTCCAAGGAAGCACCAACTCCCCAAGTGACTCAGCACCAACTCAAACACCTCAAAATTTTGATAAAATTTACACCTATACTCTTATATTATGGTATATAACCCATTTCAAAACCTCCTTCTTCTCAACCATGCATCATATATCTACTTGCTTGTACTATAACAAATAGACCTAAACTGCCTTGTATATATACTAGTCTCATGGTCACACACCACTTAGTCTACCACACACATTAAAACTCTTAGGTTGGCTATAAAATAAGTTTTAGTACATCTTATGAACATGGTTAAATCATAATTTTAACCTGTTTTATTCTACCATAACTCAATTAGGCCTTACTCCTCATTTAGGTCTCATGGAGACCTAATTGCATTAGGTCTACCCTCTTAACACTAAAACATGATCTTCTTAGGCCCAAATGACCTTACCCAACAATAAGAAATACATTAAAAAACTTAGCCAATGAAATATATTGACCTCCTCCATGTTTTATTATATCTTCATCCTTTTTTCATACCATGAAAGTTCCTTTAGGACAAACTACCCTATTAGGCCTATGTACCTCAAAAGTCTGTCTTACAATAATGAAGCTTAAACACCCTTAAGCTACTCAACCATGAAAAATGAAACATGAATACAGATTCTCCATGACCTTAGGGTCATCACCAAATTCTTTTAACACCTTCACTTAGGAAATAAGGGCTCAAGAACATCTATGTAACTCACATACTTAGAAATGCAAGATCACATCAAAAATTAGTCATGAAGAATTAGACCTTCAACACCTATGTAGACACTTTTCATGACTTTAGATGCATAAAAATGGTTCTATGATATATCCATAACATCCTAAAATATAAAATTAATTTGTTCTAATTTCAAATATTGGTCTTACAGACCAATTTCTTGACCTTATGTCTCACAGTCCTATCTAAACTAGATAAGCCATTATGTGAGCAACATTTTCACCACATATATTAACCTCAAAATATTATCCAAAGCATGATCACGACTTAAAATTCATAAATAAATTATTCATGCACTTTATTTCATCAATCTATCATTTACAAACCCTCAAATCTATCTCTTCATCTCTGCTTGGGTTTTACATTATCTACACCATTAGATGTATCTATGACTGGCTTTATTGTATGACCAATTTAGATAACTTGAAGGATATAACCTATCCATAAAACATCATGGATATGTAAAATTATTATCTATATTATTTTTCCATCCATTTACTCTTCTTGACCAATTTAACTATTGAGAGTTATAGCAATTTCTTGACAAATAAACCTATACATGTACATTTTTGCTATCATCTGACTAAACACCACCACCTAGAGTTTCATAGGAGAGTTAACTACATTATCCAATATCTTATATATTAATTTTAATCCATCATGATCTGATTTGAACAAAATGTTTTACATCAGGTCTTCATTAGGGTTTTAGGGAGGTTTAACAAATGTTTTGGTGTTACTGATTATTCATAAAAGACTGCCAATTGAATCTAAAACTAATGCCTAGAAATCTTATCTAGGACCCTTCACCATATCTCTTAAATATATTAGACTCCCATTCATAGGTTACACGTGCTTATAAACAAGTAAAAGTGATCTTTGGGTTTATGTACCTCATTTTATGAGCTTAAGAAGGCCTAAAACAATTATTTATGCACTTTTAATTCAAATATTGACCTCAAACTTTGTGATCATACCTAAAACAAATTATATCACCTATTCCCATGCTCTCATGTGTATACTTGCCTTGATATCTAATATTCATACCTCACTAGGCTAGGTAGGGTTTAGGAGTGTTATAAGTGCAAACTTAGACTAAAGGTCCTATCCCTATAGGTTCACCCTAAAACTATCATGAATGATTTTATTTCTTACATGCTCAAATAATGGCATGCAACCTTCACATGTCTATTTTTATTCATTTCACCATCCACATACCCTTTATGTCATGACTATGATTCCTATGCACTTGACATCAATGACCTATACCTTCCATATTAATAATGATATCTTTCTCTTTCTCTCATGACAAAACTCTTCCATGCACCTTCTCATATCGCACACTACCATGTATCCTTAATCACCTTTGACATTAACCTTCATAAGATGCACCTTTGACATCAATGATAATACTCAACAATCTCCCCTTTTGTCATTGATGGAAACCAATCTCAAAAAATTATCTTGATAGGCTATTTATCCCCCATTATAAACCTTCTCCCCCTTTGACATTAATGAAAAAGAGGTACCTCAATCACCTTGTCCTTGACATGACTGACATAGAGTTTTATATCAAACCTTTGATCACTCACTAGGCCACCACATATGTTATTATCTAACATATACCTTCTTAATAAAGGTATGGGGACTCTCCCTTTGTCCTCATAGATTATGCTCATCATATGAGTCAACAAGACTCATAGACCATTCTCAACATGTATATAAGAACCTTATTACTAGATCACACTAGTAACATAATTAGATTTTGCTTACCTCTCAATTTTCCTATATGCTTATCATTACTTCCAAAATATTCTTGTCATTCATCACCTATTCTTGGAGCTAATGAACCACCTTAATTATCTACCATTACCCTTGACTTTCTCAATGGCTAGTAGAGGCAGGAATTACTCCTAATTTCTATCTTAGATACTCAAATGTTTCCTTTGGAAGTGACTTGGTTAGAATGTCTGCAATTTAATCCAATATAGAAACATATTCAAGTTTAACATGTTTTTCACTTACCTAATCTCTTAGGAAATGATATTTGATGGTAATGTGCTTAGTTATTGAATGCATGATAGGATTATTTGAGATGTTTATGGCACTTGTATTGTCATAATAGTTAAGACTAGGACTATCATATTCCACCTTGTAGTCTTTTAAAGTTTGTCTCATCCATAGGACTTGTGTGTAATATGAAGTTGTTCTAATTTACTCAGCCTCAGTAGTATACAATGACATTTATGGTTGTTTCTTGCTTATCCATGACACTAGACACTCTCCTAAGAAGAAAGCTCCTCCACTAGTGCTCTTCCTATCATCTAGACTTCCTGCCCAATCTACATTTATATAGGCTACTAAATCAAACTCCTTGATCCTTAGATACCACAACCCAAAATCCATAGTCCCTTTGAGATACCTAAGTATCTTATTGACTGATTGTAAATGGTTTTCCTTTGGATCTAATTGAAATATTCCCACAAGACCTATCGCTTACATGATATTAGTTCTAGAGGCAATAATGTATAACAAACTTCTAATAATTGACCTGTATGATGTCTGATTGACCTTTGGATATTCATCCTCCTTACTTAATTTACACCCTATGATCATAGGTGTGCTAAATTCCTTGAAATCTTACATCTTTAATTTATTCAACATCTTTCTTATGTACTTAGCTTGTGAAATGAATATACCTTTTTTTGGTTGAATGATTTGTAACCCAAGGAAGAATGATAGTTCTCCCAACATGGACATATCAAAGTCCTTATTCATCACATCTAACAAGGCCTTAGTCATACTCTCACTATTTCCACCAAATATTATTTCATCCATATAGGCAATCACTGTCAAATGATGGTCATTTTTTGTCTTTATGTACAAATTACTATTTACAGCTCCTCTCTTGAATCCTTTTTCTAATAGGTATTTATTCAATATGGCATACCAAGCTCTAAGAGCTCACTTTATACCATAAAGAGCCTTTTTTAATCTACATAGATAGTCCTTATTACTTGATAATGAGAAACCCTTAGGTTTCTCTATGTACACTTCCTCTTCCAAGTTCCCATTCAGAAAAGTTGATATGACATCCATCTAATACCCCTTGAACCCTTTAAAGCTTGCATATGCTAGAAATAATATGATAACCTCTAATATTGATACCAGAGAAAATTTATCCTAAAATTCTACCCCTTCTACTTGTGCATACCAATCTATCCTTATTCCTAGTGACTTCTCCATATTCATTCAATTTGTTTCTAAACACCCATTTTGTGCCAATGACATTTTTGTCTTTAGGCCTAGGAACTAATTCCCAAGTCTCATTCTTTTTTATTTGGTATAACTCCTCATTCATATCACCTATCCATAACTTGTATTTAATTACTTTTATAAGGTTCTTAAGTTCGACCTTAGACAATAGAGAAACATTCTCTTGATTTAGGTTACTTACCAGCTTTCTCCTTATTTGCATACTTGCATCCTTATTTCCAATTATTTATGATTTAGGATGGTCTCTCTAAATCTATCTTAAAGGACCTTTTGAATCTTGTCTTTCCTTAACTTATTTTTCCTCATCTATCTCTATTATTTCTTCTTCATTCTTGAAGTCCAAATTCTCTAATGCATTTGGTCTCATCAATCTTCACATTGGTGTTTTCCAATATCTTCTGCAACCTCTTATTATAGCATCTATAGGTTGAGATTATTGATGAATATAACAAGAATATTCCTTCATTAGACCTTAAATCAAACTTACCTAAGTCTTGCTCATCTCTTTTAATGAAGCATTTTCTTCCAAATACTCTAAAGTGTTCCACATTACTAGATCTACTTTCCATAATTCATAGGGGGTTTTATTGCCATTAATCATTATATATCCTCTATTCAAAATGTAGACTATAGTGATTACTACTTCTCTCTAATATCCATCAAATAATCTTGATTCATTTAGCATAGTCCTTGCCATTTCTTGAAATGTTATATTCTTTCTTTCCACCACCCTATTATGATGAGGTGTCCTAACTATTGAGAATTGTCTCCTTATCCCATGGACATCACAAAAGTCATAAAATTCATTGGACCAAAACTCTCCTCCTCTATCAGATCTTAATAATTTGATATTTACATTCTTTTCATTTTCAATTATAGATATTAATGCCTTAAACTTGTCAATATCTTCTAACTTTTCTTTCAAGAATGCTACCCAGGTCATTCTTGTGTAGTCATCTATGAGTAACATTAAATAACTATCTCTTTAAATGCTTTGGATTCTTTTAGGTCCATAAATATGAATGTGTATTAACTCGAAAGGTATTTTATTAAAATAATCCTTAGACTTGAACCTAATTCTAGTTTTCTTACCATGTTGACATGCCTTGCAAAGTGTATTTGCAGGTTTGGTGATTTTAGGCATATTCTTCATAGACTTCTTAGAGTTGATCTTGATCAGATTATCAAAGTTTAAGTGGCCAATATTCTATGCCATATCCAACATTAATCCATTTTACTCATAAATCATTTCTCATTCTTGATCTCATTCAATACATATATATTGTTCTTAGTCCTCTTAGCATTGGCAATTATCCTTCCTAATTTGACTCTCCTTATATCACACCCTTTATCATGAAAGGTCAATGTGTGTTCTTATTTACACATTTGACTTACACTAATTAAGTTATATTTCAATCCTCCCACATATATCACATTCTTTAAATTGATCCTCCCATTATCCAAACTCAAGATACCCTTGCCAATAATATTGGTAGTTGTGTTATCTCCAAATCTCACTATCCTTATAACATTCTTCTTTGATGAAATGAATTTGCTCTTATCCCCTATCATGTGTCTTGAGAAACCATTATCTATATACCATTTCATATCTTCATCTTGGATGTGAAAGGTAGTCTGAACTAGCACAGATTCATCTCCTTTAGTCTTGTATTCCTCTTTTACCTTGTCTACATAGTCTAACTTCTTGATCCACTTCTCAGTGGTCTGACTATATACCTTTTTATCTTGACTGATATTCCTTATATGCCTTGTTTTATAATCCCTTACAATATGTCCTCTCTAATTATAATTTTAGCAAAAAAATATGTTTCTACTACTGAAATAATCATTCATCATATTCCTCCATGAGGAATTGATTCTAGTATGATGTCTATAATCCATAGTTCTATGTCCCTATTGATTACATGAAAAATAGTAACCATTAAAAAAATCCACATACCTTGTTTGTCTGATAGGAATTGTCTATTTATGACTATTGAATGATGCATCTCTACCTTTGTTATCTCTTTAAAGAGTTACATTCTTTTTGACTTGTTTATGGTCAATTTAGGTCTTAGATTTGAGAGATTCTGGATAGGTCTTTACCCTATACCATCACTTCTTGATAGTCCATTATCCTTTGAGATCTATGTCTCCTTGTTTTCCTTTTAGTATTATTTAAACCTAATACATATATTATCATGTGGAGACTTCTAACTATTCAAAATATCACAAGAATTTTAGTGCCCTTTTCAAATTTTTGATGTGTCTTTACTTTGATCATTGCCTAATCCAATTTTGCCTTCAAGGACTCCATTTCTATTCTAAACTTCGTGAATTATTCCTCCTTGGTTTTAAGACTTGCAATGACAATCTAAACCTAATTTTTCAACTATTTAATGATCTCTTCATATTCATTGGTGTTGTTACTTAGTCTCTCTTCAAAGAGATTGATTTGTTCCTCATAACCCTTAACCAATGATCTCAATTTTTTATTCTTCCTTCTTTATAACTTCAAATCCTCTAGAGCACTCACCAATTTTGCCTCAAGGTTAACATCTTCTTCATCTGATTCTTCATCTTCCATAATATTTTTCCCTTTTAAACAACAAGCATTATCTATTTTTATTTCCATCAATAGAGTTTCATTTCTATCATGATCAACATTATCATCATTACTCTCAGATATAATTGTATCATTTATATCATAGGAACTATTATCTTATTTGGTATAAAAATTGATCTTATTCTTAAATAACCCTTTCTTGCCTTCATACTTCCTGAAGCTCTTTTTTTTCTTATCAAGATTATGGAACTTCTTATCCTCACCATGATGTTCATCATGTTCTCTATCATGCTCATTATTATCATTGTTAGGGTACTTAGATGCAAAGTGACCAATCTTACCATAGTTAAAGCACTTAAATGGCAACTTTCCCTTATACTTACTTGATCCTTTCCTTAGTTTTCTAAAAAACATGGATTCTATATTGTCATCATCAATGTCTATATCAACATCATCTTTGACCTTTTTACCTTTCTTATCTTTGAATGCAACTTCCTTTTTATAAGTTCTTCCATCACCTTTTCTCATTTCATAGGCAGTCAAGATACCATGAAACTCATCCATTTGTAATTTTTTGAGATCTTTGATGTCCTCCATAGTAGAGACTTTTGAATTAAACTTGGGTGTCAGGGATATTAATACCTTTTATACTATTATTTATTCTTCCAAATTTTATCCTAGACCTATGATGCCTTTTACCACTTCATCTACTCTTAACATATAAGATGCAATGTTTTCATCCTCCTTCATTCTTGGACTTTCAAACTACCTTCAGTGGGTCTCCAATTTTTCCAACTTGACTTTGGTATCTCCTTCATATATGGTTTATAAAGTTTCCCAAATTTATTTATCTAAATCACAATGCATGACCTTTAAAAATTATGCCTTTAAAAGACCAAATAAGATGGCATTCATTACCTTAGAGTTGTTTTCACTTACCTTATTACCTGTTGCATCAATTGGTGTTGTAGGAGGTAAAATGAATCCATCAAAAACTAATTTACATATGTCATAGCCCAAAAACATTAGATAGGTCTTCATTATTAAGATCCAAAATGCATAATTATTCCCATTGAAGAAAGGGGCCTTGTTGGTTGAGAAACCTCCTTGTACTTGATGACTAGACATTTTTGTGCTTTTGGGATTTCCTTTAAGTGTTAATCATACTTCAAAGAACCAATATCTAATACTAATTATTGGAAGCATTATAAGAGGGTGATGAATTAGTATTTTAAAAAACTCTCTTTTAATTATACTTTAACATTCATTAACCATGAAAGCAACATAGAGATCTAGCAATGTATAAAGAGTCATTCACATGAGCATGAAACAAGAGAACACATATATGAGTTGAAAACCCTCAGTATAAAGAAAAAAAACTATGATATTTTCAAATTGACTATTTTCCTATGAAACAAAATACCAAATTCATTTGAGCACCAACCCCAATAAAGTCAAGCACCCACTTGACTAGGCTTTAGCAAGCATCTACTTGCAAGGAAGCACCAACTCCTTGAGTGACTCAGCCACCTAAAATTTTTGATAACCTTCACACATATGATTTTCTATTATATTATATAACCCATTTCAAAACCTTTTTCTACTCAACCATTCATCATATATTCTCTTACTTACACTACAACAAATAGGCCTAATCTACCTTGTATATAAACTAGTCTCATTAGCACACACCACTTGGTCAGTCACACACATTAAACCTATTAGGTTAGCCATAAAATATGTCTTAGTACATATTATTAACTTGTTTAAATCACAATTTTAACCTCTTTTGGTCTACCACAACTCACTTAGGCCTTAATCCTCCTTTAGGTCTTATGGAGACCCAATTACAATAGGTTTGCCCTCTCAATGCTAAAACTTGATCTTATTGGGCCTAGATGGCCTTCTCTAAAAATAAAAAATCCATTCAACCACTTATACAATGAACTCTTCTAACCTTTTCCATGATTTATTAGACCATAATCCTTTGTTTATACCATGAAATCTCTTTTAGGATAAGCTTCCCTATTAGGCCTATGTACTTCAAAAGTTTTTCTTACAATAATGAAGATTAAACACCCTTAAGATACTAAACCATGATAAATTAAACATGAATAAATATTATCCATGACCTCAGGGTCATCACCAAATTCTTGGAACACCTTCACTCAATAAATAAGGGATCAATAACATCTATGCAACTTTCTTAATTAGAACTACAAAATCACCTCAAAAACTAGTCATGAAGAATTAGACCTCCAATGCCTATGTAGACACTTTTCATGAATTTTGATGCATAAAAATGGTTATATGATATCTATATAACATCCTTAGATAGAAAATTCATATGGTCTAATGGAAAATATTGGTCTTAGAGACTAATTCTTGACCTTATGTCTCACAATCCTATCTAAATTAGATAAGCATTTTATGAGCAACATTTTCACTACACATACTGAACTCCAAAGAATTATAATTACTTAAAAGTCATAAATAACTTATTCATGCACTTTATTGCATCAACCTATCATGAATAGAACCTTAAATTTATCTCTTCATCTCTACCTAGGTTTTACATTATCAGCACCATTAGGTATATCTATGATTGGCTTACTTGGATGACTACTTTAGAGCACCTGAAGGTTATAAACTATCCATGAAACATCATGGACATTTAAAATGAGTCTCTAGATTATTTTTCCATCTATTCACTCTTTTTAACCAATTCATCTGACTAACCACCACCACCTAGAAGTACTTGGGAGAGTTGAATACATGATACAATAGCTTATCTAAGATTTTTAATCCATACTAAGCTTATTTGAACAAAATCTTTCATAATAGGTCCTTATTAGGGTTTTAGGGAGGTTTAATACATGTTTTGGTGTTAATGATTATTTATAAAGTACTACCACTTGAATCTAAAATTAATACCTAGATATCTTAGCTAGTACCCTTCCCCATCTCTCCTAAACATCTTAGACTCCATAGGTTACATATGATTATTAATAATTGAAAGTGATTCTCAGGTTTACATACCTCATTTTGTGAGCTTGAGAAAGCCTAAAAAAATTATTCATGTACTTTTCCTTCAAATTTTGAACTCAAATATTGTGATCATACCTAAAATAGTTTATCTCACCTCTTCCCATCTCTAATGTGCATACTTTCCTTTAAATATGATCTTCATACCTCACTAGGCCAAGCAGGGTCTAGGAGTGGTCTGGGTGTAGACTTAGATTAAAGGTCCTATCTATATAGGCTCACTCTAAAATTCTCATGACTGCTTCTATTCACATGCTTCAAAAATTTCCATACAACTTTCACATGCCTATGTTTATTCATTTTACCATGCACATACCTCTTCATGTTGTGATTGTGTTTCCTATGCACTTGACATCAATGACATGTACCTTCCATATTAACAATGATATCAATCATGCAAACATAAGACATTATTTGTCTTCAAATTCTCCCTTTCTCTTTCTCTCATGACAACACTATTCCATGCACCTTGTCACATCACATACTACCAAATAGCCTTACTCACATTTGACATCAACCTTCACAAGATGCACCTTTGACATCAATGATAATACTCAACACTCTTGACTCCTGTAAGGTTTTATACAAAATATCCTTATCAATAGTGGATATTTTGAGAAGGTTAAAAATAGATATTCAGGTTGGTTTATTCTCAAGATGCTAAATGATATTGTACTTTTCTTCAAATTTAGGTAGAGGAGACATTTGGATTGTGATTTTTATGCACATTATGGTGACTTCATAATCTTGAGCTTTGAATTTTATTATATAGACATGGTTGTCAATGTGGTGGACATGAGTAACAATAAAAACAAATGGATGGGTGGTTTTGTTGGAGCCGATATTTTTGGCTTGATGTTGACCTTGAGTCACTTTGAAATAATCTTGTTCATGATTTGGAAAGGGATATTGATATATGCCTAAATTTTAATTGTTTGATTTAGATGCAGTATTCTCTATTTCTATATTTCCACAATCAAGCAAGTTTTGGATATATATTTTGAGCTTCATATATCTACTAGTGGCATGTCATTTGACTCTAGGGTATTCAAAATATTCATGTTCCTTCTACCAAATAGGCTTAGGACCATTTTCATCAAAGGGTTTGGTATTTTTTGATATGATCTATTGGTAGATACCATTTTATGAAAAACTATGTCAAGAGGTTCTCCCAAAGGGGTATAATTCCTTCATCTTGTCTCTTGTCTAGGTTGACCACAAGGTATAGTTATGTTGTGGGTAGGTTGAATTTTTTGAACATGTCTGACCCATAATACCATCACCTAATATGTTCTTATTGTGCACCAAATTTTAGATTTATTCAATATTACTATACTTAGAAATAAAACCTAAAACTTAATAGCACCAATAAGAATGGATAGAAGAAGTAAATCAGAATAAATAGAACATGCTTATCATCCTTTTTACCTATTCATGCCTCCATTCTAATATTTTCACTTGAATGATTTGATATCAAAATTTGAATTATTGGATTACTTGAGAACTCTTGACAATGGCTTTCAATGCTTGTGTGAAGTGGCTAATGAGTTGGATGAGTGCTAGAGTGTTTATATGGATTCTAATGATAGTGGCAAAGTGATGGCTTGACAGATTTCTAGTTACTTTGGCCATGGCCCAAGCATGGACTTTTATAGGAAAATGGAGGAAATTTTGCAAGAATTTTAAATTATTTAGAAGTCTCTAGTTTAGAGACTTCTAGAGTCTTAGAGGAGCTTATCTAGTTATAGAGACTTCTCCACTAGTTTAGGGGATTATGAGGGGATTATATAGGAATTAATGAGGTTTAGGGCTCATAGGGATGTAAGAATGGCTAGGGTGGTAAGTGAATAAATATGAATTTTAAACTGTCAAGTTGGTTTAGGGAGTAGGTTAGTAGGTAATAGGGTATATTAGGGGTTTAATGGGAAAATTAATTGGTTTTAGAATGGGGTAAAGGTTTATGGGATATAGAAATGACATGGGGATTTTTAGGCTATTGATTAGTTAAGCTAAAAAATATAGGAATTAGACTAAATTAGGGAGAAATTAGTATAATTAGTGGGGTGAGCATAATTTAGTGCATACATTTTACCCCTCTTTGAAATAGTAGCTAAATGAGATTGGGATGCCCCTAGATGCCCAAATATATGCCCCAAAAGTGATGATTGAGTAGCTCAAGTGATGGGTTCTAGAGAAATGAGGATTGTCTAGAAAGTGTTGGAATTAATAAGTTGACATTGATTTAAATATGATGGGTTTGAGTTAATGGTTAAGTCCCATAGTAAGGATACATGATAGGGGAATCCCAAAGGGGTATAATAGTGATAAGGGTTGTTGATTATTGATAAAGAGATACTTTTCATAAGATTTGGGGTTTAAAAATGACATGTGATCATTGAGTGACTAGTCTAGAGATACGACAGTGATAAGGGATACATGGTGGATGAGTTATCCCTGGGCATGAAAAGTAGAACTAGGTGTTCCCTACATAGTCCAAAAAGACATCAGACTAATGTAGTTCTTCATGTGGGATAAGGGGGATGATAAGGGGTTGGGTATTTCATGCCCTTGATGATGTTAAAAGATGATAAAAAGTGATGGGTCAAGGATAATTATTCAGTTAGATTATGTTTAGGGTCATGGATGTTAGTAATGGGTTTCTAGGGGTGAGGGGGGGTCATATAGGACAAAAGAACCAAAATAGGGTCATTTGTGTCCTTTGGAATTTTGTGATTTGAGATCTAAGGTGAGACCATAGACTAGCTACCCTAAGCTTCCCATCATGGTGAGAGAGTTTGAGAGTACCAGATAGATGTTGATGATGGACCTATAATGAGTAAAAATTACCCTAGCTTTATATTTTCATGATTTTTACTAATTTTTTCAAATTTTTGGATGAATTTTTGTGTAAATAAACACTTCTCAACTCACTCTGACAATACCATGACTTGAATTTATGCCCATGGTCATGATATTGTCATCATGAGTTGAGGTTGTTAGGTGTGATTTATGGTATTGTAACTTCACAAGTCTTTAGTTGTAGTATTACAATATCGTAAAAAGGGATTTGAAATATTTTAATATCACAACTAAGGAGTTGTGTTATTGAAATATTGTTGTTAGCAATTTGTGATGTTAACAAAACCATGAATTAGGGCATGGTGCAAGTTGTGATATTGCCAAGATTGGGAAAATGAGTAAGTGTTAAACTAAATGGGTCTGTTTGGATAGTATGGAATGACCTAGGATGTTAGGCTAGAGAGTTAAGTAGGGTAAGGTGATATAGGGTTTTGGGCTAGTGAGTGATCTAAGTGATTTTGGGTGAGTTAGATGATTAGGGTGAGGTATTTTAGTTGGGATAAGTTAGGGTGGGTGACTCAAGGTGTTAGGTTAGTTAGTTGTATGGGTTTATTTAGGTGGATATTTATGTTTAGGGTTATAAGGGTCTAGGGTAGGATTTATGAGATAGGGTTTTAGCCTAGGGTGATAAGAGATTGAGATAGGGGTGTTTGGGATGGATTAAATAGGTGATAAGGATTAACTAGGGTTGTTAAAGATTTGGAGAGTAAGTCTATTGAGTGAGGATAGATATTTTTATGATAGGGATAGTGATAGGTGGATGATGATTGGTGAAGGAGGATCTAGGTGTGATGGTGTCCTAACTATGGCATCCAGAGGTGTTGCATGAGATGTGGTGGGTGACATAGTGGATCTTTGGGTACTAGAGCTGGTTGGATTACATGATGTGGTGGTGATGCCTCCTATTCATATAGATCAAGCTCTAATCACCACATTAGTGTAGTGATGGCACTCAAAGATGAGTACCTTCCACTTTATTACTAGGGGGATGATAGTGATGCTTGAGGATGCATATAGGATATTTCATATACCCATGCATAGAGAAAGGATCTACTTGCAGTCATGTGGGTTAACTCAGATACTATAATGGCTAGGTGGGAGTTTATAGATAGGTATGTAGCAGAAATGCATTGATATTGATAGGTGTCTGCATGAGGGTACATTGGATAGACTGACACTAGTGGTTATGTCTCTTATTTCTAGCATTCACCTACCAGACAAGAGTAGATAGTGATTTCACTTTGGCTTAGGGGATATTGTTGCTGTTTAGATTTATGATCATCAAGTATTTTCTTGGGGACTAGTTGTCTTAGCACACTTGTATAGGGAGCTACACCTAGGTGTATATAGGAGAGCATAGAGTTTTATGCCTTTATTTTTATTATAGATATGGAGTTAAGAGCATTTGTGATCTAGTGACTATTAGGTACACTTACAGGGCTTGATCCTGGGTAGCCTATGGTATTCTAGTAGTGGGTGTTATTAGGAGCATAGCTAGGACATGTTGGGGAGATACAATATTACAAATAGGTTATTGATAGTTTGTGCCCAGATCACATTACATGGATGCCCTATAGATGGATTCAATTTGGTTGAGATGACAAGATCATGACCTAGTATATGTTATAGAGTATTATGTGATGGGTCATCATGATTTGATCATTGAGATATATTGACCAAATCATGTACAATAGTATTTTGGTTTCATCCAATATGTTATAATCCCAAAGCATTTATTTACATGTAATGAGTGGGAGAGACCATAAAGGGGGAGACCCATGGAGAGAGCAGATGCTCAAGTTGAGTATGACAACATTGCCTTGATTTAATGGGATTATTACACATGATTCTAGATCTAGGTGTTACAATGACGTATGTAGCATGGTGGCAACCTAGGATACCTATGATATTGACATGGCCTTAGGTGGTGATTAAGCTAGGTGTAGTGAGGAGAGTATTGTAGGCATAGGTGAGGCTTTAGAGGAGGAGGAGATAGGTGCTAGTGTAGGATGGGTGGGATGAAGGTGGTGCTCAAGATGTTATGGGTGTAGATGATGGTAGCTAGGTAGTAATAATATAGGTGGGCCTTAAGTCTAGACACAAGTACAGAGACTAGTCAGGCTAAAGGTATAGGCTAGGATATAGGCTAGTGGGAGTTATGGCATAGGTCCATCTCAACCACCAAGTATAGAAGAGGATTAGTCCTTGATTACCTAGTTATAGGGTGATATTTAAACATGTTTATCAAATATTTCTAGGGTCACACATGAGTGGGACCATCGTCATAGTATGACTACTTAGAGGGATGATTAGTTGGCATAGGTATAGGGGCATATCACTACATTACAAGGATAAATTGAATATAGGAATGGGTAGTTGACTTAGTTTTAGACACAAGTTATTGCATTTTAGTCATAGGTGATACAATGGGATAGGCAGCTCACTCATGCACAACCACAGCTTATCGCCTTATAAGGTTAGTTTCAAAGTCAGGTGGTTCAATTACAAGGATGCATCCAGACTTTGATAGGATAGGTAGATATGGTTGAGAGGACTAAGGATGTGGTTGATATAGTGATGAGGGGTCAAGGTATGATGGATGTGATGCAGAGTATAATGCTACTCACATGTGAGGCCCAATATTATAGGACTTTGTATGAGGTAGCAGTGCTAGAGGGTCAACATGAAGCATATTTTTGTGTCAACTCATCATCTATTTAATAGCCTTCCAGAGGAGGATGTAGACCATCAGGGCCACTAGGGCCACAACCATGATTATTTATACATATATAAGGGATTTTTATACTACTAGCTAGTTCTTTCCCCATGGGATTATGTGATTGTATTATATATTTTGACATGGATTCCATGTGGATATTGTATAATGGACTATGATATATATATATATATGATGCAATTTTGATGTTGATGGATGCATGTATATTATTTTATTGTTGTTATGTTTATGGATATTCATTTACTTTTATGTGATAATGACATGGATTGTATATACATGATGTTGGATGATGTGATTTATGTAATTTATTTATTTTGATGCCATGATGTTTATATGATGGATGGATTAGTTTAGCCTTTTATTGATGATGTGATGATGATAGGTGGATATGTTATGGATGTTTTGATTATCATGGATGATTTTTCATGTAAAGCATATGGGATATAATTTTGATTTTATGGATTGTTATTATATGATATGGATTGAGATGTTTATGTATATTTGATGGGATGTCACGGCATACATGTATAGGATATAATTTTATTTATGATATTATATGACTTATGTATAAGTTACAATCTTTGCATGTTCTTTCCTAAATGGGTTGAATATGTCATGAATAAATTAATCCCTTATTTGATTCATTTTATCCTCAATATTGATGGTAGAAAAACCTCCTACACCATGGAGGTAGGGTGGTATGGGATAGGATAGGTTTAGGTTTAGACTTTGGATTAGTGTAGATATGATTGGTATTGATTAGGCTAGTTTTGGAAGCCAACAAGATGTAAATGTATTCAATCCTTTTTAATATGGCATCATGTAGCTATATGTCAGGGATGTGCAAAGTCTAAGACACATTAGTCTAGATGCATGGGGGAACTCTATTTAAGAGATGACCTTTCCCAAAAAAACATTTGGGGGTTCCTCATACCATCCTTGTTCCCAATAAAGTTGACAAGATAAAAGATATACATATATACCAATTTAACAAATAAAACATGCTAATATGTACATAAATATGCATCACATATACAAAACACATAATCACACAAATAAATAAATCAAAGATAACATAGGATAGTAATGAAAATGTTGATAGAGACATTTAAATGAGTGATGAGATGACTAAGGATGGCTATGAGTAATGATGTGAGGGCTATATAAAAGATATGATGTGCCCAAAATTTTATCCATGACAGGACGGGATTCTAACCAAGTTGCAAAATGGGGGTCATGAGGACCCTTCAAGAATTAGTGACATAATGTATGCTAAAATCCCTAAGAAAGAGAACTTTATTTTGTTGTGACCCTCCATAATGATGATATCTAGTGGGAAGGTGTGGACCCAAGGCTTAATGAAAGTAATGAGTGGTGATGGGATGTTGCATTGAGGCTAAAAAGGAGACACACATGTCAAATAAGATTTGTAAAGGTATGATAGTAATGATGTAGATATGGATAGGACTTGGGGTTATGTAGACTAAGTATGGATAAATGATTTTAGAGAACCCTCTAAGAAATGGTTTTGACAAGTCATGTCCTTTCTTATTGTTGAAGTAGTTATGTCACATTGTTGATGGATTCCCACTATTGAGACCAAGGTTAGGGTTATTTTACCATGATGATGGGAACTAGTTTCATCATGGTACTTGCCCAAGGTACCATAAGACTGATTTTCACCATTAAAGTACAATAAGGACATGTTGGGGAGATGCAATATTATAAAGAGTCTTTTTATAGTTTACACCCTAAGCATATTACATGGATGCCCTATAGAGGGATTTGATTTGGTTAGGATGATGAGATCATGACCTAGTATATACTAATAGAGTGTTATGTGATGGATCACTATGATTTGATCATTGAGATATATTGACCATATTGTGTACATTAGCATTTTGGGGTCATCTACGATGTTTTAGGCCTAGAGTATTTATTTACATGTAGTGAGTGGGAGAGACTGCAATGAGGGAGACCCATAAAGAGAGTAGATACTCAAGTTGAGTATGAAAACATTACCCTAATTTAGTGGGATTATTACACATTAATTCTAGATCTAAGTGTTATAATGGCATATGAAGCATTATGTTAGCCTAGGATACCCATGAGATTGACATGACCTCAGGTGGTGATTAGGTTGGGTGTAGTGAGAAGAGTATTGTAGGCACAAATGAGGCTTCAAATGAGGATGAAGAGAAGGAAATAGGTTCCAGTGTAAGATGGGTAGGATGGAGGTGGTGGTCAAGATTATATGGATGTATATCATGGAATCCAAGTAGAAGCAGCATAGGTCGGGCCTCAGGTCTAGACACAGGTGTAGAGACCAATCAAGCCATAGGAACAGATTAGGACATAGGCTAGTGGGAGTGGTGGTGCAGTTCATCTTAGCCATCAAAGATAGAAGAGGATCAATTCTTCATTACCTAGTTTTAGGGTGAGATTCAAGCATGTTTATCATATATTATTGGGGTCACATGTGAGTAGGACCATCTATAGGCTTGTCTTTAGAGTATGACTATACAGAGAGATAGTCAATTGGCATAGATATAGGGGTATATTTCTATGTTGTAGGCCTATATTGCATAGAGGGATGGGTAGTTAAGATAGTTATAAGCATAAGTTATTGTATTGCATTCGCAAGTGATACAATAGGATGGGTATCTCACCCATGCATATACATAGTTTACCACCTTGTAGGGTCACATTGTAGGGTTTTAGGGTCAGGTGGCTTAGTTTCAAGCATGCATATAGACTTTGAGAGAATAGGTAAAGGTGGTCAAGAGGGGCAGGGATGTGATTGATATAGTGATGAGGGTTCGAGGTATGATGGATGTCATATAGCATATTATGCTACTCACATACGAGGCCTTGTATTATAGGACTTTGTATGAGGCAGTAGTGTTAGACGGTCAGCGTGCAACATCTTTTTGTGTTAGATCATCATCTATTTAGTAGTTCTTTTAGAGGATAATGTAGACCAATAGGTCCATAGCCATGATTATTTATGCATGTATATGGGATTATTGTACTACTAGCTCATTCTTTCCCCATGGACTCTTGTGATTATATTATATATTTTGGAATGGATTCCATGTGGATATTGTATATTGTATTATGATGTGTGTGTGTGTGTATACATATATATATATATATATGATTTTGATGTTGATGGATGTGTGTATGTTGTTTTATTATTGTTATGTTTATGGATATGCATTTACTTTTTTGTGATAATGACATGGATTGTATATACATGATGTGAATTATAGATTTTATTTATTTCAATGTCATGATGTTAATATAATGGATGGATTAGTTTATCATTTTATTGATGACATGATGATGATAGGTGGATATGTTATGGATGTTTTGATTATCATGGATGGTGTTTCATGTAAAACATATGGGATATAATTGTGATTTTATAGATTTTTATTATATGATATGGATTGAGATGTTTATGTATGTTTGATGGGATGTAATAGCATACATGTGTAGGATATGATTTTATTTATGATATGATATGACTTTTCTATAGGTTATGATCATTACATGTTTTTACCTGAATGGGGTGAATATGTCATAAATAAATTAATCCCCTATTTGGTTCATTTCATCCTTAGTATTGATGGTATAAAATCCTCCTACACCATAGAGGTAGGGTGGTGATGGGATAGGATAGGTTTAGGTTCAAACATTGGATTAGGATAGATATGATGGGTATTGATTAGGCTAGTTTTGGAAGCCAAGAAGATGTAGATGTGTTCAATCATTTTTAATATTTCATCATGTAGTTATATGTCATGGACAAATAAGTCCAAGACACATTAGTCTAGATGCATGGGGGAACTCTATTTAAGAGATGACCTTTATTGAACAAACATTCAGGGGTTAATCATACCATCCTTATTCCCATAAAAGTTGACAAGATAAAAGATATACATACATACCAATTTAAAAAATAAAACATGCTAATATGTACATAAAGATGTAGCACATATACAAAACATTGAATCACATAAATAAATCAATCAAAGATAATATAAGATAGTAATGATAATGTTGATAAAGACATTTACATGAGTGATGAGATGACTAAGGATGGATATGAGTAATGATGTGAGGGATATATACAAGATATGGGATATACAAAAAAATTCCATGTTAGGATAGGATTTTAACCAAGTTATAAAATGGGGGTCATGAGGACCCTTTAGGAATCAGTGACACAGTGTATGCTAAAAGCCATGGGAAAGAGAACTTTATTTTGTGATGACCCTCCATATTGATGATATGTAGTGGGAAGGTGTGGATCCAAGGCTTAGTGACATCAATGAGTGGTTATGGGATGTTACATTGAGGCTAAAAATGAGACACATGTATCAAAGAAGATTTGCAAAGGTGTGATAGGAATGATGTGGATATGGAAAGGACTTGGGGTTATGTAGACCAAGTATGGATAAATGATTTTAGATAACCCTCCAACAAATGATTTTGACAAGTCATGTCCTTTATTCTTATTAAAGTAGTTATGTCACATTGTTGATGGATTTGCACTATTGAGACCGGGGTCAGGGTTATTTTACCATGATGTCAAGAACTAGTTTTTATCATGGTACATGCCCAAGGTGCCAGAAGACTAGTTTTCACCATTGGAAAAATGATTTTTTTTTTTTACTATTTGGTAAGGAGATGTGATGGGTGTATGGGTTGGATACAGGGTGTCCCATAAATGGAGGATGATGAAACCTAATTCAATGTAGAAGTGATTTACATGCATGATGTTCATGGGATCATCTAGTTATTCTCCATCAAGTATGGCTAATTTTTATGCTCCTGAGCCAAACTTGGAAATAATGATATAGGGACCTAACCAATTGGATTCAAATTTCCCCTTCTTATCTCTTTCTGCATTAGTGTTTTTCTAATTTTCCTTTAAGACCAAATCACCAACTTTAAACTCCCTAGACTAGATCTTCTTATGATATTATCTTTTGAGTTTATTTTGATATACCTATAGGTGATCCAAGGCCTTCTAACACTCCTCATAAATAAGTTATAGTTATTTCATATGTTCCTATCTAAGATTATGATCAGTGATAATACACCTTAGTGAGATTCGAAGGGAGGGTAGTTTTACTTCTACTGGCAAAATTGCTTCAGTCCCATAAACCAAGGTATACATATTTGCCCTAGTGGGTGTGTGGATACTTGTGTGGTAAGACCATAATGTTGGATATATTTGAGTATGCCAATTTATTCCTACTTGATTAACTATCTTTTTTAGAATCTTAATGAGGGTCTTGTTAGTAGCTTCTACTTATCTGTTGCCCTATGGATAATAAGGAGAGGAAAAATGTTGTGTGATATGATATTTTTAGCATAGGGCCTCAACTTCATAATTATTAAATGATTTTCCATTATTTGAAATTATGTTTCTAGGTATACCAAAATATAAAATGATCTAATTGAGAATAAACTTGGAGATCTAGAGGCCTATTGTTTAAGTAAGAGGCATTGCCTCTACCCATCTGGTAAAATACTCTATTGTCATGATAATGAATTTATGACTACTTGATGAAGTAGGATTGATCTTTCCAATTAAATTAGGGCCCCATATGGCAAAATGCCATGGACTCATAATGAGTTGTAAATCCTACATGGAAGCATATATGATATTTCCATTATTCTAATAGGCCATGCATTTTCACACATATTAGCAAGAATCGTGTTCCATTTTAGGCAAATAATATCCAATTCTAAGGAGATTTTTGGCTAGGGTCATTCCACTAATGTACCTACCATAGATACCATAATGGACTTCTTTAATTTTCTAAGAAGCCTCATCCGATGTCAAACACTCAACAAGGTTCCATCGTAGCCTCAATGATAAAGTGTGCTACCAAGAATGGTATATCAGGATGTGAAATGAATGAAGGCTTTTCATTGATGAAGATTGAGGTTAGGGGGGAGAATATTGTTGTGAAGGTACCTATAAACATCATGGTACCATGGGGGATTAGGATCATTAATTGTGCAAATTTTAAATGAAGCCAGTGACTGATGAGGTGTAATAATTAGATGCTCAATCAAAAAGTTGCCTTCCAAAACATCTTCAGGGAGGTCAATGATCAATCCAATAGTAACCATGGAATCAGTTGCTTTATTGCTTCCTCATGTAACTTGTTCAAATGTTATAGACTAAAATTTTGACTTTAATTGATCCATTAGTTGTTTATAAGGAAGCAATTTTTCATCCTTTGTTTGGAATTCATCATTGACCTATTTAATGATCAGTTGTGAGTCATCAAATACTTGTAGGTGTTGGATGTTTCATTAATTGGCTAGGTGAAGGTCGACTATTAAGGCTTCATATTCTTATATGTTATTGGTATATGGGAAGGCAAGGTGAAAAGCTTTTAGGATAAGATCACCTTATAGAGTGACCAAGATTATGTTTTTCCCTGACACATGCATGGTGAATGAGCCACCAAAGTATAATTTATAACTATATAATTTTAAAGTATTCATTATGGACTCATCTGAGAAGTTGGTTACAAGAGGCTTAGTCTCTTCCAATGGTGCTTCTGCTAGTTGATCTATGACAACCTATCCTTTTATATCTTTTTTATTGACATATTCAATGTCAAAATCACTAAGCAACATTATCCATTTTGTCATTCTACTTGTAAGAGCTGATTTGGATGATTAATACTTTAGGGGATCAACTTTGGTAATGAGTTTTACTTGATTGTTTAACATGTAGTTCTGAATATTTTATGATGTAAAAACCATGGCTAAACATGCCTTTTCAATGGGAGTATAATTTAGCTTGTAGGATATCAAAATGTGATTGATATAATATATGGCTTGCTCCTTACCCTAATCATTGATTTGTGCTAAAAGAGATCCAATTTCACATGGGGTTTATAAAATATATAGGAGCAAAGGTATTTCTAAGATGGGTGGTGACAATATTGTTGGACTGGCCAAATATTGTTTGAGATTTTAAAAGGCTTGTTGGCATTATAAATTCTAATGAAAGGTGGTCCCCTTATTTAGTAGATGATTAAAGGGGTGACACTTATCTGCAAGCTAAGAGATGAAATGTTGTATGGCTTAGAATTTACCTTGAGGACTTTAGAGCTACTTAAGATTACGAGGTGGAGGCATTTTTGTGATTTCTTTAACTTTTGTTGGGTCTACTTTGATGCCTCTTCTTGAAACTATAAACCCTAATAATTTTCTTAAATTGGCTCCAAATACATATTTCTTAGGATTCAACCTAACTTTATACTCTCACAATCTTTCAAAAATCCTTCCTAGAACCACATGGTGTCCTAATCTTAAATGGGACTTCCCCAAAATATCATCTATATAATCCTCGATAATGTCATGTATCATGTCATGAAAGATGATGGTCATAGCATGTTGATAGGTTTCCCTTGTGTTAAGACCGAATGGCATGACTTGATACCAAAATGTTCCCCATGGAGTAATAAAAGTCATTTTATATTGGTCCTCAGGTGGAATTTTGATTTGATTATAACCTAAAAAGCCATCCATGAGGGAGAGAATTTCATATCCTATTGTTGAGTCTACAATCATGTCAATGTTTGGGAGTGGGAAGTCATCTTTAGGACATGTCTTGTTGATATCCTAGAAGTCTTTAAAATTTTTGATTTTGGCTTATGGTTTGGACACAAGGATAATGTTGTAAATCCAATCTAAATAGTCTATTTGGTGGATAAATCCATCTTCCAATAATTTTTGTAATTCATCTTTGACTAATAATGCTGCTTTAGGGTGCATTTTTATTAAATTTTGTTTGATAGGTTTTACCATTAGATGCACAACCAAGTGGTGTAATAATAATGAGGGATCTAACCTCAAAATGTTTGCATAACTCTATGTGAATATGTCAATAAATTATTTTAGGATCTCAATAATGACTTTGTGTTCCTTAGTTGTGAGAGATGTCCCTAATTTCATGATTTTAGGATGTTTATTGGTCCCAATATTGACTTATATTACGTCTTAAATAAGTGAGGGTGATTGATCTCGAAAGCAAGGGGGTAATGATATTTTTTGAACATCGAAAGTAAAGCAATTTACAATTTTAGTATCAATGTCAAATTAATCTTCTAATGCGAATGAGCCATATGGGAGTTCATCCATCCTTCCAACCCTTTGGAAGTCTCTTCTTCTTTGGAGTGTTATTCATGGCTTTATTCATGGGATTTTATTTGTTCCCCAAAATATGTAGATTGACAAAGATTGATAAAAAAAGCCCTTTTTATGATCATGGGATGGCATTAAATCTTTGGCTCCCATATATTCCAAGATAGCCTCATCATTTTAAAACCTGATAAAGGAAGGCTCCTATTTCGAATCCCAGCATATAAGGGATGGATAATGGAGGGAAATGTTAATGGTGGAGATGGTGGTATCAAGGAAAAGGTTAGTGGTATCAAGCTCCACAAAGTGACTATGGATGGAACCTATTTCAATGTCCTCATCGGGGAGTGATGGCCTAGTGGTCAAAAGAGAATCCATAATAATACCAGTTGGGTCATCATCATATAGTTTGTACCCTAATCCAAAATATTGTGGATGTTATTAAATAATGATAAGTTCAAGTCAGCCTTGTTCTTGCTTACCCAATCCCTTTCCTTTATATTACATGTTCTCCATCATTTTTTGGACTCTGGGATAGTGTCGTTCAGGAGAGATGAGGGCCTCATCATCCAAAATAAGCCAAAAATCATCTCCATCTTCAATGTGTTCATCAAAAAAGAATATAATGTTGGAAGAGGTTATTGATCCAAAATGGTACTTGATGGGATTATCCTTCCTCATAGATGGGGACCCATAATTATGTGGAGATTGGGTTAAATCACCAATGTAAAATGTTTTGTACTCATATTCTCCACACCCTATAGATGTGATATTTAGTTGGGTGACATTAGTTGTTGGATTAGATGTAGACTCAAGATGGCTAGAGGAGATGTATTTATTAGTTGTTAGACTATGGATTAAATTATATGTGCCTACAAAAGTTGATGGTGATGAAAATTGATCCATCTAACAACTATGAAGATGGTCTATGTCTCCAGGGATGGTGACTTCCATTCCAAAGTAAGGGAATTTTAGGCACTAATGGAGGGTAGATAGAATAGCTTACATCTCGTAAATCCATGGTATTCCAAGCAAAATTTTATATGTTAAATCCACATCCACAACATGGACTAGAGTTTGATGTACTATAGGTCCCACGGTGATAAGAAGAGAAATGGTCCCAATTGATAGTATCTCATTATCATTGTAAGATTTAATCATTATCAAAGTGGGCCATAGAGATGTTTTATAATATCCCAATTACTTCAAAAAGTCCAAATTACATAAATTGAGTTTTGATCCTCCATCTATGAGAACTCAAGAAACTCGATGATGGGAGATGGTGACTTTAATGTATAAGGGGTAATTATGATGTGGGCCAACAAGAGGCATATCTTGGGCACTAAAAGTAATCTATTGTGAGGTGGATAGGTGTGTTACTAGCACCTAAAACGGATTAATATCTAAGTCACTAGGTACTTTTAGATCATTTAACACATGATTCAATATTTATCAGTATAAGGTCGATGTTTTAAGAAGCTCCATCAAGGAAATTTGGGCTAGAGTTTTTTCCAATTTCTGAATGATATCATATTATTTATCTAAAAAACTTAAAACTTTATTATAAACATGCCCCTTTTGGGTAGCACATAAGGTGGAAGGATCTTAAGGAGGTGCCATGAGAACTTCTATCTTATTGTATTGGGTGGTTACTATGCAATCAATAGTGGCCCTATTCATTTTTAGAATGGGGGATGAAGGTGGAGCAGGTTATTGGATTTTGCATATTTTGATGGTGTTAATGTAATTGTAGGGTATATTATGGTAGTTTGTGTAGTTATATGAAGAGTCTGACCCTGGTATTTTTGGGGTCTTTGATTCCTCTTATCATGCTTTGGGAGTGGATCCTTGTAAATGCAAAGTTGCTTATTTAATGACTAATTTGAGGGAGCTTCTCCTTAAATATAAATATCAACCCTTTCAATTAAATCTTGGATATAACGTTTCAATTGCATACACCATTTAGTTTCATGTCTTTTAACCCTATTGTACTTGAAAAATTTGTCCTCATGATACCAGTTTGGT
Organism: Torreya grandis; assembly: GCA_037957365.1. Classification (NCBI taxonomy): domain Eukaryota; kingdom Viridiplantae; phylum Streptophyta; class Pinopsida; order Cupressales; family Taxaceae; genus Torreya; species Torreya grandis. The sequence goes on along the minus strand of JARHVA010000773.1, from coordinate 4,005,477 downwards.
TCTGGTTAATGGTGATCCATAGGTCTAATTTTAAGCAAAGTAATCATATTAGTGGAAATCAATTGATCCAAGACTACTTCTATTGGGATTCCTAGGCTTGTGAGTAGTCTCTTGCCTATGTGAGGCTTTGGTTTGCCTTATGGTACTCGAATAGAAAAGATAATGGGATGTTATGTGGGGCCTTTTTTTTGAACCATTTTTACTTCTTGTTATTTGGAATCTATTACCCCATCACCCATGACATTTTTATTTTTATTTTTATTTAAGACTTTGGGTTTTCCTAAAAAAGAATTATCTTGATTTGAAGTGTGCTCATTTTGAAAATATAACTTGATAGTTCCTTTTTTTATGAGAGATTTATCTATTTGCATTCCTTTTTCTATGATTTCATCTAGAGTCTTGGCACACTATAATTTTAATAGATACTTAAGCTCTGTATTAAGATTATCTACAAAGATCTTGGTAAATTATTTTTCAAGTACAATGCACCTTAATCAGTTTGCTAGGCTCCACCATCTTTGTAGGAAATATACTAGACTTTCCCCACTTCATTTTTTAGTATTATAGAGGTCAATAATGAAGATATCATGCTCTATGTTGAATGAGAAGTGTCTAACAAATTGGTTTGTTAACTCTCCAAAACTAGAGATTGACCCTTTAGGTAAATGCATGAACCATTCCAAAGCAGGTCATGTGAGAATTTTGGGAAAGAGTATCAACAAATAGGCATCTTCATAGGCCACTTTGTGACAAGCTACATAAAATTATTGGACATGATCTCTAGGATCCCCCTTTCCCTGATATTTATCAAATTTGGGTACTTCAAAGTGTGGAGGAAAGATGATTTGCAAAATACTCATGTCCAATGGTGATAAACAAAAGTCTTTGTATTTATATTTAAAATCTTGACATCATGTATCTATCTGCTAAAGGGTCTCTTTCATCATTCTCCACTTTTGGGTGAAGGTAGTATCTCCAAGAGGATTAGTAGTTTGATTTGACTATCTTGAGGGATATGGGTATTATGGGTATTGTTGGTATTATTGATATTGTTGGTGTTGTTGGTGGTGTTAGTATTATTGGTATTATTAATGGTATTATTATTATTATTGGTATTATGTTGTCTAGGATATGGTGGGTATTGATTGTAGAGTAGTAGGTTAATTTATTATGTCAATTGGTCGAGGTGATCCTCAATGACAACCTATCTCTGATTATCCTCATCATGATTATTAAGAAGGGGTTATAGGAATTATTCTTCTTTAAAAAATCCATGGTCCACACCTTCTTCTTGGGGTATGTGATTAACATTTTGACATGCGGTGTTTGGATGTGATGGAGGGAAGACTAGGTTATGTAAGAGGGTTTGATCAAAAGTGGAAGGTAATGTGCCCCCTATTTCTATATCTTAGGCTAGGACATGATCATGATTTTCATATAAATAGTGGTCAATGAGGTTTCTTACTTTGTCATTATGGAGGGGGTTATATCTTTCATTCTCTTCCCTAGGTGTGTGCATATCACTATGATTCTTGTCATATTCCTGAGTTGGGTCAATCATATGTCCCAATGGATTATTATCTTAGTTGGAGCCCCATCCAATCCTGAGTTGGGCTCAGTGTGTATAACCATTGTGAAAGAGGGTTGTGATGAATGAGATGAAAGTCTTCAAATAATACTTCCATCTAGAAAATAAATCATTAGTGGTCAAAATGTGATGATGTAAGAAGATGTAATGACCAAGAATTACCAAGAGATAAAGTCTTTTAAGAAACCAATCTAGCAAGGATGAAGGAGGAGTGATGGAATCAAATATCTTTGTCTACTAGTAAATGGACAAGTTTATGGGTGCTAGAGGACAAAGGTACCTGATAGAGATGAAGATAATGATGGGTGCTAGATTAGAATCTTACAAGATTATGTATAGTGATAATCCAAAGTCAAGAAGAGATGGGATATGATGAACAATGATGCAAAGAAGATGGGTGACCACTAAAATCTTGATTTTAAGATGAAATACAGTATTTAAAGAGAATTAGATGGGTGGAAGATAAGAGATATGTGATATGTATAGGGTGAGATATGTGATGAATGAAGGATTGGACAAGAACAACTACTCAAGATAAATTATACACAAATGGAGGAATGGATGTGGATGAACTAGTTACAAAATAAAGATGAGGGTGAAATGGGTGGTAGTTAGATGCTAATGGAAAAATGTGACGGGTGAATAGTAGTTATAAGTGATTTATATCCAAAGTAGTGTGATATAAGATTAGTCAGAAAGATGGATATTAGTCTATAAAGGAAGACGTAAAAAATGTCTTTATTATATGACTATGTTATAGGGTGGATATAGATGGTAAATGGGATGGAGAAAAGATAGGATGGATATGAAAGATTAAAAATGGTCAAATCTGGTATGATGTAGATATGGAATGGTATTATAGACAAAAACTAGCCAAAATACATAAATGGATAAGAGATAAGATCATATATATACAAGCTAGTTTGTGAAGATGTGGAGGACGGATACTATATGAAAGTGTTGTGGGATGGATATGGATTAAATGGGTAGTAGATAAAAAGATGGGCACTATAAGGTGAATATGAGATGGTGAGGTAAATATAGATTTAAGAGATGATGGTCAAATGTAGTATGAAATGAATATTGGGTGGTGTGATAGTCAAAAATTGGTCAAAATATGGAATGATATATACAAAATATTTGTGAAAGGGGGATATTGAGAGATATAGAGGATGGACTATATAGTGTGAATAGAGATGATAGGATGATAGTGGTCAAAAGGTGATGGATATATATCAAAAGGGGGGCACGATATGGATACTAGATGTTAAATGCAGATGAATGATAAATATAAAGGTGGGTATGCTATATGGATGTGGGTTGATGTAGAGATATGTCAAATGGGAGGTGAATGACTAATATATTATGGGTGAATGATATGAGTTCTAGGATAATATATGATGATAAGTTGATAAGATGATGAGTTTTAACCCAGGGGATGTCTAGGGTATCACACAAAAAATGGGTATGGCTAACTCAGCTCACAAATAATATTGGTCTTGTCACAACACATAAAACACAATCCTAAATTAGTCAACTATAATGGGTGTGTAAGTTGATTCCTACACCATCAAATAGCTTCACATGTGACGTTATATGTCAGTGACCCATTACAGTATTGACTAGACCCTCTCAACCCTACTTGCACTTGATGGCTAATTTAGAGCTGATATTGACTCTTGCAGCAGAACACCTATTACAGTGGAAGTCCCCTAGTCTAAGGTATATAAAATGATCTAGGTGCATCCTTGATATACATGATGGTATATTGGGGTCCAAGTCCATGTAGGAGGCTATTTGATTACCCTAGGTCTTGGAGCTTAACTATGCCTCACTTTATATAACCCTTTATGGGGAATTCCACTTAGGTTATAGTGACAGCTCTCCTAATATTTAGACTCTGTTGGAACTTGGAGTTTGGTTAGAGAATAATGGTGAAATCCATGACACTGATTTAATAGTTTTAAGAATATTATATTATTATTTCTAATTTATTTAAGGGTTTGGGATAAATAAATTAGTAAATAATATTGTAATAATTACAATATTGATTTTTATAATTTATTTGACTTTTATAGCTTTCTAAAAATAGTAATGAGAGAGGAAAAATGTAATTTAGCTTAAAATTGGACTGAGATGGCTGAGATAGAGGCTGAAATTGGCTGTGTAGAATGGGGATAGTGTCATGAGCCTAGATCTGGATTTAATTTTTTGAAAGGATAGGATCACTAAAATAGGACACCCTAGGGTTTGGTCTTATAGTCCTTTTCTATCGTTATTGTCTAAACTACTTGTAGAGACCTAAGTTTTTTGGGTTTTGTTCACTATCCCTATGTGAGCCTGCCTATGAAATCCTGATTACTGAAAATTTATGAAACTCTTTGTATATCTAATTTAATACTAATACTATATACTTCATTATAATTTGATAAAACTTGAGAAAGAAGGGGGTTTAGTGTGTGTAAGATGCACTGAATGTGTGTCCACACCCCTTGTGTGGGCATGCTACCTATATACCAATACTCTGAAGAGGGATCAAGCCATATGTATTTCTCCCACTTGATGTGCTTTGTGCAATAGTGTTATGTTGATGCAAAAAATGCTAAATTGGGTATGCTTGAAGTGGCTAGGGACTGGTGTGAGGATTTGGATATGCTTGTAGCTATATTAGATGGTTGTATACAGAGAGTAGGGAAATTTGTCTCAGTGGTTTTGTTTGTATTCTTGCTTTCTTTGTAATATTTTCTAACCCCTTTTAAATAAACTTTAAATGGGTTTTTATAGAGATCTATTGGTCGTGGGTCAAATGTATTCATGCTAGGCTAATAAGATGAAGGATAGGAACCAAAAGGAAATAACTATTAGAGCTCAAAATGTAATTAGACAAGAGCATCAAAATAAGACACCCTAGTGTCTAGCATTATATTCTAAGTTGGGTGCTCCTATCCTACAAGAACATGACCTAGGGGGATGGAATTTTCATGGTAAATGTAGTCTGGCTAAGCTAGAATCAAGTTTCAAAAGTCTACAGATGACTGGGAATAAGCAAAAAGGTGTCTAGAAGGGTCATGAGAGCATGCAATAGGGACCTATGGGTTGGGTGTGATAAACCACACTCAAGCTACCAATTTTGACATTTTATATGACTACATTTTCCCCCCTCCCTTTATTTTAGTGATGCAATAAAGTGAAATACTAGGATAAAGGAAAAGTATAAAGCGTACCTGAGCTTACCTGCAAGGGTGAAGCTCATGAAGTTGTGTGATGCTAGATGTGCATAGAGAGAGCACATTATGAAGTATAAATTTAAAAAAAATAGGATTAGATTAGTTCTTACTAGACATGCTATGTCTAAAGTAAAAATGTATGAAAAGTTGGGTAAAAGAGAGAGGAAGAGAAAGGAATGAATAAACCTCATCGAGTACATGAATCAATACAAAACATATTGTAATGCTCAATGATGATGGGTATGTATTGAATGATATTGTACCAAGAGTAATATCATAAATACATATGAGTGCTCAATTCCCTAAGAGTGGCTTAAGAATACAAAGGCTAGCCCTTTGGCTCCATCATCACCCGCTAAGTGAAGCTATATGATCATGCATATGTTAATCGATGTTTGGACTGTGTATTCAATTCCTCTAAGTAGGTGGCTCAAGAACACAAAGGCTAGCTAGTCCTTTGGCTCTATCATTGCCTCATGAAGTGAAGCTATGAACTGATACTGGTATGAATATGTGTTGTATGAGATCGTTTCTGAAGCCCATGAATGTTTTATAATTTGATAATGTGGCATGGATAGTTGAATGTGTGATGGAAACTAGGCCACTCTTGGCCACTTAGAAAAGGTGGAGATTAGGCTTATATGAAAACCACTTCAAAACTTGGCAATAGGATTATATGAAAGCCATTCAGGAATGATGTTAACCACCTGTAGATGGAATAAGGCATGCAACTATTGAGAATACCTAGGTAACGCCATAAACTATAAAGAAGAGAAAGAAAATGTTTCATGCACTTTACCCCCAATCAGTAGTGTCTATAACATAGATTCTAATCTAGAAGTCATACCAACTACCAAATCTATAATTAGAAGTGAGATCCATCATGTTATGCATGATGCCCCTATATCTAGATTCTCTAAGAAAAATTATACTAAAACTATTGATTTTAAACTAAACTATTGCTAAAAAATTGTAACTAGTCTTACCTTTCTGTCTATTTCTAGAAAATCTAGTTTTTTGTTATTTGGATAGGAGGACCAAAATAGGACATTTTATTGTTCAGTGTTGTAGTCCCAAACTTGGCACTCTTGTCCTGTGTTGATTCTAAAAATTATCTTGTAATTGTCACTGTCTATCTAGTTTGTTCTACCTAGTTTGAAGTCTGAATATTGTTCTAGGTGTTCTAAATACTATTTTTTGATCGGTTAGAAGCTCTAATCTCTATGAAAAAAACCCTTATTTGTTTCCCCCTCTTTTGAGAGTAAGAATGAAGATCTTGTAATGACTTCCCTTAGAATAAATAGTCATTTAAGTGTTATGCTATGAAAATATATGATATATCGATGATAATTGAAAAGATGTCTCAAGATATAGCATAGTTTGTAATAGAGATTATTAGATCAATAGGGGTATGCCTAGATAAATATAATAGTGTAATAGCATGTGCAATATAGTAAACTATAACTAGAGTCTAGTTAGTTGTTAGTTGTTAGTTGTTAGTTGTTAGTTGTTAGTTGTTAGTTCTTAGTTCTTAGTTCTTAGTTCTTAGTTCTTAGTTCTTAGTTCTTAGTTCTTAGTTCTTAGTTCTTAGTTCTTAGTTGGTAGTTGTTAGTTTTTAGTTGTTAGTTGTTAGTTGTTAGTTGTTAGTTGTTAGTTGTTAGTTGTTAGTTGTTAGTTGTTAGTTATTAGTTTTTAGTTTTTAAAGAGGGATGGATCAAGATGTCCATCATGGCATCCAAAAAATTAAGAGAATGCATGATATGGATCATGGCATTGCAAATAATTGAAAAGCAAATAAGCAACAAGCATGTAAGGCAAGAATAAAGAAGAATATAAGAGTGGCCAAGGGGCCAAACAAATAAGAGACATGGGCACATGTCACTCAAACTAGAAAGCAAGCATACAAGGCATATTTAAATGCGATATACACATATAATTGAAACAAGAAAGGTTGGTATGAGAGCCACAATCACATACAAGAGTACAATTAAAGGATATTGAAAAATTTCCTAAGGCACACACAAGAGACAAAATAGGAATTAAGAAATGCAATCGTATCTAGCTACATAAAGTAGGGAAGGAAAGCATGTAATATGCTATAAATATAATCTCATCTAACTAATCAAAGAAATAATTGAAAGTATGTAAAAGATGTAGTACAATACTAGGTATATGCTAATAAATACACAAGTGATATAGACTAGTGAGTGTCGATAGAGTAATCTATGTAAACTAGTAAGTAATGTACATCATCATGATAACTAGAGTGTGTGGTGTGGCAATGACAAAACCTGGATGGTGTAGTCATATAGAATATGCCCCTAGTGGAAAGGTATATCGATGTATGTCTCAAATGTAGAAGTAGGATGTCCCCTCAATGGGTAGAGTGAAGCAATCAAGGATCTAGATGTCACTGTACACACTCAAAGAAGATCAAGTGAAGCATGGTAATGTAGATAAATTGACAAATACTAGCATAGAATAACAAATGTAAGTCTAGCATGGTAGTTGAAATATAAATCATAGATAATGCATATGATTGAAATGTTTTTGTGTTTTTGTTCTGATTTGAATGTTTTTAGATTTTTTGAAATATTTAGATGTTTTTAGATTTTTAAGTTATTTGAATGTTTTTGTATTTTTGGAATATATGAATGTTTTTGGATTTTTTATATAAGCTATGTACAATCAATCATAAGAAGACTATGTACAAGAAATTGAAAAGAAGCTCTGTACATGTAAGGCTAAGAAGAGATGATACTAACCGGTGAGTCTCATGAGAGACTCCCTATCATGGTGTCCTATATAAAATAAAGGAATCATACATGATTGTGAAGTATGAGGGAATGGCTATGAATATGACTCTAAATATTTAGATTCATTGTCAGTATCTTAAAAATCATAATAACCTATATTTTTCCACTCATCATTATCATCTTGATTTTGAACCAATGGAATGCTAGTGTTAACTTTTGTTGTATCTAGATATTTTCCTTTGATAAATTATGTATGTGAATTATTTTCCTTATGATGTTAAATAAATCCCAAACCTTGGTAACAAACATTATCAACTGCTAGAAGAGGATTAGTGATGCCTTGATCATGCTTGCCCAACCCTTGACCTTGATAGTCAAACTATTGTAGATATTTTTTACCAAACCCAGACTGCTTTAAAATTTGAGCCTCATTTTGGAGAGGTAGATTTGCATCTTTTTCATGATTTACCTATATTTTTGGTACTATTTATTTCTCTAATTTTGCTTTTTAATCCTTTTGTTGTTTTGAGTTATGCTTTGGTAACCACTTTTGTATTGTTTCTAAATTTGACCCTTTGTGAATGTGTTCCTATGTCACTATGGATTTCTTGACTAATTTAACTTGTATAGGATCCTCATTACCAATTATCTATTGTATATGTGTTTTTAATTCCAAACATGAATCTATGTGATGCCCATACAATCTATGATATGCACAATAATATCTAGATATTCTTACTGGATGTATAGGAGGTAGTTTGATCAACTTAGATTTAATCATTTCTCTTAGTCCTCATTTGAACTCTTATTTAATATTTTAATGCTTTTTGAATCACTAGTTTTAGATTTACTTTATTGTGATTTTTTATTTTGATATGTAACATTGTTTACAACCCATTGACTAGGTGAAAGTGCATATACATGATTGGTACTAGGATGCTTTTGAGGCTTTTATATTATAATATGATTTTCCAATATTGTGATCTTTTCATGTAATAGCTAATTTTGCACTTGTAAATTTGAAATTAACTAGCTCATATTGGTGATTTGATCCCTTAGTGTTTCATAAGTGCAAATCCTAGTTGCTTCCAATTGAACATGTAAGCACATATGTTGAAGAGGACTTGAAGAAGCTATAGGCTAAATGTATGCATTAGGAACAATATTATAGTATGCCTCACCTTTTGTAGGAGTGATAGCATGGACCTATTTAGATGGAAATTAGTTATCACCCTCTTGGGGGAGAGGAGGAGAAGGAAATTCTTTCATGTTCATAGCATATGACATTAAAACTTGACAGGTGGTTGTTAACTTATTCAATGAATCCTCTAAGTATGTAAGAATTTTATTCCTTATTGAATTACACATAATAGAGAGATAGCATGTTAAATAATTAATTAGAGTTATAAATTGTATATCAATATGATTATAAAGAATATTCCACATGATAGATAGCAAACAAGGGATAGAGAGCATAGAATTTTCCACTAATGCATAAAAAACTTTGACTTGTAACATAATATTTCTAACATGTTTAGCAAAATAGAGTTAGAAATTATTCTGCATTAGAGAGAGATAATATGCAAAAGAAATATTTAAATCTTATACATTTTTAGCAATAAATTTTGTAATATCATCCCTTATTGTAAAAAGTAAGCATGAGAGGGAAAGAATGAAGCTTTGCATTAACATATAGTAAACTTCATCATTCATGTACATGATAGGACTGAGTATGGTCTCGTTATTGTTTGTAAGAAATGAAATAAATATGTGTAAATAAGTGAGATCCATTTTTGTTTTTATGTGGAATCTGATTTTAGATGTAAGGTGATACCTCAAGCAAACAAAGGGACCTAACGGACCTAGTATATACAACTAGGGTTTGAAGGAAATGATATATATATATATATATATATATATATATAATTATTAAGGAATTTTAAAAATTAATGTGAATTTTTTATTTAAATACGTAGGTAAAAAAATTAGAAAATATTGAAAAAATTCTAATTTAAATAGACTTAGTAAATTCAACTAGGGTTTGAAAGAAAATGATTTTTTTTAAATTACCATGGAATTTTAAAATAAAATGTGAATTTATGATTTAAATATGCAAGTAAAAACTTAGAAAAATATTGGAAAAATCAAGAAGGAATTTTTCATAGGGTTTTTATGCACGAATGAAATAAGTCAGGTTCACCAAATGATTTAATAGTTTTGGGAATATTAGAGTCTTATTCCTAATTTAGTTAAGGGTCTAGAATAAATAAATTAGTAAATAATATTTCAATAATTATAGTACTAATTTTTATAATTTATTTGACTTTTATAGCTTTCTAAAAATAGTAATGAGAGAAGAGAAATACAACTTAGATTAAAATTGGACTGAGATAGTTAAAATTGGATATGCAAGATTGGGATAGTGTTGTGAACCTGGATCTAGATTTCATTTTATGAAAGGATAGGAACATCAAAATAAGACACCCTAGGGTCTTGCGTTATAGTCCTCTTTTATCACTATTGTCTAAACTACTCACAGAGACCTAAGTTTTTTGGGTTTTGTTCATTATCCCTGTGTGAGCCTACCTATGAAATATTGACTATTAAAAGTCTATAAAACTCCTTGTAGAGCTGATTTAATCTTCAAACCCTAGACTTCATTGTACTTTGATAAATCTTGAGAAAGAAGGGGGGTCAGTGTGTGTAAGATGCATTGAACGTGTATCCATACCCCTTGTATGGGTATGTTGCCTACATACCAATACTTCAAAGAGGGATCAAGCCATATGTAGTTTTCCCACTTGAAGTGTTTTATGCAATAGTGTTATGTGGATGCCAAAAAAGGCTAAATTGGGTGTGATTGAGGTGGATTGGGATTGGTGTGAGGATTTGGATATGCTTATAGCTATATTGATGGCTATATGTAGAAAATAGGCAAATTTTCCTTAGTGGTTTTACTTATATTCTTGCTTGCTTTGTAATATTTGTTAACCCCTTATAAATGAACTTTGAAAGGGATTTTATAAATATCTATTGGTCATGGGTCAAATGTATTCACATTAGGCTAAAAAGATGAAGGATATAAATTGAAAGGAAATAACTATTGGAGTTCAAAATATAATTGGATAGGAGTGCCAAAATAGGACACCCTAGGGTCTGATGTTATAGTCTAAGTTAGGCACTCCTATCCTATAGGTGCAAGACCTAAGGGAATGGAATTATCACAAGAAATGAAGCTTAGCTAAGCTAGAATTAGGTTTCAAAAGTCTACAGATAACTGAGTATAAGTAAAAAGGTGTCTAGAAGGGTCATGAGAGCATGCAAGAGGGACCTATACATTGGGTGTCACAAGCCACACTCAAGCTACCAATTTTGACATTTTATATGACTATAGACACTAACCCTTATACACTAAGCCTGTGCATGGGGATGAATTCCATGTCACGTGTTATCTTGGAGGGGCTAAAAAACAAGCAAATACATAATACAATTAATTAACCAATATAATTATTTGTGTGTGATGGGCATGATATGACAAATTATTTATGAGACAACACACACACACACACACAAATAGGTATATACAAAAATTATTTTCACAATAAATTTTCTATACAAAATATAATGATATACCAAAAATATAATGAAAACTAAGATAAACTGAAAAAATGGTACCCCTCCTTGCAATAAAAAAGGTTATAAATCTAATTGGGGTGCCTAAATATTTAAGGGTCCTACAATAAAAGGGTTATTAGTTTAAATTTCTATATTCCCTTGAGTCCATGCAAAACTATGAGTGCACAGAGCAAAATTGTGACTAAAATGAACAATATCACAACTAGACTAATAAAACTATTAATCACAAGTCATGACTTTGTAAGATGTTAATAAATAATTATAGCTAGATAATAATACTATGACTATCTAACAATATAACTACTCAAATTGACAAAATCATAACTATCAATAGATCGCAATCTGTGATATTGCAGAAAATAACAAAAAATAAAATACATCGTAAGTGCTTAATTCTATAATAAACTATAGGGAAGATAATTATAAATAATTTTTATAGGACACCCTAGGGTCTGACGTTATAGTCTAAGTTAGGCACTCCTATCCTATAGGTACAAGACCTAAGGGAATGGAATTATCACAAGAAATGCAGCTTAGCTAAGCTAGAATTAGGTTTCAAAAGTCTACAGATAACTGAGTATAAGTAAAAAGGTGTCTAGAAGGGTCATGAGAGCATGCAAGAGGGACCTATACATTGGGTGTCACAAGCCACACTCAAGCTACCAATTTTGACATTTTATATGACTACAGACACTAACCCTTATACACTAAGCCCGTGCATGGGGATGAATTCCATGTCACGTGTTATCTTGGAGGGGCTAAAAAACAAGCAAATACATAATACAATTAATTAACCAATATAATTATTTGTGTGTGATGGCATGATATGACAAATTATTTATGAGACAACACACACACACACAAATAGGTATATACAAAAATGATTTTCACAATAAAATTTCTATACAAAATATAATGATATACCAAAAATATAATGAAAACTAAGATAAACTAAAAAAATGGTACCCCTCCTTGCAATAAAAAAGGTTATAAATCTAATCGGGGTGCCTAAATATTTAAGGGTCCTAAAATAAAAGGGTTAGTAGTTTAAATTTCTATATTCCCTTGAGTCCATGCAAAACTATGAGTGCACAGAGCAAAATTGTGACTAAAATGAACAATATCACAACTAGACTAATAAAACTATTAATCACAAGTCATGACTTTGTAAGATGTTAATAAATAATTATAGCTAGATAATAATACTATGACTATCTAACAATATAACTACTCAAATTGACAAAATCATAACTATCAATAGATCGCAATCTGTGATATTACAGAAAATAACAAAAAATAAAATACATCGTAAGTGCTTAATTCTATAATAAACTATAGGGAAGATAATTAAATATAATTTTTATGACAGAATGTTATCTTCTTAAAAATTTAAACCTAATTTTATCCAAAATAAACCTAAGCTATAAAGTCATGACTGCAAATGATAAAGTCACAACTTGTAGGACAAAACTGTGAGTCACAAGTTGTGATGTTGTAGAAGGGGTCAAAATAGTCTATTTGGTGGGGTTTGAGATGTTATGTCCTTCCCTTTCCCCTTGTGATCCCTGAAAATAAAAACCAACACTTGTTAAGGTCTTCCTACAAGTGAGTACTTTTAGACCAAAATATTTAGATGGAATAATGCTTAGGGTTTTGACAAAAAATAGTTTAGCTTGACTCTCAAAATATTATAACCTTTCATACCTAACTTCGAGATGCTTTTGTTGATGACACAAAAATTAAAAGGGGTCAGATTTTTACCAATATAAGGAAATAATATAATATCATGACTATCGACTATAAATCCATAATTACCAGAGCAATCTTGTTACTAAGGAAGTCATGGCTTTGTCAGAGATAATCAAATAAGTCAAGGTCTTTGATTTAATATTTTCTTCCTTATAGCCATAGATCAGAATATCCTTCCAAATAGAGAGAGGGACCTATATAAATATGTATTTAAGTGACGGAAAAGGATAGATGAATAGAATTACCCCCAAACTACCATATTTGATGATATCACAAATGGGTCCTATAATAACATGATTATCAGTATAATACCACAAGATTGAGAGTCATGATTTTGTTGAAAACATGTCAACAACTAGATTCGAGATGGATTTCCTTCCTATCTTGCTCACACAAAATCAAAAATAGGAACTATGTTCTACAAGAAAGGGTGGGTTAGTATAAATAGATGACATAATGATACTTAACTATTATATTTGTCAATATCATGACTAGAATTTGTAATATCACTATTGGCAGGATAAAATCATGACTATCAAAGTCACAATTTTGTCGAAGGCTAAAACCCTACTAAAACCCCTAACTATTAGTGGCTAAATAGTAATATCATAACTCCGTCTACAAAACCATGATTATAATACTGTGACTACTACGTCAAAGTCATGAATTCATTTGTCCGTGTCAAAATTTTGAAAATTTAGACTTAAATCAACGTCTAGTTGGTCCTACAATCACTCAAATCACTTCCAAAAATGGTATTAGACTGAATAAGGGAGGTTCCCCCACTGTGGTCACCAAAATGTGTACCAAATTTTAGATTTATGCAATATTACTATACTTAGCAATAATACCTAAAACTTAATAGCACCAATAGGAATGGATAGAAGAAGTAAATCAAAATAAATAGAACATGCTTACCATCCTTTTTACCTCTTCATGCCTCCATTCTAGGATTTGCACTTGAATGATTTGATATCAAAATTTGAATTATTGGATTGCTTTAGAACTCTTGACAATGGCTTACAATGCTTGTGTGAAGTGGATAATGACTTGGATGAGTGCTATGATAGGGAAATCTAGAACATAAATGCTCTGATTCCAACTTGTCAGGATCTTGCTCCTCAATAAGAGCACATATGATTACCTTGTATAAGCAACTAATCATAGAATTAAACTAGAATTAACAAGTAACTAGAATTCACAAATGACACAGAATATGAGAGACAATACACAATCTTGTATTAATACTCATGCCAGAAGGAAATACAATGAAGATGCCACAATCTTCCACACCTCTTAGATGTACAGATCTCTTTCCCTCAAGAGTTCACTCTCCTACCAAAAATGGTCCCAACACACAACTCAAACACAGAGTTGGTGTTCACCTCCAACCAGTCAATAATAACACTGCTAATACCAAGCACTCAAAAGTGCTTCAAGTAGATCTCCCATGAACTTGCAACAACCTGCAACTCAAATGATCTTACTTACCATGTAGAACTTCCTCCTGATCTTGCAACAACCTGCAGATCACCCTGTTCTTACAATTGGAAGGATCTACCTTGCCTTCCTCTATTGCTCTTCTATGGAACTAGGAGGAACACACCTTACTCTCTTCACTAGCACACTTTACAATACATGCCAATGGGTCTATAAATATATCCCATACTAAACAATAACTTAGACTTCTAATTTACAATAATTAGACACACAGCTCAAGACTCAAAATAGTCTTTTCATGTAAACAATCAGTTCAACAAACTAATTGTTCATGCAACGAGCAGTTATGGAACCGCACAGGTGACCAACATCGGTCCCTGTCTGTCTGGAGATGACCGACGTTGGCCGACTCCTGCTGATGTTAGTTGCCTTCTGCACTGTAGATGATCGACGTCGGTTTTCCTACCAATGCTAGTTTCCCTAGAACTCAGCAACTCCTCCATGTTTGCATTGGTGAAGCTTTTAGTTCCACAACCTGACATGCTAGACTACTTGTATGGATGCTAATGATAGTGGTAAAGTGATGATCGAATGAATTTCTAGATATTTTGGCCATGGCACAAGCATGGCCTTTTATAGGAAAATGGAGGAAATTTTTGGGGAATTTTAAATTATTTAGAAGTCTCTAGTTTAGATACTTATAGAGTCTTAGAGGAGATTCTTTAGTTCTAGAGACTTCTCCAGTAGTTTAGGGGATAATAATGGGATTAGATAAGAATTAATGAGGTTTAGGGCTCATAGGGATGTAGGAATGGCTAGGGTGGTAGAGTGGCTAAGGTGGTAGGTGAATAAATATGAATTTTAAATTATCAAGTTGGTTTAGGGAGTAGGTTAGAAGGTAATATGGTCTATTAGGGTTTTAATATGGGAATAAATTTAATTTAGAATGGTGTAAAGGTTTATGGGATATAGAAATGAGATGGGTATTTTTAGGCTATTGACTAGTTAAGCTAAGAAATATAGGAATTAGACTAAATTATCAATAAATTAGTATAATTAGTGGGGCAAGCATAATTTAGTGCATACACTTATTTTTATTGAATGACTTAGGCTTGACAATTTGATTTTGGTCTTGGTTATCCTTATTGAAAATATTGACAAGACCTTTGGCAATAAGTGCCATTTCTATTTGAACTCCTCTTTTTATGATTTCATCAAAGGAGGTGACACATTGGAGTTGGAGATGAAAATCTATCTTTGGGTTGAGATTATTTGTGATGATAGTGATTATTTTTTTTCAAGGATTGACCAAGGAAAATGACTTGCTAGTGTAATCCATCTTTGTAAGAAGGAAGAGAAACTTTCTCCACATCATTGTTTGGTGTGGCATAATTCTAGCATGGTTAGCTCATATTCTATGTTGTAATAAAAGTGTTTAACAAATATCTTAGATAAATTTTCAAAATTAGTGACTAACCCCTTGGGTAGATGTATAAACCATTCTAGATCTTGACCACCTAAACTGCATGGGAAGAGTTGAAGTAAATAGTTATCACTATAGGAATTTTCTTGGCAAGCCATATAGAATTCAATGATATGAACCCTAGGGTCACCATTATCTTTGTATTTATCAAACTTTGGAGGTTCAAAGTGAGGGGGAAAAGGCACTTTCATCATTTTTATATCAAATGGGTAGGGACACTAATATTTAGATCTAAACTTTTTACATTTGGATTGACTTTATTCTTATAATCCTTAGATTTAGTCCTTCACATTTTGCCATTATTGAACAAATTTTGTGTCCTTGAATGATGAGGATGATTATTGATTTTAATAGGTTTGGGATGACCCTAAGCCCTAATTAGCATTATTTTGTCAATTATTTGTTTGATTGATGGAATTGTTATATTTAGGATTTGAAGGATTCATGATTGAAGGATTGAGATTGGATTGAATATCTAATAACTCTTGGCTTACTATTTGGATATGTTTTGATGTAACAAGAATGTGGTCTTGTTGGGGTTAGTTTTCTAGAACTACTTTCCCTCTATTGTCATGGATGTAAGAAACATGATTTGTATCTTCATTAAGGGACTCAAAGATGACATTATTCTGACCTAAGGAAGTGATAGATTGATTTTGATCATGTTTGGGATGGGTTTTATCCCTCTTACCAATGAGGTGAGGTAAGTATTTAGGATTAAAATATGTAGGTAACTTAACCCCGATCTCTAAGAGGTGTAGTAGGGCTTGATCTTTGTTTATAAGGAGGTAGTCATTGACTTGGGCAGGAGTTAATTTTGGTAGATCATTGGTTTTTGGATCATATTAACTTTGATCAATAACAATATCATTATCATTTACCTCTATAGAGTCCTCTTAATTCTCAAAATGGAAAGGGTCCCTACCAAAACCATCTACTCTATCTTGAAGATTATTCAACTAGGCTTGGAGTCTAGTAACTAGAGACATGATGTAACATGTATGTGTCTGGTTCAAGATGGTTTTGACTTGATTATTTTTAAACTACCATTTTTTTATAGGATGGTAGGAATTTTTGACTATTTTTATTTTGACAAGTTTTGAAATGTTTGGAAAATAAATTTTGGCTTGAAAACAAGTATTTGGTTTTAGTTTTCAAAACTATTTTTTTTAAGATCTTGAACAAAATAAATTGAAAAAAATATTAGTTTAGCATAAGAAGAGTAAAAAAAGCATAAAATATAAACCTAAATTACTCAAGTACATTGCAAGAAAAACACAAGGGTAAAGGGTTTTCTAAGTAGCTTTTGAATGATTTATTAGATCTTATGAATATGTGTTTATCTATTAGCTAAAGTCAGCCTGATATTTCATAGCACTAACTACAGAGGTAAAACCATAATTGTATCTCAATAAAACTAGTTTTAAGGTATGTTGAAAGTGACTTCCTTGGGTAATTTGCTTTTCTTAAGTGTGCCATAAATAAGACAGCTAAAAGGCATCCTATTGACTTAAGGTCTCATAGGCTTATCTAGAGGTATTCTCTATATATCTCTCTCTATGGTGAGGTCCAAGTCCATGGAATAGGGATATTAATAGGCTAGAATGAAAGGATTTAGTCCCATGTGTTCACTTCATCTATAATATTTTAGTAGAGTTATTTGAAAATCTAACCTTAAGAGTGTTATTTTGGGCCTATGTATCAAAGGATGAAACCCCCTCACTTCATGATGCCAATAAAATGGATGACCACTTATCCAATAATAACAAATCCTTCTCATTTTGTATACCCCATTAAAACAAAGGGTGGGTCAAAACATTGGGTGATGAAATCCTAGTCACATAACCCTATAAAGAAAAATAAAAAGTGACTACTCATTTCTGATTTCCAAGATCATTTTGTACAATACAAGCAAAGTGCATATGTGAGATATCTCATGATAAATAAATTATTGTTAGGGTTGATTTTAATTTCTAAGATCACCTTTTATAGTGCAATTAAATATCATACATCACCACAAGCAACACAAACAAGATTTCAAAAATGAAATGGAAGTAAATTAAAATAAGTGGAATTAACTATAATTTTAAAAAAATAAAATGTTAGTAAAGAAAATTAAATAAACATATTTTAGAAAGAAAGTAAAACTATAACTTTAGAAAAAAAAGTTAGTAAAGTTAAAAAAAAATTGATATTGTTGCATCTTTGACTTGTAGTGCTTCAAAAAATAATTAGTAGTTTTAAACAATGTCTT
Organism: Torreya grandis; assembly: GCA_037957365.1. Classification (NCBI taxonomy): domain Eukaryota; kingdom Viridiplantae; phylum Streptophyta; class Pinopsida; order Cupressales; family Taxaceae; genus Torreya; species Torreya grandis. The sequence goes on along the minus strand of JARHVA010000773.1, from coordinate 3,987,344 downwards.
TAACAAGCGAGGAAGTTATAAGTTAGTCAAAATAAAAGAATAAAGGAAAAAAAATAAAATATTCGTAAACAATTTCTCTATTAATTAGATCAATTTCATTTTTAGATAAAATGATTTCCTACTAATAAAAATGATTTCACTACTAAGTAAAAATAGACAAACAATTATAGTAAATCAAAAAAAAACATAGATACAGTTTGTAGCTCTAAGAATCTGAATGGAGCCACTAGGGTTTGGTAGGGGGTACACAGGGTAATAAGCAAATACCTAGTAGGCTAATAGGTTATGGGATGTAATGGGATACTCGTGACCTATAGAGGCTATTTGGTATGTTGGATTGTGTCAGGATCCTCCTTAGAGTACAATTGATTACTTTTGTATAAGCAACTAAACACAGAATTAAACCAGAAGTAATAAGTGCAACAATACCTACATCATTTGCTTCTTTATTTATTTCATGCTGATCTTCTACCAACCAACAATATTTATTTTCAAGCCCTTTCTTTCCATAATTCCAACAGGTTATACCTCCATTTTTTGATTTGAATCTACTGCCTATCTTTGACCTTGATTTCCCTTGCTTGCCCTTCTCTCTTTTCCATCCCCTGCTTTCAACACTTAAAGCATTACCTGATGTTTCCCCTGTGCTTTTCCTACGAATTTCTTTATTCAAGATTACACTAACAACATCATCAAATTTCAAGATATGTGAAGCAGACGCAGTATTACTAACTGCCATTACCAAACTATATCAACTTTCAAATAAAGAGCATAAGAGTAAGAGAGCCTTAATTTCATCATCAAAACCTATTTTGACTAAATTTAATTGATTTACTAATCCATGGAAATCACTAAGATGAATATATACAGATCCACCTTCCTACATTTGAAAATTAAATAGTTGCTTCATAAGAAATACCTTATTCGAAGCTGAGGGTTTTTCATATAAATTTGCCAAAGATTCCATTAACTCTACCATTGTCTTTGCCTGTGATAAGTTGAAAATCACAGACGATGCCAGTCTCAACCTTATAGCGCCAAGAGCCTTTCTATCAAGAACACTCCATTCTTCATCTTGCATATATGTGGGCTTACTTGAAATCCCACCCAATGGTAAGTACAGATCTTTCTGATACATATAATCTTCTATCTGCATCCTCCATAATTGATAATTCTTGCCATTGAATTTATCCATTCTTAGTTTACTTTCTTTTGCCATTACTTTACTCCCACTCAAACAAAAACCCCTGTGAGTGAACTTGTAATCAACGAACACTAACCCACTCTGATGAACCACTTGTTAGTGAACCCCACTCTGATACCAACTGTCAGAATCCTTCTTAGAGTATAATTGATTACTTTTTTATAAGTAACTAAACACGGAATTAAACCAGAAGTAATAAGTAACTAGAAATTAGAAATAGTAAAGAATAGGTGATACGAGAAACAATACAATCTTGTAATCAGAAGGAAATGCAATGAAGAAATCTCACTCTTCCCACACCTCTTGGATGTACAGTAATTCTCCCTCAAGATTTCTCTCTCTCAATCAATTACAACCAACTCAATACCGAGTTATTCCCTCCAATGACAATCAACCCAATGGTTGTTGTTGCCTACCTCCAAGTCCTTATGACAATCAACTCAATGGTTGTTTTGCCTACATGACCCCCGTAGACCTTCTTGATCTTACACCTTGCAGATCTAATTGATCTTGCTTACTCTTATGTTGTAGATCTTCTTGATCTTGCACACAACCTTGGCACACTTGCAGATCTCCTTGATCTTGCTACCCCACAGATCAACTGATCTTGCTCTTCTGCACAAATTACAATACAGCCCCATGGGTCTCTTAAATAGAACCCAAAACAAACAATAATTAGAAATTAAAACTTAAGACTAAAATTAGTCTTTACATGTAAACTAGTTATTCTCCTAAAATTAGAAATGTTGTCTAATTCTGGAAACGCACAGGTGACTGATGTCAGTTCTTGTCTGACCAATGTCGACCGACCATAACTGATGTCGATTACTGTATAGCTGGAGATAACTGATGTCGATCGACCCTAACCAATGTCAGTTGGATCTGACCGATGTCAGTTATTGTGTAACCTAGCAACCTCCACATTTGCACATTCAGTGAAGCTTTTAGCTCCACAACTTAACAATCTCCAACTTAGAGATAAATAGCTGCACCTGTACCTGTACAGCAACATCCTCTAATTTGTTTCTAGCTTGTATCTCCATCTTCAAGTTCAATCTTGAAGACCAACAAAATTTGAATGAAGATTCAACTTCTCCTTTGTTATCAGCTTTGTTAAAATATTTGCAGGGTTCTTATCCATATGGATCTTTTCCAGCTTCAACTGTCCATCCTTCAATACCTGTCTAATGAAGTGGTACCTAAGCTGTATATGTTTGGTTCTTGAATGAAAGGATGAATCCTTTGCCAAATGAATTGTACTTTGACTATCACTGTACAATTTGTAACTCTCTTGCTCCTTTCCCAACTCTTCCATGAACCAAGTCATCCATATCATTTCCTTGCTAGCCACCGTGACTGCAACAACCTTTTACAACTCTAAAATCTAGCTAACCACCATTCCACCAATAGTGAACACATATCCTATGGTGCTTCTCTTGCCATCCAAGTCACCTACCATATCCAAATCTACATACCCATGTAGAGAAGTGTTTGACCCTGCATAGCATAAATACTTGATGTTGGTCCCTCTCAGATATCTGAGAATCCACTGAACTGGTTTCCAGTGCTTCTTTCTTGGATTGGCCATAAACTTACTAATAACTCCCACTACTTGGGCAATATCAGGTCTAGTACATACCAAGTACTCAACCTCATCATGTGATTTAGGACATTGTCCTTTGCTTAACTTGAACTGTCTAGCCATAAGTGTGCTTACTAGTTTTGCATCCTACATATTGAACCTCTCCACTACCTTATTCACATAATCCTCTTGAGACAAAATCAACCTATGATTTTCCCTGTCTCTAAAAATACTCATGCCAAGGATTTTCACTCCTAAATCCTTCATGACAAATGTCTGAGCTAATTTTACCTTTAGCTCAGTAATTCCCTACATGTGTGACCCTGCAACAAGCATATACACTACATACAGTAACAGGATAATGTAGCTACTATTATCCAACCTGGTAAAATAAACACAATGGTCAGATTGACATTGAATAAAGCCATGCTCTATCATAAACCTGTCAAACCTTAAATACCACTGTCTTGGAGCTTACTCAAGACCATATAACCTAGCCTTATGTCTCACTTGTCCATTCTCTCCTTTCTTTAACCTGTAAATCCATTCATTTTTCACTGCTTTCTTTTTGGCTGGAAACTCTACCAAATCCCACGTTTAGTTCTCTATCAAAGAATCAATTTCCTCATTCATGCCTTGCTCCCACTATTTTCTGGATTCTACCTACATTACCTCTTCAAAACTTCCTAGTTTTCCACCATCAGTGAGCAACAAGTAGTATAAAGAAGGGGAATGACGAATTTTAGTCTTACTTACCCTTTTGAACCTCCTCATGGGCATTTGAGACTCATTGACAACTTGCTATCTACCCAAATTTTGTTCTAACAGTGACCGATCCCAGTCATCTCTCGGTCTACACTAGACTGACGTTGGTTCCACCCGACTGACCTGACCGACATCGATTTCCACCTACCTAACATCACCAACTTTGGTCTCCACTAGACCGACGTCAGTTCCTACCTGATCAAAGTTGGTCTCTGCCTGACTGACATTGGTGTATGTGTTTTCCTGTGAGTGATAATTTTTACCCGTGAGTTCATTTTAGATCATAACATTATCCAAATCAACATTGCCCTACTCAAAATTATTTAGCCTCTTGAGCTGATCACTGTCCATTACCTTCTCCTTGAAAACAAAGGCTTTTCAGTTCTTAAATGTGTCAAAAACATCATATTTTCTCTTTATTCAATAGACCCATACCTTTCTTGTAGCATCATCAATGAAAGAAACATAATATTGTGATCCTCCAATAGAAGCTCCCTGAGCTAGTCCCCACACGTCTATGTAAACAAGCTCTAACCTGTGCTTCTTCTTTGTTGACCCAGTTGTGAGAAACCTCACTTTCTCCTATTTCTCAAAAATACAATGCTCACAAAAATTTAGATCTATCAAATCTGAAAGCTTATCTTTTGACTTAAGAACATACATTCCCTTCTCACTCATGTGACCAAGCCTACAGTGCCACATCTTTGCATCTATAGCTGAAGTCGATAAAATAGAAGGAGAATCAGTAATACAAGTAGATAAATAAAATATACCTACTTTCTTACCTCTTGCTAATACAAGTGCACCCTTAGAAACTTTCCAAGATTCTGCTGTGAGAGTTACTATACAACCCTCATCACCCAACTTTCCTGTAGAAATCAGATTCTGCTTCAGAATGGGTACATGCATGACATCCTTCAACACCCATGTGTTGTCATTCTGCAATTTCAGCTACACTTTTTCTTTTCCAACAATTTGACAAGGCTCACCATCCCCTAAATAAACTTTTCCAAAGTCTCCATGGACATAATCATGGAAAAATTCTCTATTTGGGATTGCATGGAAAGAGGCACCCGAATCTAAAACCCAAGATTCTACTTTATCCAAGGAAAATATAAGAGCACTCTATGCAACAATACCTACATCATTTGCTTCTTTATTTCCTTCATGCTGATCTTCTACCAACCAATAATCTTTCTTTGCATGCCCTTTTTTTTCACAATTCCAACAGGTTATACCTCCATTTTTGGATTTGGATCTACTGCCTATCTTTGACCTTGATTTCCCTTGTTTTCCCTTCTCTCTTTGCCATCTCCTGCTTTCAACACTTAAAGCATTACCTGATGTTTCTCCTGTGCTTTTCCTACACATTTTTTCATTCAAGATTACACTAACAACATCATCAAATTTCAAGATATTTGAAGCAAATGCAGTACTACTAACTGCCATTACCAAACTATCTCAACTTTCAAGTAAAGAGCATAAGAGTAAGAGAGCCTTAATTTCATCATCAAAACCTATTTTGACTGAATTTAACTGATTTACTAATTCATGGAAATCACTAAGATGACTATATACAGATCCACCTTCCTGCATTTGAAAATTAAATAGTTTCTTCATAAGAAATACCTTATTCGAAGCTGAGGGTTTTTCATATAAATTTTCCAAAGATTCCATTAACTCTACCATTGTCTTTGCATGTGATAAGTTGGAAACATAGACGATGCCAGGCTCAGCCTTATAGCGCCAAGAGCCTTTCTATCAAGAACACTCCATTCTTCATCTTGCATATATGTGGGCTTACTTGAAATCCCACCCAATGGTAAGTACAGATCTTAATGATACAGATAATCTTCTATCTGCATCCTCCATAATTGATAATTCTTACCATTGAATTTATCCATTCTTAGTTTACTTTCTTTTGCCATTGCTTTACTCCCACTCAAACAAAAACCCTTGTGAGTGAACTTGTAATCAACAAACACTAACCCACTCTGATGAACCACTTGTTAGTGAACCCCGCTCTGATACCAACTGTCAGGATCCTCCTTAGAGTATAATTGATTACTTTTGTATAAGCAACTAAACACAGAATTAAACCAGAAGTAATAAGTAACTAGAAATCAGAAATAACAAAGAATAGGTGATACGAGAAATAATACAATCTTGTATTACACTCTTCCAAAAAGAAATACAATGAAGAAATCTCACTCTTCCCACACCTCTTGGATGTATAGTAATTCTCTCTCAATATTTCTCTCTCAATCAATTACAACCAACTCAATACCGAGTTGTTCCCTCCAATGACAATCAACCCAATGGTTGTTGTTGCCTACCTCCAAGTCCTTGTGACAATCAACTCAATGGTTGTTTTGCCTACAGGACCCCAGTAGACCTTCTTGATCTTGCACCTTGCAGATCTAATTGATCTTGCTTACTCTTGTGTTACAGATCTTCTTGATCTTGCACACAACCTTGGCACACTTGCAGATCTCCTTGATCTTGCTACCCCACAAATTAACTGATCTTGCTCTTCTACACAAATTACAATATAGCCCCATGGGTCTCTTAAATAGAACCCAAAACAAAAAATAATTAGAAACATAGACTTAAGACTAAAATTAGTCTTTACATGCAAACTAGTTGTTCTCCTAAAATTAGAAACACTATCTAATTCTAGAAATGCACAGGTGATCGATGCCAGCTGACCATAACCAATGCTAGTGTTTCTACTCATTTTCACTTTTTACATTCAGAACAAATAAGAAACTAAAGATAATGGTCAGGGGTTAGATGATACCCAGATTAAGTTGTGCACCGTATCCAGACGATTGAAGGAGCTCCTCTTTGGCTGTGGAGGAAGACACCTGTAGAGAGAATAAGACTCAAACAAAGAAAATGTTAGATAGATATATGATGGACTGCCAAGCACATGCTCAGTCTTAGAAGTGTAAAAGCTACCTTAGGGGATGACAGTCCACTAGTTGATAAAAAGAATGTCAGATAAAGAGAAATAATGAAATACTTAAAGAAAGAGAAATAGATAACGCATATCTGATTCCTGCTGTTAGTCTTCCACAGTCACTGATGTTGGTTGTTCTGTCAGTGTCGGTTGGTCAAGGTTGCCGACGTTGGTTATACTGTCGACGTTGGTAGGGGCAATGGTCCTTGGATGGGTCTCAGGGTTTTGTCTGTGATTGACAGAGGGAATCTGTGGGTTTAAAAGGTCTGTGCAGGGTTGTAGGGAGATGAATAAGGCCCGCAGAAGGACAAAGGTAGAGGCTAGGTTGTCAAAAATGGTAAGGGTGAGAGGAAGGCTTTTCATCATCTCTAAGGAGAAAGCCAGGTCTGGTTGAAGGTCAGGTCTGGTTTAGTTGATAGTATTTAGAAATAGTAAATAGAAACTAATTACTAATACTTTCTAAATTACTAAAATGAAAGGGAAAAAGAAATACTTAGCTCTTGTGAGATGAAGAACCAAGGTGTTGAACACTTTTACCTATTGTTTCTTGATGCTAAAGACCTCGTGCAATATTCCAATTCAATCAGGAGTCATTTGCATATAGTCTCTATGGCCAAAGAAGCGTTAGTTAAAGTCTGATGCCTGGTGATGTCTCAGAGTCTGAGAGGAAGAGAGAGAGCTAGATCTGAGTGAGAGAGAAGTCAATTCGAGAGTCCAAGAGCCCATAACTCGACATTAGAAGTTGGTTTATGTAATCGACGTTGGTGGTTCCATCGGCATCAACTGACAGTTGACTGACGTCAGCGGGTGCAGAATGGGTAAAAGGGGCTATTTTTAGCCCTTTGCCCGTTCTTCATCCACCAAGTGCACTTGTCATTGGTGAACGGTCAAATGGTGGGGTTATTAAGCATGAAGGTTAGTTAGGAGGTTAGGAAGGAGTGAGAATAGGTCTTAGGTGAGTCATAGGGTGAGAAATGGTCTAAGGGATGAGGTGTCCAAGGTGAGGTGTCCATGGTGAGGTGTCCACGGTGAGGTGTCTAAAGAGGATGATTAATTTAAAATAAGTTTTTTAAAGTAATAAAGTGTAGGTTAGGCATGTTAAAGTTAGAAAGGGACCAAGGGGGGGTTGACACTATTTTGGTGTCTACAGCTAGTTATTTTATAGCTAGAGATAACCAATGTCGGTCGACCCTAACCAATGTCGGTTGGCTCTAACTGATGTTAGTTACTATGTAACCTAGTAACCTCCACATTTGCACATTCAGTGAAGCTTTTAGCTCCACAACTTAACAATCTCTCACTTGGAGATAAATAGCTGCACATGTACCTATACTTGTACAGAAACATCCTCTAATTTATTTCTAGCTTGTATCTCCATCTTCAAGTTCAATCTTGAAGACCAACAAAATTTGAATGAAGATTCAACTTCTCCTTTGTTAACATATCCGTAGGGTTCTTATCTGTATGGATCTTTTTCAGCTTCAACTGTCCATCCTTCAATACCTGTCTAATGAAGTGGTACCTAAGCTGTATATGTTTGGTTCTTGAATGAAAGGTTGAATCCTTTGCCAAATGAATTAAACTTTGACTATCACTGTATAATCTACAACTCTCTTGCTCCTTTCCCAACTCTTCCATGAACCAAGTCATCCATATCATTTTCTTGCTAGCCACTGTGACTACAACAACCTTCTGTAACTCTGAAATCTAGCTAACCGCCATTCCACCAATAGTGAACACATATCCTATGGTGCTTCTCCTACCATCCAAGTCACCTACCATATCCGAATATACATACCCATGTAGAGAAGTGTTTGACCCTGCATAGCATAAATACCTATTGCTGGTCCCTCTCAGATATCTGAGAATCCACTGAACTGCTTTCCAGTGCTTCTTTCCTGGATTGGCCATAAACTTGCTGACAACTCCCACTGCTTGGGCAATATCAGGTCTAGTACATACCAAGTACTCAACCTCATCATGTGATTCAGGATACTATTCTTTGCTTAACTTGAACTGTCTAGCCATAGGTGTGCTTACCAGTTTTGCATCCTGTATATTGAACCTCTCCACTACCTTATTTACATAATTCTCTTGAGACAAAATCAACCTATGATTTTATCTGTCTCTAAAAATACTCATGCCAATGATTTTCACTCCTAAATATTTCATGACAAATTTTTGAGCTAATTTTACCTTTAGCTCAGTAATTCCTTGCATGTGTGACCCTGCAACAAGCATATACACTACATACAATAACAGGATAATGTAGCTACTATTATCCAACCTGGTAAAATAAACACAAAGGTTAGATTGACATTGAATAAAGCCATGCTCTGTCATAAACCTGTCAAACCTTAAATACCATTGTCTTGGAGCTTACTCAAGACCATATAACCTAGCCTTGTGTCTCACTTGTCCATTCTCTCCTTTCTTTAACCTGTAAATCCATTCATTTTTCAATGCTTTCTTTCTGGCTGGCAACTCTACCAAATCTCATGTTTGGTTCTCTATCAAAGAATCAATTTCCTCATTCATGCCATGCTCCCACTATTTTCTGAATTCTACCTACATTGCCTCTTCAAAACTTCTTAGTTTTCCACCATCAGTGAGCAACAAGTAGTATAAAGAAGGGGAATAACGAATTTTAGGCTTACTTACCCTTTCGAACCTCCTCATGGGCATTTGAGACTCATTGACAACTTGCTATCTACCCAAATTTTGTTCTAACAGTGACCGATCCCAATCATCTCTCAGTCTACACCAAGCCAACATTGGCTCCACTCGATTGACCTAACTGACGTTGGTTTCCACCTGCCTGACATCACTGACTTTGGTCTCCACTAGACTGATGTCGGTTCCTGCCTGATCGATGTTAGTCTCTACCTGACTGATGTCGGTGTCTATGTTTTCCTGTGAGTGATGATTTTTACCTGTGAGCTCATTTTGGATCATAACATTGTCTAAATCAACATTGCCCTGCTCAAAATTATTCAACCTCTTGAGTTGATCACTGTCCATCACCTTCTCCTTGAAAACCAAGGCTTTTCAGTTCTTAAATGTGTCAAAAACATTAGATTTCTTCTTTATGCAATAGACCCATACCTTTCTTGTAGCATCATCAATGAAAGAAACATAATACTGTGATCCTCCAATAGAAGTTCCCTGAGCTAGTCCCCCCACGTCTACGTAAACAAGCTCCAACTTTTGCTTCTTCTTTGTTGACCCAATTGTGAGAAACCTCACTTTCTCTTGTTTTCCAAAAATACAATGCTCACATAAATCTAGATTTATCAAATCTAAAAGCTTACCTTTTGACTTAAGAACATGCATTCCCTTTTCACTCATGTGACCAAGCCTACAGTGCCACATCTTTGCATCTATAGCTGAAGTAGATAAAATAGAAGAAGAATCAGTAATACAAGTAGATAGATAAAGTGTACCTACTTTTTTACCTCTTGCTAATACAAGTTCACCCTTAGAAACTTTCCAAGATTTTGTTGTGAGAGTTACTATACAACCCTCATCACCCAACTTTCCTGTAGAAATTAGATTCCGCTTCAGGATGGGTATATGCATGACATCCTTCAACACCCATGTGTTGTCATTCTACAATTTCAGCTGCACTTTTCCTTTTCCAACAATTTGACAAGGCTCACCATCCCCTAAATAAACTTTTCCAAAGTCTCCATGGACATAATCATGGAAAAATTCTCTATTTGGGGTTGCATGGAAAGAGGCACCTGAATCTAAAACCCAAGATTCTACTTTATCCAAGGAAAATATAAGAGCACTCTATGTAACAATACCTGCATCATTTACTTCTTTATTTCCTTCATGTTGATCTTCTACCAACCAACAATCTTTCTTTGCATGCCCTTTCTTTCCACAATTTCAGCAGGTTATACCTCCTTTTCTGGATTTGGATCTACTGCCTATCTTTGACCTTGATTTCCCTTGCTTACCCTTCTCTCTTTGCCATCCCCTGCTTTCAACACTTAAAGCATTACCTGATGTTTCCCCTGTGCTTTTCCTATGAATTTCTTCATTCAAGATTATACTAACAACATCATCAACTTTCAAGATATTTGAAGCAGACACATTATTACTAGCTGCCATTACCAAACTATCTCAACTTTCAGGTAAAGAGCATAAGAGTAAGAGAGCCTTAATTTTATCATCAAAAACTATTTTGACTGAATTTAACTGATTTACTAATCCATGGAAATCACTAAGATGACTATATACAGATCCACCTTCCTGCATTTGCAAATTAAATAGTTGCTTCATAAGAAATACCTTATTCGAAGCTGAGGGTTTTTCATATAAATTTGCCAAAGATTCCATTAACTCTACCATTGTCTTTGCCTATGATAAGTTGGAAATCACAAACGATGCCAGACTCAGCCTTATAGCACCAAGAGCCTTTCTATCAAGAACACTCCATTCTTCATCTTGTATTTATGTGGGCTTACTTGAAATCCCACCCAATGGTAAGTACAAATCTTTTTGATACAGATAATCTTCTATCTGCATCTTCCATAATTGATAATTCTTGCCATTGAATTTCTCCATACTTAGTTTACTTTCTTCTGCCATTACTTTACTCCCACTCAAATAGAAACCCCTGTGAGTGAACCTGTAATCAACAAACACTAACCCGCTCTGATGAACCAATTGTTAATGAACCTCACTCTGATACCAACTGTCAAGATCCTCCTTAGAGTACAATTGATTACTTTTGTATAAGCAACTAAACACAAAATTAAACCAGAAGTAATAAGTAACTAGAAATCAGAAATAGCAAAGAATAGGTGATACGAGAAACAATACAATCTTGTATTACACTCTTCCAAAAAGAAATATAATGATTAAATCTCACTCTTTCCACACCTCTTGGATGTACAGTAATTCTCCCTCAAGAGTTCTCTCTCTCAATCAATTACAACCAACTCAATACCGAGTTGTTCCCTCTAGTGAAAATCAACCCAATGGTTGTTGTTGCCTACCTCCAAGTCCTTGTGACAATCAACTCAATGGTTGTTTTGCCTACATGACCCCCACAGACCTTCTTGATCTTGCACCTTGCAGATCTAATTGATCTTGCTTACTCTTGTGTTGCAGATCTTCTTGATCTTGCACACAACCTTGGCACACTTGCAGATCTCCTTGATCTTGCTACCCCACAGATCAACTGATCTTGCTCTTCTGCACAAATTACAATACAACCCCATGGGTCTCTTAAATAGAACCCAAAACAAACAATAATTAGAAATTCAAACTTAAGACTAAAATTAGTCTTTACATGCGAACTAGTTATTCTCCTAAAATTAGAAATGTTGTCTAATTCTGGAAATTCACAGGTGATCGATGTCGGTTCCTATATGATCGATGTCGGTCGACCATAACTAATGTCAATTACTATATAGCTAGAGATAACTGATGTCGGTCAACCCTAACCAATGTCAGTTGGATCTGACTGATGTCGGTTATTGTCTAACCTAGCAACCTCCACATTTGCACATTCAGTGAAGCTTTTAGCTCCACAACTTAACAGATTGCACCAAACTCTAGGTAGACTCATAAACCAAGTTAGGGCTAGCATGATCAAGTGCACCAAGGATGTAGGTATCTCCAATAGGTATAACCACAGTAAAGCAAGAAATAAGGGGGTAACATTTAGTGCATAAAGAATGAGAAAGTAAGCTATTTTAACAAGATAACACTACCAAATATGAAATTCATTTCAGAAACATGCGATCCTATGAATTGAAATATTATTTCAAAAAGGAAATGAGATTTTCAATAGAGAGAGAGAGAGAGAGATAGGGAGAGCATACAATTTTAGAAACCTAAGTTAATGCCTTTGTCCAAATGAAACTATCTCTATCATGTGAATGAATGACGAAAAGCCATTTTAACCAAACTAATTAAGCTAAATGAACACAAGATAATATACCAAGTAGGATAATGATTCAAAATCAAGAAATATTACCCAATGAAAAACATTTTCAAAGGGGAAAGATGTTTTCAGGGTTAAGAGTATGCATACAATTTAAAATCTACTCTAAGCATGTACACAACAAGCTAAAGTAGCACACAAATAGTAATCCCTAGTAAAATACTACAATTCAACAATGGAATTTCACTTTACATAACAAAGTTCCCTCAAATCAAACTCAAAAATATTATACATATGTTATACCAACCAAGAATCCATGTTTGAGACAGTAATGGAGGAAGACATGGTTGTAGTGTAAAACCAAGTCTAAACTAATATACTACCTTAAAACCACACAAAAGTAATGAAAATGATAATTGAAATGATAAAAAAGAACATTACTTGTACTTATCAGATAAGGATGATGATGGAAGAAGTTGATGGCATAATCCATGGGTGAGAGTGTAAATGTTATGTAATCCACATCCAAATCCAACTCTAACTCCAACACCTACATAAAAGGGACACAAGTGATATCAAATCATATTGTACAATCTAGAATGACATTCACTAGAGTATCAATCCTAGTGTTCTCCCCATGAGGGTTATGGGTAACCTGGACATCCTCAAAGGAGGAGAGCAAATTGTGTGCCACCTTAAAGAGTGGGAGCAACTCAAAGCTAAGGATGGACTAAGCACCAGTGAGCTAAGACATGGCTAAGAGTGAGTCAAAATAACAACTACACATGGTGCATACCTATCACATGAGTTTTGGTCAAGGCACCAATGATTACATGATATTCAGTGATGTTATTCATCTCATTGATAAAGAGGTAACTATTTATAACAACTTGAAATATTATGGGTCAACAATAATCCAAGTGGCAGTAGTAGATCATGGGTTGCCTCAACTATCACCATCAATATGAGTCACCACTAAGAGGTGCACTATGATGGGCATCAAGGATAAAAAGGATGATATGTAAGGATTATCTTGACATATATCAAGATAAATGAGTTGCACAATGGAGATAAAGAACACAATCAAGTCACAATCGAGGAATAAAGATCAACACTAATTGTGGGATGAGGTGACAAAGAGCGATAGGATGTCCATGAAGAGATGAATACTAATAGGTAAAGACTAGAGCAAGTTTTGGAGTAACCATAATCATGATTCCACACCTACAAAAACCATAATGAAAGAGGAAGAGGGATTCAGTAGGGATCGGCTATGAATGAGCCGATAAACTTCTGGATGAAAGAAGTAGAGAGATCAACTTATATCCTAAGGTGTATCCATCAAAAAGTATGCAAGCCTAATAGGCCAGAGGGCTTGGGGGTCCAAGAGATTGTAATGGTCCCAAAATAGACCCAAGGAGGCCTTAGAGAGAGAAATGGACTTTACCATTACCTCTGGAAAGGGGAAAAACCCTTAAGATGAAGGTTTTGTGGTTCCACATGTAATGATATAATGAAATGAGGGCCAAGAAAAGGAAAAAATAAGGATGATATCCCAAGCCACAGCCTACCTAAGAAAATTCATAGCCTAAACCACTATTAAGCCATTAAACCCATGTCTTAGCCTATTGTTAGGCTATAGACTAGCCCAAAAACTCATGGCCTAGGCCAGAAAGGGCCAAAAATAGGCCTGGGGAGCTCAGGGAGCCTAAAAGGGCCCAAAACTTACCTAAAAAGGAATGAAAGGGGGGAAATAATAAAAACATGTTGGTTGAACACATTTATCTCATTACACCATGTTCATGATTGATCTAATGTCATGTTACTTTGTTGTGCATATGCAAGGTGGCGTTAGGGTGTTAGAGGCAGGAAAGGCACCTCAATCGATAAATTTATCATCATTTTGTAGTGGCCAACCATGAGAGAGTGTCTTAATGCCAACCATAATGGGAAGTGAAAAGGGGTGGTAGGATGCCCATGAAAGATGAAGACCATTTAGGGAAGGTTAGAGCAAGTCTTAAGTAACCACAACTAATAACCCATACCACCTATAGGAACTATGGAGAAGAATGAAGGGAGTCATTAAAGGGTTAACTGTAAACAAGCAGTACCATGACCAACTAAAAGAATAAAAAGGATTTTCTTTTATTATAAGGTACATTCAAGGAGGAGTACACAATCCAAATAGCCACAAATACCCTCAAGTTATGATGTTGGATACCATGAGAGGGGAATTCCACCAAACTGTTGCTTGGGGAGGGTGTTCTAGTAAGAATTGAGTCTCACCAAGCACCAAAGCCTAGGCTCAAGCCTACCCTTGAAGACAAGCCACCACTTCACCCTAACCAAAGGCCTATCCCTAAGGTAAGTCACTATTTAGCCTATAAAGAGTCCAAACAAGAGGGAGAAGGTGGGAAGAAGGATATGGAGCATCCATATCTTTAGGTTCACCAGTGTTGAAGGTGGGGTTATTTTGGGTGAATGAGACCTCTAAGCCTAAAAAATTAAGAGGATGGTAGTGCATGTGATGTGTAGGCATGAGATTATTATATGTTCTCATCTCATTAATTGGGTCATTTGCTATATCATAGATGGCATAGCACTCAAGATTAGACTCAACAACTCTAGCAATCTCTACAAGAGATACATTGAGAGAGTTGATACTCTAATGGGAGAAATGCAAATAGAGGGGAAGCTCAACATTCAAGGAGATATATTGAAAGAGATTTCCAAGAAGGGAAGATCCAACCGGACATCATGGAGAAAGAGGGATAGTTAGATGACATATGCCATACTCAAAAGGAGTGAACATTGAGTGGTATTTAGTCAGATCAAAATGCTCATCCTTGAGAAAGCAAGACTTAGAGGTGGAGGCTATGTGTGAATCCATAAGGCCTCACAAGGAGATAACTAAATCCTCACCATATGGATTTATATTTGCATAAATTAATGCTTAAGGGTCTAGGTTAGCCTCTATGGTATGAACCTCACCTTCATGCATGAATTGGACCATGCAAAATGTTATTAGTATGATGGCTTATATGGTAGCAGTCCAAGGATGGATAAGGATCATGTTGTATGAGAGATCCAAGTCTAACACACAAAACTCAATCTTGACTATCTTGGGGCCAAACTCGAGCCAAATTTTCATGTTTCCCACTGATGCAATTATGTCATTGTTGAAACCAAAATAGTTGTGGTGAAAATCAGAGAGCTTCTTTTATCTAATCCCAAACTCATTGAACACATGTAGGGGCATGATTTTTAATATGGATCCTTTTTTAACATACATATCTTGACATTACAATCATTAATAGAGGTCTCAATGTAGAGTAGGTACCTAGCTCTCTTTATGAGAATAAAAGCATTTCACAAAGAGGTAGGGTTGAAAGATAACATGGGAAGATGAAGGTGATCAAGAATGTTAGAGTTAAACAAAATTTTAACATCATCCTGTAATAGACCCTCATGGGAAAGACCAAGCTCATTAAATATGAGACCTTTTTTCTTAGGGTAAAGGTGAAGAAGGTCCTAGATGGAGATCCCAATTGAGAGGCCTTATAACTCATCTATAATGAAATATGAATGTTGTCAAGCCTAGGGAGGGATATTATATTAAAAGTCAAATCAAACTTTAGAATTCCCTACCCCCATGGGTTGGGTAGAAGGACCAACACCATTATCATATCTTATGGGGTCGGTGGCCTAACCCAAGCACAGGTTGATAAAAATAACAACCTTGCTACTCTTACACTTGGCTTTCCCTTTTGGGTCAACCGAAGAGGATTCAGAAGAGATAGAGGAGGGGGAGGAGGAATGATGGTCCTTAGCCTTGGATTTTTTATTTTTATTCTTCTTCTTCTTTTCCTTGTCATGGTTAGGCAGAGGCTCCTTAAACACATTCAAATTTTAGTTGGGTTTTGCAAGTGGATAAATCTAAAGAGGTAGTTAGGTCTTTATACCAAAATTTTGGGTAGCACAATTCTTATCAACATGGCCCTTCATCTTATTAAAGTTGAATAACTTGGTGGTGTCATAAGGTAACATCATATGTGGTCTTATAGTGCTCATTTCATGGGCCTTCTTTTTAGTTGGCCTATTACTCAGAGCATTAACCTCATAGCTATCCTTCTTGTCCTTCTTCTCAAGAGGAGAATCAGTGACACCATCATAGATCATGTTATGATTTTGATCATGATAAGAGGATGACTTTTGGGTTGGCACAGGGTGAATTCCCACACACACATTGAAGACTTCACTATTTAGACACTCATTAATAGCTTCATCATAAGAGGTGGGTTCATGCTTGAGGACCTCAAGGTGAACCTCCTACCTCAATTCTCATGTGAACATATCATAAAGTTGATCATCTTAGACCCTTGTCCTACATGTATGGATAGTTGAATGCCATCTAAACATAAAATCAAAGTTTGACTCACCCTTGGCCTATGTCATGAAGGTAAGTGATTGGATGTCAAGGTTAAACAATCTAGAGATATCTAAGTATTGGAGGAAGTCATCTAGAAGGAAGTGGAAGCTAGAAATAAAATATGGAGGTAGATTATGGAACCAAATAAGAGATTTGGATCACAAAGAGTGAGTGAAAAGCTTCAAAATCATGACTTCATATTATTCCCAATCTATACATGCCATCATAAATTCCATGATATGCTCCATGAGATCAGAGTCTTGAGTCCCATTAAACTTGGGCAGTTCAAGGATTAGAGTAGGAATGGGAATAGCACACACCTAAGGGGTTTTAGGGTTCCTATAAAGATCCTCATAGGCACAGTTAATAGTTAGTTGGTGATGTGATCCTTGAGGAGGCTTGTGGAAGTCATGATGTTGCCTATGCCATTATGACTCATCATAACCCTGATCATGAAGGGGATGATACTGAGGGAACCCCTAATGTGGGAGATGTTCATAATGGAAATCCTCCCTATCATAGGGTAGGGAATGACCATGAGACAAGTGTCATTTCTTATAAGGAAAGTGAGATGCAATGGCATGATCACAAAAATGGTCATGGCAACTAAGGTCTCTATGATATTGGCCATGTATCTCTAATCAAGTGTTCATATAAGGATATTGATGTCTAGGATATGTATCTCATGGGTCTTTAGTCTGTAAGTGGCAATCAAAATCAGCACATTTATCTAAAACTCTAAAAGAAGGGCTAGGAAGATGGGATACATTTATGTGATGTGGATGCCTTATCAAGTCAGAATGTTTGTGTCTCTCAACATGGACATGAGGGGGTTCTTTCTATAGAGTCTCTCACCAAGAATGAGGTGGGGGAATTGGGTGAGAACTAGTTAAGGCACTCAAACTATAATAGGTGTGATCTTTGTCTCTAGAGGAAGTACGCTACCTACTCATAAGGGGAGAATGATTCTCTTCATTCACTTGAAGTTATCTATGGCAATCATCAATGATTACACATAACTCATAGGGAATAAATCATTAAATGGGGTCATCATCACCCCAAATAGGTGAATGAAAAGTAATTTGAGGCTGAGGGGAATCCCCCTCAGACAAAAAGATCTCAAATTGGTGGAAAGGAGATCGATCTTGCTAGTTATACACTAGCCAATCTAGTTCTCTATGAGATATTGGCAAGCCTTGATTTTGAGGTAAAGACATATCTAAGACCATGGGGGTTATATGCCATTCCATTTCTATTTTGACATGTTCATGAGTGAACTTAAGTTTGAGACCCTAAACACGATAGGAAGAACATCCCAGAGGTGGGAGGCTGGACATGGAGGCAAATAAGTAAGAGGAATTAGGAAGATAATAAAAGAGGCAAACTATTGAAGACCCCATGGGGAGATGGACACACAAATAAAGGAGGATGAAACAACTGAGGTGAGAGCCAAAATATAACTGAAAGCAAATCTTGATGGATATTAAAGGGGATTTGATTAAGAGAATTCTAAATAGGCTAGAACTAGTACAAGACCGTATGTGTGTTCCCATTGGGCATGCCAAAATGCAACTATAAGAATTTAAATGGAGCCACTAGGGTTTGGTAGAAGTACACATGGTACTTAAGTAAACACCTAGTAAGCTAATAGGCTTTGGGAAGCTATAGGATACTCATGATGTATAGAGGCTCTCTGGTTTGTAGGTAGACTCATAAACTAGGGTAGGGCTAATGTAATCAAGTGCATAAAGGATGCAGGTACCTTTAATGGGTATAACCATAGTAAAGAAAGTAATAAGGGGTAAAATTTAATGTGTAAAGAATGAAAAATTAATCTATTTGAATAAGATAAGACTACCAAACATGAAATGCATGTCATAAACATGCAATCTTATGAATTGAAATATGATTTCTGAAAGGAAATGATTTTTTCAATAGATAGAGAGAGCATATAATTTTAGAAACCTAAGTTAATGCCTTTGTCCAAATGAAACTATCTCTAGCATGTGAATGAATGATGGAAATCCATTTTAACCAAACTAATTAGGCTAAATGAACACAAGATCATATTCCAAGCAAGGTAATGATTCAAAATCAAGCAATCTTACATAATGAAATACATTTTCAAAGGGGAAATATGTTTTCAAGGTTGAGAAAATGCATACAATTTACAATTTACTCTAATCATGTACACAATAAGCTAAACTAGCACAAAAATATCAATCTCAAACATATATACTATAATAAAACACTGGAATTTCACTTTACATATTAAATTTCCCTTAGATCAATATTAAAAATATTGTGTATATGTTCTACCAACCAAGAATCCAAGTATGTGACATTAATAGAGGAAGACAGGGTTATAGTGTAGAACCAATTCTAAACCAATGTCTAAATAGCCAAGAAGAGGTGAAGTGAGAACTTAGAAGGATGTAATAGCTCTAACAGAGTGCACAAATTAGGTTCAATGCCAAATGTGTAATCTTGTATCAAGCCACAAGGAATCAGGAACAACTGGAAGCAACAATGGAGTCTCCAAGTCAATGTGCAGTAGCATATGGGGTCCTTTGTCACCAATCCAGCTCAAGAGTGCCAAGAATGAATCAATGGGGATTCAAGAAGGCATGAAAGTCAAGAGAGAGAATAATAATGAATGATCAAGAGAAAAATGGAACAAATGAAGTGATATAAGGCCTCCCCAATCCACAAAAGACCAAAAACTAGCCATTTTTGGCCATTGGAGACTAAAAACACATGCTATGGCTGGGTTGCAGCCTGGGCCATCAATTTTTTTAAGTAAACATGTAGCCTAGGCCATGGTTTTCCTCTAGAATCCATATCCTGGGTCAACAAGCCCTCTCAGGTGGTCAATGGAAGCTCGAAAGGGCTCCAAAAGGTGTTCGAAGGATCTGTGGATGTGTGGAGAAGCCAGGGAAATAATAAAGGGGATCCATATACAAAGTAAGAGAATGTCTATGCAAGAATGAAATGACTCAAATATATGACCTAAGTTGATATTATACACATGAGTTAATGCATAATCACATGGAGGAGTAGGGTCATGAGAAGTATGATTACACAGTCATTAATACATATTCACCAAAGATCATAATATTTTTTTGAAGTTTCTAATGATTTCTCTAAAATTTTGATTGTTTTTACTAAATTTTTTTGATTTCATTGAATTTATTCATTTTTTCACCAAAAATATGCATAATTTCATTGTACTACAATAAAAATAGAAACATGAACAAAAAGAAAAAATAGAAATCATAAAATAGATATTAGAATGTATGAAAAATAGAAAGAAAAGATGAGAAAAGTAAAATAAATAGGTAAACTATTATTTAATTATTCTAAATTATGATTTCAATGTTAATGATGATGATTTCACTAAAAATGTTGACAATTTCGCTGCACAGAATAAAACTTTCAAAACATAAGACATGTAGAAATTATTTCACTAATTCGATGATGATTTTGCTAATTTTGGTGATGATTTTTCGGGTCTCAATGATGATTTAGTTGTTTCTCAGATAATTACTATAGTTAAATAGGATTATTTGATACTTAATTTTCCTTGTAACAGTAAATAACTTAGACCAAAATAACATTATAAGAGTTAGGCAATCAAAATGACTTAAAACAAACTCAAAAATTCAAAAATAAATCATTAAAATAAAATTGGGATTGATTCCCACCGAGTGTGCCAAAATGTATTACATAAAATTTATAACTTTAAATTGAAATCAAAAAATCATAATTGAATCTCTATACTAAACTTGAATTAGAACCTCAAACAGAGCTTTAACAAAGAAAAAAATGATATACCTTCACCTTACCAACCAAATGAAGATATCTTCTTTGTTAAATTGGATGTGCTCTTGAAATTTTGGTATGTGGTTACTTGATATAAATATTCAATGCAAGGGGAATTCAACAACAATAGGGTAGATGACTTATGATCTCAATTAGATGATAGATTTGATAATTTGATACTAATTCAATAGCTCAATGATGGATTTTTTCAACGTGGAAAAATCTTGCCAATTTATAGAATTGAGAAATGGATGGTCAGATTTATCTTGGTTGAATATAATTCCTCAAATGGTTGAGAAATGTGGGGAAGTCGGTTAGGTGATTGAAATATTCCATGGATGATTCAAGGTAGTTAAATGAATCACCATGCTAGTTACATGTCTTAAGGAGTTGGTTAGATGACTCAACACATGGGTGAGAGAATCAATGAAATGGTTGGGTGACTCAACCTCTTAGTTGAGAGAACTAAGGAAGTGGTTAGTGATTTGAATTTTGAATTTTTTATTATATTTAATTAATTATTTTTATAATTATGTGTGCATGATTAATTAGAAATGGATTAGGTAATTAATATTGATTAATTAACTATTTGAATTTAGAAGGGAAAATGATGTTAGTGAACTTAAGATAAAATTTGAATTATGAGTGATGGTCAAGTTAGGCAATTTTGTGTCTATATTTAGTGAGATCTAATTATGACAAAAATGTGATGGGATTTATGTGTCTATAATAGAAAATTGAATCCAATATGTGGGTTATATCCAACTAGAAATGAATGAAGAAAAATTCAATTTCAAATTTTCTTAAATTACCAAAAGAAAGGGTTGTAAATAAATCAAGAAATAATGCACTCATGGTGAGAAAATAATCTCAAATACTCACATAATATGAATATTGTCAAATGTTTATAAAATAGGATTCTAGCAAGAAGGAGATTGAAGAATTGAAGGCAAAGAATAAATAGCATGCTAATGAGAGGAAAGCCCTTAGACAAACTGAGAGGGAAGGAAGGGAATAATGAAATATTCAAAATGAAATAAAAATGCTAAAAAAGGAGTAGGTGTAGCTATAGTAAAGGCCAAAAAATGAGAAAAATAAAGAGCATGATATAATGGATAGATAATTTGAGGAGGTCAAAAAATAATTGGAGAGGCAAAGGCGTTTAAACAACGAATTCAACCCTCTACCTAAATGAAATCACATATTGAAAGACATGACAAACAATTTATCCCCAGTTGCTTCATGTAGGTGCCCTCTTCCTAATTATATTAACATGGCATTAAATCCAACTAAAGAGACAACATTGAAGTACCAACTACAACTCCACTTTCTTCGAATATAGGAAATGAAGGGCATAACTCAATTTTTCCACCTTTGATGGTGTAATTTTTGTTTTCCCTTAAATAAATCATTTGCTTTTAACAGGTAATGATACATTATATATAAAACTTAATATGTTTCATTACATTATATGTTGTGTAATTTACTATAATGGAACATAATATACTTTGTTTGTATATTAATTAATGTAATGATTATCTATTGTATTAGTTTTGATTATTTAATGTAATGAAATTTACTTATTATCTACCAATTAACATGGAAATGGAACATAAGCTTGATGAAAGTTAAGAAACCTTCACTTGAAAGTGAGTTCCCCATTGTTCTTCTCTACTCTTTACTTCAAAATTTTCCATCATTACCCACAAGAAATAAACATCAATAACACATATAAATAATACAAGCAATAAAAAATTGAGCATCACAAAATGTTTATTAAATTTTTAAAAATAACTGTAACAGCATTACAAACTTTGAAAATATAAACTATGTTAAGAAACAACATTTAATCAATGTAAGAGCATTACAAACTTTTTAATCATATACTGTGTTAAGAAACATAATGTAACAAATTTAAAAGTAGTACAATATTTTCAAACGTAAAAATTGTCAAAAAACACAATGTTTGTAAAAATTTCACAATGCTATGACTTTGAGCAACCCACTAAACATTCACCCTTTCCCTTAATTAAAATTCTATCAAAAACAATAGCACATGAATAAATTAATTAATAATAGAATGGAAAATATATCAACAACATCTATGGCAAAGAATAGTTGTAATGTTGACAATGTGAATGAATAGCATATCATCGTATCAATAACACAGTAACATGAATTCACAAAATGATTTGGTTTCATAAATCTAACTCAACACGTACTAGTATGTGATTGAAAATATTAATGTTGATACAAAGATAATAACATTTATTAGTATGCGATTGAAAACCTTCAGGGTTTCCATCCACAAACTAGTAAATGGCCCTTTGTTGTATATTAATGATCTATAGTAACTAGAGATCAATTCTCAATGCACAAATTTTTAAAATAATACAAATTTAATGTATGCCACTCGACATTTAATGGTATGTGAATGAAAATTTTAATCTTGATACAAAAATAATAACATTTATTGATGTGTTAATGAAAATGTTCATTTTGATACAAAGATTAACATTTACTAGTATGTAAATTAAAACTTTCAAGGCTTCCATCCATATACTAGTAAATGTCCAGTCTTCTATTCCAAGTTAAAATCCCTTTCCATCCAAACATGCATTTGTGTGTATAGTAGTAAGTATTTAGTCTTCCATCCCAAGTTCAAATCTGTTTCTATCCAAGCAATCTTTTTTATGTGAGAACATTTAGTGGGTACTTGTAGAATCCATGGAAGGTTGAAGGTAAGGAAATAGAAATGTGTTATAGATATATATAACACAACAACATGATTGAAAAATATATCAACAATAGTTACGATAAAGAATATTTGTAATTTTGAAAATGTGAATAACACAACAACATTAATTCACAATAACATATCAATAACAAAGTAACATGAATTCATACAAGGATTTAGTTTGATACATCTAACTCAACATTTATTGAAATGGGAATAAAAGTCTTAATTTTGATATAAAAATAATAATGTTTACTCGTATGTGAATGAAAACCTTCAGGGATTCCATCCACATAGCAGTAATTGTATAGTAACACATTAAATGTTTGTAGATTATTCAAGGTAAGTAATATTTCATCCCTCTAACATTCTAAAGATACAAGCTCTTTTAAACAATGCATTCTGCATAAAAGGTTGTTGGGTTACATTGCATTTCATCTTACATTTACTATAAGTGAAATTTGAACATGGCATGTTAATCAGGATTAACATCACACTTTAATGAAGGGAAATATAAAAGTGTCACTAATATAAAGCACACATCAACATAAATTCATAAAATAATTTGGTTTGATACAAAAATAATAAAATTTGATGTTATTTGAATTAAAATTTTAATTTTGATACAAAGATAATAACATTTACTAGTATGTGAATGAAACCCTTCAAGGATTCCATCCACATACTAGTAAATGTTAAGACTTTAATCCAATTTAATGCAAGAAAATAAAAATGCATCATAGATATAAATCACATAACAAAATAAATTCAGAAAACAATTTTGTTTGATATAAAAAGAATAACATTTGTTCTTAAGTGAATGAAAACCTCTAGGGATTCCATTGAAATACCATCAATTTTGAGTCATATGTGAATTAAAACATGTCGATGTTATGGGTACAGTTGTGGGTAACTTTTCATCCCTCCAAAAAGGTGACTTTATAATCTCTGTGAAATGTTACATTCTACAAAAGAGGCATTTAGGTTTCATGACATTTATGGGTGAGTGACTTGAACAATGCATGTTTAATAGGTTGAATATGTCATGCATGGTGTCATTAACACACCAAATTAATGGGAAAAACCGTTGTCATACATCATTAAAAATGGTCGTTGCATGTTAAGAACACACCTATCTTCCATCATGGCATTTCATTGTATATTAATGACACAAGTGTCTTCCAACTTGGCCATTGAATTTATAAAATGATATGGTTTGATATAAAAATAATAGCATTTACTATTATGCAAATGAATACCTTGAGAGCCACCATGAACATACTAGTAAACGTTGAATCGGATGTGAAGGCACACAAAAATATCATGAGCATAGAAGGCACAAGAATAATACTAGGAACAGGAAAAGAAAAATAATATAAGTGTGGGTTTAGTTATAGGTAATATATGTGCGTAATGCTTCATCACTTTAAGATTATACCACTAAACATTGACTCAGATGTGAAGGCATGAAAAAACACCATAAACATACAAGGCACAATAACAATAACAGGAATGCAACAAGAAAAATAACATAGTTTCAAGTTTAGTTGTAGGTAAAACTCCTATGGGTAATGTTTCATCCCTCTAATTTATCAACACTACAAGCTCTGTGAAACATTTTATCGTGAACAATTCACCATTTCATTTCATGGTTATTTGGAGGGAGATAATCAAAAAGTCATGTTAAATTGGTTATTAATAGCATACATATCAGCATTAACTGACCATATTAATGGAAAAAATCCTACCAAGCATTAATAGACTGGAACTTGTTTTCAAATTAATAACCCACACACCTTCCAACATGGCCCTTTATTTTAAATTAATGATCCATATTAACTTCCCATTGTGCCTTGGTGCATAAAATTTTAAGCCAATGTTAAAATAATGTGTTTGTTTGAAAATTAATATTGGTTAGTTTTTTAAAAAGAATTGATTTTTTGGGTCTTAACTATTGATCACATATATAAAATGACCGAAAAAAGTCATGTTAATGAAAAATCAGCATGCGACTTCAGACAATGTCAAATTACCTCGCGCACAACTTATTTCGAAAAAAAAATGTGATACTATCTAAATCCAAAATTTTAAGGTTCAACATGGCATAATCCAACTACTTTTCCCCTTTCCCTATACGTTTGAATTTTTATTTTATAGTTACAACTTGTAAATTATTTTGACAAGTTTAAAAATAAAATAAATGTTAGTTTGCACGTATGACTCACAAAGCACGTATAATATTGATAAGTATTAATCATTTTGAATATTTGACATTTTTTAGTCCTCTTAGTTGATATTTACATGTCATAGTTACGATTGGGACTTTTTATGGGCCTGAGGTGGACACGAATTAAAAATATTGATCCCCAACAATAGTTTTTTTTTTGCATTTTCGCTAACAATTGGCATCAAGGTTTTTTTATAGTGTTTAATTTATTTTTATTTTTAGTGTTTTGTTTTTTATTTTTATTTAATTTTTCATATGGTTTCGAAAGGTGGGGGTTGGTTTGAAGGTAAAAATGTGCTTTGGAAGAGAGGATCTTATTACAGTCAGCAAGTTAAATCCATGTGGGAAGGGGTGAGGTTAAATTTTATAGGTGTATAAATGTTTTTTTGTACTTGTATCCTTTGAAATGTAAATAATTTGTGTTAATAGATTATTTATGATGGAAGGGGGAATTTGAAATGTTTATTGTATTATAAATCAATAATTTATTAAATTATACTAAAATTTTTTATAAGACTTAAAATAGCGTATCTTTCTAAATGTAGAATACCACATGATTATTTGAAAGTGAGAAAATATTGTGCAAATAACTATATTCAAGGTGATTGAAACATTAGGATTTTAAAGAACACAAATATGAACATCTTTAATTGAGAATGAAAGGAATGATGACTAGATCATTCTAAGCCACAAAGATCATAGGTGATAACAACAAAACATCATATGACAAGTAAATGCAAAACAAAGAGAAATATCATATATTATATCTCTAAAGTCTCTTCTATTTTTTTACAAATGAGAAGCATTTCATATATAGGCAAGGAAAATCAATCCTAATTAAAGGATCAAGCTAAGTGATCAATCATAACTAAGAGATCAAGCTAAGAAATCAAACCTAGGACTAAGAGATAACTATCCATAAAGAATAGAAACAACTAAAAATTATCCCCATAATATCTAAGATATAAATATGTAATATCTCATAATATCTAAAATAAGATAAATAAAATATCTACATATAAGTGGGTGGGAATAACTAAATACCTAAGTGAACACGAGCTAAGGTAAACAACCTACTCTAATAGAAAACACTTTAATTTTTTTCTTCACAAAAAATAAGGTCATTCCTTTAGTCAAATAATATATGATAGAGATGGTGTTTCAAAGGTTTATGAATTAAAGTTGAATATTTTCTAGTTAAATAGTGTAGAATATTTTTAGATCAACGTTTTGGATTACAATCTATGAACCATTATCAGGATGAGAGAATAAGATAATGGTAAGAATATATTTCAGACTTAGGTTTCAATTTATAGATGTTAGCAATGAAATGTTGTGTAGTCGGGTGGTTAGGAATAATGAAAAAATCATAAATATTAGCATAGGTAACTTGAATTATTTTGTGTTAGTTACAAAAAAAACCACATAATAATTAATTTAGCTTGTTATTGTTAAAAACTGAAACCTACAAGATAATACTTCAAAGAGCAATGGGAAATATTGTTAGTTGGATTTTTAAAATGGGAAATTCGATAAATTTTGTTTTAAACAAATAGAAGGTTTGGAATTTGATTTTTTTAGATTAGTTGATACAAAAGATAGGAATATATAAGTTAATTGAAGAAAATAAAGTAGTAATTTTAAAATATTAATTTGCAAAGAGTGGTGAAAGAATTGGGAAAAAAAAAGTTCAAATTAAGAGAGATAAAATCACAATTAAGGGTAAGTGCACAAAGTTGGGGGAAAAAAAGTGTCCTACCCGTGGACATGATTTTTTTAAAATTTTAGAAATCTAAACTTTTGTAGATAATTTGAGAATTTTGACTCTAGTTTCTAAAACATCAATTTTTTTTTAAAATGGTTAAGTATAACTAGGTCAAATATCTAAAATTTAAAGAGGAACTCTTATTTTTTTTAAGAAAATAGAGTAGATAGACGGCGTGTTGTGCACCATTTTTTGAGCAACATTTAATATTTTTTGAAACACTTTGGTAAAAACTAAGATAAGATCTTCTAGTTTGTGATCTATATTTTTTAAAAAAATTTCAATGAATATTTTTTTATGAATTTTGAAAGTAAATAGATCCTAAAAATTTAAAAAAAATGGATAGTTGTCTTTGTGGTGCACCTAACTACCTCAAAAAAATGAAAATCAGTTTTTTTTAATGTGTGTATAATTAGGCCTAGTTTGTGACCATATAACTTATTTTTCACTTGGATAAATGAAAGACAAATTACATGAACATGTATTGGCATATATGTTTGTGGTATGTAGTGGCCTAAAAAAGGTATAGTTAGAAATCACATAGTTTGAAATATTGAATTAGTCCAAAATTTATAAAAATCATATTTTTGGAAACAGGAGAGCATGCTCATCACAATGGTATTAAGTTTTTTAATTTTCATGTTGAAATTCATAGTGTATTTAGTGATCAAAAGTTAATTTTTTTATTTTTATCATAACTCTCAGACTCAGTTGTAGATTGATAGTTCCAAGCCTTTGGCTCAGGAATCCAATCCATTCCCAAGCCAAAAGGTGTAAGATTTGAATTCAACTTCAAATAAAATAATCATGTTAATGTATACATGATCATGTTAATATATAATGTGATCACATTATTATAAAATTAATAACATGCATGTGTTACTATTGTTTTTCACATTAAAGTAGTGAACATGTAGGTGGAATGAATCTTGGTCAATAGATAATGTGATCATGTTATCAATAACATGATCTCATTTTTGTTACAGTTATTTATTTATTCTTTAAATTTATTTTAATAAATATAATAAATTAGGGCCACTCTACATCTGATAGAGTTGGTCTCACAGCTTCATGCCTTATGATGTGGAAAATAGTTTTCCAAAATCCAATTTGATTAGTACTTAGGCATTTTTAGGGTCTAGGTATTAAACCTAGGGATTTTAGTGCATAACTTTTACAATTGATATCCATTTTTAGTAAATAGATAGTCAATTTTTAGGTTTTTATGCCTTATGGATTGATTCTTGGCATCTATACGAGTCCTAAGTTTGTCAAAATTGAACATTAAAAACTATTCACTTTGAATTTGATCCAAAGTGGTGTGATTGGGGTAGTGTAGGTCACATTGATGAACTAAACACATCAAATGACCACTTTGTATTAATTTCATTTTTTCATCATCCCTCCCTCATCCATGATCACTTCCTACTCATCCCTCATTACCCATAATCACTTTCTCATCATTCCTCATTGTCCTTAATCACTCCCTCATTGACCCTGACTATCCTTAGTCATCTATAATTACTCCCTTATCATCTATAATCACTCTTCCATTGACCCTCACAATCCCTCATCATCCATAATCACTTTTTCCTCATCCTTTATCATCCCTAATCACTCTTACGTCATCCCTCATCATCCCTAATCACTTATTCAACTTTATTCACTCCCTCTTCATCCCTCTTCATCCCTAATCACTCCCTCATTGACCTTCATTATCTCTCATTATCTCTAATCACTCAAGCTTATCATCCCTAATCACTCCTTAATTGACTATCACCATCCCTCATCATCCCTAATCACTCCCTCCTCATCCCTCATAATCCCTAATCAATCTTTCCTCATTCCTCATCATTGATAATCACTCCCTCATTGACCCTCACCATCCCTAATCACTCCATCATCTGATGTAAGTATATACTCTAAAGATATCATTTAGTCCAATCATATGTTTTTTAATCCATTATAATAAAAATTAACTCTTTTCTAAGACTTTATTCATTATCAATACCCATTTGTGAGAGTCAATTTTATTACTGAATGAAATGGTTGATCTTCCAAATTTATAGTCAAGTAACATAACTACTAACACAAAATAGAGTTTGAATTTTAGTTCATCAAATTATATTTTTTGTGAATTTGACTAGATGAAACTTTATTTGGTTCCACCTTTGGTAGTTTGGTTCAAAAGATAAAAAATAAACACAAATCTCTTGTATAATTTTCTAATTCTGAGAAGATTTGAATCAGATGTAAAGTTATTTAGCATTTTCCATTCATGTATGACTTGAATCTTGGTCAAGTTCACACATTCACTCCTTGTGTGTGTAATGTATCCCAAATATTTTATCTCTTGCATGAAAAATAAACATTTATTCATGTTATTATAAAAATATGTTTCTACAAAATTTGAAACATTTGTTTAGCATGGTGTAGATGTTCATCTCATGTTTTCTAAAGATTAAGATGTCATCAAGGTAGATTAAAAAATTGACATAGGTAAAGAGCCTGAGGATGTCATCCAACATATAAATGAATGAATTCACTACATGAGTTAACCTAAAAGGCATAACCAACTAGTTAATTAATCCTTCCTTTATATTTAAGACTATATTCCAAATTTATAGAGGTTCAACATGAATATGATGATACCCAAACTTAAGATCAATTTTGGAAAAGATTTATACACCATGGATATGGTAGAAAAATTTCTTAATATTTAGATGAGGATAATAGTTATTCCCTTTAATCTTGTTAAGATTTTTTTAATTGATTCACAACTTTGGCACAAGCACAATTGGGCTTCTACAAGGCAATGATCTGGGCATGATGTGTCCATTATCCATGATTTCATGGATCTACCACTTGATCTATTCATTCTCTAGAAATGATATGTTTTATGAAGAGGTTTGAGGTAGAGCTAGTTAAGGGATCAAAGCAATAGTATTGTTTAGTGTACAATATGTAGGAACTTATTTAGGTGGCTGAAAGATATCCTTGTATTCATCTAGTTTATGATTCAATTATTTTGTCTTTTTTATTATTGGATAAACCACACTATGATATGGTGACATAAGGATGTTATTAAATTTACTTATTACCATCAAGAGTATACTTATTACTAGAACTAACAAGATTCTTGCACTTCTTGGCATTAATGGCTGAAAGCTTATGAACTAACTATGATATCTGGCATTTTAGATCATGACAATATATCATAACATTTTAAGGATTTACTTCATAAACTACATGTCAATGGTAAATATATGGTTGACCACATGTAAAAAATCACACACCTCTAATGGTGAGATGTCACAAAGTATTGCATCTTTATAAATTTTGATGTTGTACACCAAGTGACACTACTAGGTGATCCATTTCTCAAGGCCTACACTAGACCATACACTAGCGTATGGTTATGGATGATTTATAAATTTCAAGTTAAATTTTTGAAAAAATGCTTAAGGATAAATTAATTTTGTTTTACTTTCATTGGAAATGATGAAGTGTATTGGCTTACCATTGATCTATATTTGTTAAGGAAACAATATTTTTAATTCATACAATTTCTTGTTGGGGGAAGTAGAGATATTTTAATTACCGATCATATCATTGGGTTCATAATATATTATCTACTTACATTTTTATAGTGATAGATAACTTGTACCTGATTCTTGAGATGTGCAAGAAGAGAGCTCATAGTGTGACACTCTTCATTGGATTGAATATTGAAGTTATGAATTAAGCACCACTTTCCAATCTTGGACTACTTGTTCTAATCATTTGAAAATTATTTTCCGCTCTCTAGTATGATGACTCAATCAATATACATACAAATAGAAGGCCTTTAATTTAATTATTTAGATTATAAAATTCCATCATATGGAAAGTAATTAATTGGTTTCATTAAATCACATAGCTTGGTGATCCTCATGTATTTACTACCTAGTGTTGGTGTTATGGTGGTTTTACTTGCTTCTCTTTTCTAGTGGATTTTCAATTGTGAATTATATCATTTATAATAGGTCCATATTTTCTCATAGGTGTTAAATATTTATGTTTCAAATTTGCCTCCACATCATTTTGATCACTATGTCTTATATTTTATGTTATCACTCAACTCTCTACTTGTAGCTCCTAACATTATTAAACCCCAACAAAATACCACCATCAAGGTATTGGATGGAGTGATTAAGGATGAGGAATAATTGAGTAGAGATGATGAGGGAGTCAATAGGGATGGTGAGGGTAAATGATGGAGTCATTAGGAAGGATGAGGGAGGGATGATGAGGGATGGTGAGGGTTAATGAGGGAGTGATTAGGGGAAATGAGGGATTAGGAATGAGTGATTAGAGATTATGAGGTATGATGAATCAGTGATTAGGGATGATGAGGGATGGTGAGGGTCATCAAAAGAGTGATTAGGTAAAATGAAGGAGCAATTATAGATGATGAGGAATGGTGAGGGTCAATAAAGGAGTGATTAAGGATGAAGAGGGATGAAGAGGGGGTGATTATGGATGATGAATCAGTGATTAGGGATGATGAGAGAGAGATTATGGATGATGAGAAAGTGATTAGGGATGATGAGAGCTAATTATGGAGTGATTAGGGATGATGAGGGAGTGATTAAAGATGATGACGGATGGTGAGGGTCAATGAGGTAGTGATCAGGGATGATGAGAGATGAGGAGTGATTGATTAGGGATGATGAGGGCTAGTGAGGGTCAATGAGGGAGTAATCAAGGATGATGAGGAAGTGATTAGAGATTACTACGGATAGTGAGGGTTAATGAGGGAGTGATCAGGGATAATGAGGAATGATGATAGAGTGATTAAGGTTGATGAGGCATGAGTAGAAATTATTCAGGGATGAGAGAGAGAAAATGAACAAGTGAAATTAACATAAAGTGGTCATTTGATGTGTGTGGGTCATCAATGTGACCTATGCTACCCCAATCATACCACTTTGCATCAATTTCAAAGTGAGTGGTTTTTAAACTTCAATTTTGACAAACTTAGGACTCCTATAAATGCCAAGAATCAATTTGGAAAGCACAAAAACCTTTAAAATGACTATATGTTTACCAAAAATGTACATTAATTGAAAAAATTGTGTCTTAAAATCCCTAAGTTTAATACTTAGACCCTTAAAATGCCTAAGTACTAACCAAATTGGATTTTGGAAAACTATTTTCCACATCATAAAGCATGCAACTATGAGACCAACTCTATTAGAGGTAGAGTGACCCTAATTTCTTATATTTCCTAAAATAAATTTAAAGTATAAGGAAATAAATGTAATAATATAAATATAAACTTAATAACATGGTCATGTTATTGATAATGTGGTTGTGTCACATTATTGATAATTCGGTCATGTTGCATTATTGGTAACGTAGTCGCATTATTGGTAACATGATCACATTGTCTATTAACCAAAATTGGCTCCATATACATGTTCAGTGATTTAATGTGCAAAACAATAGTAATGTGATCATGTTATTATTTTTATAATAATGTGATTAGTTATCTATTAATATGATCATGTTATGGCTCAGTAATTACTGAGCCATAATTTAAATAAGGCAATCATGTTATGTCAATAACACGATCGCATTATGTAAAATTCCCATAAAATTGTCCCCCAACTCCATGTACTTACCCTAAAATGGAAATGAAATAAAAGGATGACTAGATCTGAGATGACTTAACAAATATGATGGCAATAATCTACTAAGGAATAGGCAAATAACAAAAGAAAATAAACTTGCATAAATGCCATCATTTTTTAAGTAAATTAATGATCGATCCCCAAGTTTGGTTTAAATTTAGACCCTCATACATGTTTAAGTTGGTATCATACCTAAGAATTCATATTATTTCTCTTAGACGTCACTTACGTAAGTGGTCCAATATGGATAACACCTTGGTATTATTAGTACAACTATGGTGACAAGTTTTGTAGGAATGTTTTGCTAAAGTTGACTTAACCACTCTTTCCTTGTTCATATCTAAAACATGCTCATTAACTTTAGTGTTGATGAGGTGGCTCATCTCCATAATATATGACAGCCTAAAAGAGCAATTAATTTTATACACTCAACTTTTAAGAGTTGGTTCTAAATTATCTGTAGATGACTTGATCATTCTCCTAAGTTTTTTGTGAGGGATAAAGGTAGTATGAATTTTCTTATTCTTTAATTTTTTTTAAATTTTGTTATAAATTCCTTAAATAAATGGGAGGAATGCAATAGGTCTATTAGGGAGGTCAACTATTTTTTGGGGTATAGCAAGAGTGTTCTTAGGTGATTTAAAGGCTCTAGCAATTTATTTTCCTTTGTAACTGTTGTCACCAAATCTTGCACCCTAAAAGAGGGTGTTCAATCCTCTTTCAGATTTGGGTAACATGGGAACACTTCTAGGTATGTGGGTGTACCTATAGTGGAAGTGAGCCTCTATATTTTAAGGGCTAGCTCCCTAAATGTATCTTAAAGTGCTTTCACCTATGTTAATGCTTGCTTATGGGAAAAGAGTTAGAAGTTACATGAAATAAACCTAATCTGAGGGGGTGATACACCAAGATGTATTCCATATGACCATCATACTTTCCTACACTAAAAAATAAGACATGAAAACTAACTTCTAAGTCTTATGGATCCTAAAAGGATTATTTCAATATAGAGGTGACATGTATGAGATATATCTAAGGTAAGTGAACTGTAGGCTAATTGCAAACACTAAGGCTCACTGTATACTTAAAAGATAGGACCATACACTTGACAACACTTCATATGACCTATTAGAATAAAAATCTCACACAAACATGAAATTATAAGGGGAGAAAAAGATAGAGATTAATCACTTTTCACCACCATACATCACTTGCACACTCAGACAATTGTCCAAAAACTAAAAATCAGAAATGTATTAATGTTCAAAGGCAAAATATGATGTCATTCTAGTAGGACTTTGCCATACATAGAGTGGAACTCTTTTTACAATAGCTCAAGAGCTATATTTATAGAAAATGGGAGTAAAAGAGAGAGGGTTTTGGCACTCAAAAAGGGATCAAATGAATTTGAATCCATTTGAAAAGCAATTACAACTACCTCTAAAAAATATGCTCATTCAGACCACTTGATTAATTTAGGTCACCTAGAGTGGTTGTTCAGTTACATATTCTCTCATTAATGCTCCCTGACAGCTATAATGGTGGGTTCAAGTGCTTTTCAACTAGGTCTAGGTAATAGTGTAGTTACAACACTTGGATCCAT
Organism: Torreya grandis; assembly: GCA_037957365.1. Classification (NCBI taxonomy): domain Eukaryota; kingdom Viridiplantae; phylum Streptophyta; class Pinopsida; order Cupressales; family Taxaceae; genus Torreya; species Torreya grandis. The sequence continues at coordinate 3,952,671 of JARHVA010000773.1, read as the reverse complement.
CATTTAGAATCATGTCTTATTTCCAACTACTCCTGATTGGTTGTCATGGCATGGACAATGGAGAGAAAGGTCACTTTCAAGTAGTTGGTCCATGAAATGAACTATTAGGGTCCACCTTTTTGCCTTCATGGCACCCTTGCATTTATTACATATTCACCCATTTCCATATCTAGATCATAGGTCCCACCTATAAATAGAAAACCAATCTAAGGACATTGGTTTTCCTATAGTATTTATAGTAAAATAGACCCATGGATCATTTAGCACTTTCTAAATTATAATAGGTTCAAATAAACCTATTATATCTTTACGGGGATTAAGAATTCATATATACACAGATCCTTCTTTAACCTAGTGAACCAATCACAAGAAAGAACCATGTAAGCTCTAACTTATCAAACCAGAGATCAATATAATCTCCAATAGCAGTCCCTTTATGTTTTATATGCTTGATTATATTGTATTGACTACTCTATGGCCCTTTATGTTTTATATGCTTGATTATATTGTATTGACTACTATGTGGCATTTGAACTAGCTTTGATAGTGTCAAGAAGACTTTGCAAAACCTTACTTTCATGGTCAAAAATAACCTTCAAACCCTCATCAAGAATCATGAGCTTGCCTTTATCCTCAACCTTAATTTTCATTGGTTTTTGATGCTTGATCCAAATCTTTAACTCATTAACCAACTTTTTCTATTGATTTGGATCAATATGAATGCTCTAGAACAATCGATCCTATACCAGTTGAATGCATCTTTGACACTTGTCATGCACACATTCACCCTTGAGATTCATTGACCCTTTGACCTCCACACACCATTTGATCAAGATTTATGATCAAGTGAGGACCATTGATCTTATTGGGACCCATTATTCAAAAGCCAAAAGCTAGTCCATGATATTAAAATTGATAGTTTGTAGGATATCATTTGACTTTCACACGACCATCTGTCAAATTTAAGCTCAAAAGGATTATCTTGCTCTGTCTTTAAATTTGACATTTGTGAAACCATCATTCATCATTTCACAAAACATGATTGATGACCCATGAACTATCAAATTTAAACACATGTAGATTTTTTCCCAATCTTTAACTTGATGTTCGCGCAAACATCTTATGTTTTTTGACCAACTTTGAAAGCTTAGATCTTGAAGCATGATAAACATGGAGGTCCCAAATTTATAAGAGATGTTATTCTTGCTAATAAGGATTAACCCATTTGATGTGATGGTCCTAAGAGCTTCTCAAGTGAATACATTCAAAGTTTAAGAAAGATGGTTCATAACTGCTTCTGTGTGACATCCTTGTGACAATCGAGCTCAAATGACTAAGTATGGGAAACTTAGTAGAAATACATGAGAGCCCAAATTTTCACATGGATAACTCCATTTGTGCTTTGGAATAGGACCTTATAATTGGCCCACATAAACTTAGGACCAAGGTGAACAAACCCAAGTGGTCACCTTCCTCTGTAACTATCGCACGTGCGAGATCTGGCCTTAGCAAACTGCCCACTTGCACTTTTTACCATTGGACCCAAATTGTCAGGATGAATAAAATGAAGAACTAGATGAAAACTAGGAGCTTCCTAAGTCATTATAATCACTCTTAACATCTCATAGGGTCTCTACAACACTCTCCATCTACTTATCCATTATCAACTTGATCCATGTCTACTGTATTGATCACCATGAAGACCTACCACTTGCATATTATGACTCTAAAATGGTCCCTTAGACACCAAATGAAATAAGGACCAAGATAGACTATGATTAAACTATAATGGCATGGAAAATGACATTAACAAAGTTACAACATATTCTATGACATTATAAAATGCCCCAATACAAGACTTTGACTATAGGGGTTGACCCATTTTTGCCTATGGAGAAAAAATGGTTAACATCTTTAACGATTTCCCAGGGGTGGCATGCTTGATATGCCATGACCAATTGATTAATCCTGTCCATTGGGCTATGGAGTCACATTTACATCAAGTTTGACACATAAACTACCTTGGACAACACACCAAATAATAGAAAATAACAGGAATAAAACATAAAGTAAGGAACTACGTAAAACACACATGCACCCAAGAGAACTTACTAGAAAACCACATAAAAAGAAGGGAAAAACACACCTAAAGAAACTAACCTAAGCACTAACTAACTTGAGATTAAAACTTCCACTAGGATCAAAGGGGAAGTTTGAAAACTCACTTGCTTTATGACATGAAGGGTTGAATGAGACATGTAGCCTTTTGATCCTTGACATTGATGCCTCCATCTTCTTAATGTTGTTTGAAAACTTCATTGGCATGATGTTCAATGATAACCAATCAACTCTAAATAGGTTAGCTATGTAAATAAACTCTTATTATATCCAAGCAGCCTTAACCTTTTCATATGGTTCCTCAGCTATGACCTCCAATGGTGGTTGAATAAGGCTTACCTTCTTGATCTCCATGGTGCTCTCAATAAGATTAGGTTTCTCTTCAAATACAAGTTCTTCAAGATCATTAAGGAGATATAAATAGTCCACCCAATCTTGCTCATTATCCTCCATATAAAACTTTTCCTCCACCTTCTCATGTACTTGACCCTCAACTTGGAAAAGATCTTCAAGTTTTTGAAAGAGCTTCATTTGTAGTTGCCAATCATCATTGATAGAATGTGCTTAATGTTTGAGAGAATCAAGCTTCTCTTCTTCATGCCCTCGTATCTCTGAATATGGCTCAATACTAGGGGGGTCTCTCAACTATTCTTGAGGAACTTCAACCTCCACCTTGCCCTCACTTTCCATGTCTACAATGTCTTGGATACTAGCATCACCAGATTGCTCTATGATAGTAGATTCTTGATTAGCAAAATGACCTTCATATTTATGCTTGAGATGGTCATTTACAACTTCATGATTGGATAAGGAGTCTTCCTCAAATGGCTCTTCATTCAAGTCTTGGGCACATTTCTCATGGATAGCTGTAAAAGAGTCTTCAATAAATTCCTCTTCCATATTAAACTATGCACCAGTAGTTGTGATAGGATCTTCAATGTGATTTTCTTCATCTAGGAAGGCAAAGTTTCACTTGTGGTCACCAAAGGGGGTCCCTATGGTGATTTCCTCCTCATAGTCATTCATGAGATCTTCTTAGTCAACTTTGGCTTAGATTTTCTCCCCTCCACTTACTTCCCTCAAGATGGGATCATGTGAAGGAGATGGAATATGAAGTGTAATGCAAGGTTGGAGAGTTGGAGATGGAGTATGGGATGGAGGAGAGGGATTATTAGTGGATTTAGGAAAGAGAAAAGCACTAGTAAGTTCATAGGAAAGTGAAATCTTGGGCTTGTTAGAATAGGGACACCTACATAAGTAGGAGTTGCATCTTGCCAATAACTTTCTTGAAACTCTTCAACAGTAACATGTTTATTTTTGAGCTCTTTATCCTCCCACATACTTAGCCTCTCTATTGAGCATTGAAGGAGCTTCTTTGATAAGTCCATTTGTTCCATGATCTCCCATTGAGTTCCTTCTAGTTCTTCAAACATCTTCAAAGTCTGCATATGACTTTGGACAACATTTCTTAACCATTCCATGAGATGATCAAGGAGTATATCCTACTCATCATCCCATGTTATCATTTCATCTTTAAAAACTAGTAAATGTGATATAGATGCCAACAAAGACTTGATATAAGATGGAAAAAATGAAGGAGGAGGAGGGTAATAATGGGGATCAAGACCAACTTCCACTTATTGCATTCTAGCCTACATTGCAAGGGTACACTCTCCCCCCTGATGCCTCTTGTTTGGAGATGCCTCCAGCACGGGGACATCCTGAGTACTCCTGGAGGCATCTGTGGTAGTTCTAAAAATGTCTGGCAAGGCCACAGATGCCTCTGGGAGTACTCAAGATGTCTCTGGGTGTGCTTGAGGGATTTTGGTAGAAAAATAATGATTTTTTTTTTTTAAAGCTCAAAAAATCCTTTTAAAAAAACCCTAAAAACTAAGCAACCCTAAATGTAAATCTAGTCCAAACCCAACAGTATATAAATAAAATAAACATTTAAGTTTACATTTAGATATAGACATCTAGTTTCTTATACTTTAAGTTATATTTTATTTATATACTTTCAGGATGTTTGAGAGGGGTTTCAAACTGCTAGGAGCTATAATGCAAATTCTAGGTTTTGGAGGATCCTATCATATTTTAGAGTTAGTTAGATTCTAGGGTTTCAGACTTAGCCATATTTCAAGGTTTCAAGATTTCAAGGAGACGTCATAAGAGGTATGAACACTACATGAAGGGATGTATGCATGATAGAATAGTATGAGAATATCTCTCTCAAAGTGCCACAATCTGATCCCACCCCATTCCCTATGCACCCCTTAAGGCATGCACTCATGAGATTCAATGCACCGATGAGCCCTTGTGAGAGAAAGTGTCAGTAAATGATAAAGTTGAAAAATAATGGGAGTGGCATTCATGATTTTGTGGGCAGTCGAGATGATTTATTCTAGATTTGAATGTACATCTTATCTTTGAAGTAATTAATGAATGAATATTATATATTTTTAAGTGTTTTATCATTTATAGACAAATATTTTCATACTATGTAGTTTCAAGTGTTTTACTTAAAAAATGAGTAATATATATATATATATAGATGTACCCATGACATATCCAAATCAAGGTTTTTGAAAAATGACATACCTATGTACTTAAGACGTCCTCGTACCCATACCCAAACCCAAACCCAAACAACATAGATTCTAGCCTGTAGGAATCTATATATTGCCTTGTAATACCTTAATATAGAGTCCATAAGAACATCTTGTTCCTCATGACAAGACTCATAGGAATACTCTTGATGTTCATAGGTACCAGGGTATGGTTGATAGGGTTCATATTGGACTTACAAGGAGGTATTTCTTGATATTTATATTGGTAACCTTCCTCATAATGTTGTCCAATAACCTGGTGTCTATATGGGGGGGTCAGAATGGAGGATTATAGGGCTGCCATGGCTCATAAGATTGATAGCCATTTTGATAGGATTGTTGGGGAGTATGTTGTGGTTCATAGAAAGGATGATAAGGAGGTCTATGGTAGGGATATTCACCATGGTTGTTCATGTCAACCTCATGTATCAAAAAATATATAAAAATTGATCAATAATTCAATGAGATATACATGGGCTAATTATAACCAGAAGCTATCATTTGGAGTCACCATTGGTGTTAGATTGCTTGCTTTCAAAAGATGATAGAAGAAAGACACACCAACAACCTTTCCACTCTCTTGGACTTTTATCGCACCGGGCATGCCAGAACTATTGTCAACAAATATCACACCTTAGAAGATGGTGTTTAGTCCTCTTATAGATTTGGGCAACATGGGAACACTTCCAGGTATGTGGGTGTACCTATAGTGGAAGTGAGCCTCTAGATTTTAAGGGCTAGCTCCTTGAATATATCTTGAAGTGCTTTCACCTATGCTAATGCTTATTTATAAGAAAAGAGTTATAAGTTGCATGAAATAAACCTAATATAAGGGGAAGATACACCAAGATGTATTCCATATGACCATCATACTTTCTTGCACTAAGAATAAGACACACAAACTAACTTCTAAGTCTTATGGATCCTAACATGAGTATTTTAATATGGAGGTGAGATGTATGAGATCTATCCAAGGTAAGTGAACTCTAGGCTAATTTCAAACACTAAGGATCATTGTACACTTGAAATATAGGACCATACACTTAACAACACTTCATATTACCTATTAGAACAAGACTCTCACACAAACATGAAAGGATAAGGGGAGAAAAGGATAGAGAGTAATCACTTTGCACCACCATACATCACTTGCACACAGATAATTGTCTAGAAACTAAAAATAAAAAATGCATTAATGTTCAAAGGTAAAATATGATGTCATTCCAATAGGGCTTCACCATACATGGAGTGGAACTTTTTTTACAATAGTTAAAGAGTTATATTTATAGAAAAGGGAAGCAAGAGAGAGAGGGTTTTGGTGCTAAAAAAGGGATCAAATGAATTCAAATCCTTTTAAAAATTAGTTATAATTGCCTCTATAAAATATGCTCATTCAAACCATTTGATTGATCCAAGTCACCTAGAGTGGTTGCATAGTTACATATTCTCTCATTGATGCTCCTTGACGACTGTAACGGTAGGTTTAAGTCCTTTTCAATTGGGTCTAGCTAACAGTGTAGTTACAACACTTGGATCCATCATTTAGAATCATGTCTTGTTTCCAACTACTCTTGACTAGTTGTCATGGCATGCATAATGGAGAGAAAGGTCACTTTCAAGTAGTTGGTCCATGAGATGAATTGTTGGGGTCCACCTTTTTGCCTTCATGTCAGCCTTGCATTTATTACATATTCAACCACTTCCATATCTAGATCGTAGGTCCCACCTATAGACAAAAAATCAATCTAAGGACATTGGTTTTCCTAGTCTTTATAGTAAACTAGACCCATGGATCATTTAGCACCTTCTATATTATAATAGGTTCAAATAAACCTATTATATCTTTGTGGGGACTAAGAATTCATATATGCACGAATCCTTCTTTAACTTGGTGAACTAGTCACAAGAAAAAACCCTACAAGCTCTAACTTATCAAACTAGAGATCAATATAAGCTCCAATGGTGGTCCCTTTATGTTCTCTATACTTGATTACATCATATTTACTATTCCATGGTGTTTGAACCAGCTTTGATGGCATCGAGAAGACTCTAAAATACCTTGATTTCATGGTCAAAAATAGCCTTTCAACCCTCATCAAGAATCCTAAGCTTGCCTTTGTCCTTGACCTTAATTTTTATTGGTTATCAATGCTTGATCCAAATCCTTGACTCATTAACCAACTCACTCCATCAATTTGGATTGGTATGAATGCCTGAGAACCATTGATCCTCTACCAATTAAACACATCTTTGACACTTGTCATGTACATATTCACCATTATGATTCACTGACCCTCTGACCTTTGTGCACTATTGCATCAAGATGTATGATCAAGTGAGGACTGTTGATCTTGTTAGGACCCATTGTTTGAAAGCTAATGGCTAGTTAGTGATCTTATAATTGATAGTCTATGGGACATCATTTGACATTTGTGTGACTATTATTGATGATCACACGATCATCAAATTTAAGCTCAAAAGGATTATCTTGCTCTGTCTTTATATTGATGTTTATTTGACCATCATTCATCATTTCATAGAACGTGATTGAAGGCTTATAGACTATCAAATTTAAACGCAGGTAAATTTTTGCCCAAGCTTTAACTTGACATTCATGTGAACATCTTATGTTTTTTGTCCAACTTTGAAATCTCGGATCTTGAAGCATGAGAAACATAGAGGTCCAAAATTTATAGGAGATGTTCTTCTTACCAAGAAGAATGAACACATTTGATGTGATGGTCTCAATAGATTCTCGGGTGAAGATATTCAAAGTTCAAGAAGGTTGGTTCATAACTACTTCTGCATGACATCCTAGTGACAGCTGAGCTCAAATGACTATGGGAAACTTAGCAAAAATGCCTAGGAGCCCAACTTTACACATGGATAACTCCATTTTCACTTTGGTAGAGGACCTTAAACTTGGTTCATAGCAACTTGGGACCAAGGTGAATAAACCCATGTGGTCACCTTCCACTATAACTACTGCATGTATGAGATCTGGCCTCAACAAACTGCCCACTTGCACTTTTTACCACTGGACCCAAAATGTCAGGATGAATATAATGAAAAATTGGATGAACACTAGGATATTCCTAAGTCATTCCAAGAACTCTTAACATCTCAGAGGGTCTCTTAAACACATTTCATCTATTCATCCATTAACAACCTGATCCATGGCTACTGTATTGATCACCATGAAGATGTGCCACTTGTATATTATGAATCTAAAATGGTCCCTTAGACACCAAATGAAACAAGGACCAAGATAGACTATGATTAAACCAAAATGGCATAAGAAATGGCATTAACAAAGCTGTAACATATGCTATGACATTATAAAAGGCCCCTATACAAGATTTTGACTATAGGGGGTTGACCCATTTTGGCCTATGGGGAAAAAATAATCAACATTAACCATTCTTTTTATAAACTTTAGTCAAATGTTTGATCTCATCCTCTAAGTGATCACTATCACAAATTCTAAGATTTCTCATGGAAAGGGTTTTAAGGTCCCCCATTTTTTGAGAGGGATGATGGTTTAAATTTACATATAGATAAAGATCAGTGTGGGTGGATTTATGTAAACTTATCAAGAAAAATATCCATCATTTTTCCTAAAGAAGAGGACGTCTAGTAAGGGAATTTTTACTTCAAATTCTAGCTCTTACATGAACTTGATGGTATCAACAACTTTGTTTAAGTGTGTATGGAAGTATTATAGTTTATCTAAGCCATAAGGCCAATTTACATGTGTGCCATCTACATATCATTTCCACCAAATGGGTTTCAAGGGGAAAGTGTTAAGAGATAAGTATTTGAAATACTCCATAAACAAATTAGCTACAATGGGGAAATGAAGGGACTCCATTGCAATGCCTTCATTTTTTTCATAAATGATCCTTGAGAAGTTTGTAAATGATATTTTATGATTATATAGCACCTTAGTCTTGTACACTTTGGAAAACTTAGACCTTGGTTTTTCCTCTTAGTTCTTCACCTTTTCCCACTTTCATAAGTCTCACATCTACTCTATCTTTGTGCCCATTGACCTATATTTCTTAGGATGACCATTTTTATATTGATTACCTAGTTCTTATATCTTACCCATAATACTTAAAATGTACTTATCTTCCATCTCTACAAGTTCTAAACTTGTACCTACTTTTCTACTCCCTGGACATTGTCTACGATAGACAATAGTGTCAACATTATTGTCTTGTCCCAATGCAAGTGTCAAGTGACCTAAAGTCATCTAATTTACAAATTAAATTTTTCCTAATGGTCAACCTAATTTATTTAATGTGATTTATTACTCCAAAGGGATTGATATAAATATAAGATCAACCCTCGTTCAAACTTGCAAAAACTATGAATACGTAGCAAAAGACCAAAAAACATTCGATTGATCAAAATATTCCCTATTTATTTTGATTTCCATACCAACATATGGAATGGACATCTACATGTTTGAAGTACTAAAGGAGTATCCCAAAAGCCTGATTTGCCAAGTTACAAGCTGGGTCACTATTGTACTTGCTTTGCACATATTATATGATTCACACACAAGCCAACACATAACGGATAACTACATGAGTATGAGGCCATATTTAGAGTATTAGTTATGTAGGCAACTTCCACTGATAATAGGTTCTTTGGGCTATCTCAACATTGTGTGCCCAGTAACCCATTTTTCTCCAAGGTTATAATGAAGATGAAAAACTAGGGTTTTATCATTTTACAAAGAACGATAGTCCATGACCTAGATTTGAATACACCAAAGTGAAGGTGAATCAAAACCTAGAAGTATCCAAGTGGTCACGTCTGATTTAAATAAATATTTTGTATAGGACACTAGCATCAATCTCTGACAATAGCATTGATGCAACTGTCCTAAGCTGATGTTATTGTCTAGAGAGCTAGAAACATTAGAACCAAAATATGATGATTGTTCCAAAATCTCCTTCCTACCTAATTTCTACCTATTCCAGATCTATAACTATATTAGCATCAAAATAAGCCAAATACTTCACTTATCTATCATTTCTATATCTAACATAGTTGTACTTTTCATATTTAAACTATCTCAACATAATAAATATTGTGTATGCTTATATATGAGAATAAAATTTAATTGGCCTACTATAGATCTGATTATTACCCTTTCTCCATTTCATTTCTATATACCCCTTTAACATCTAGATAACCCTAATCTAGATCATTTTAGGGTTAAACATTTGGTGAAACCAATTCATGTATTTTTTATTCTTAGGGTTTTAAACTAGTTAGGGTTTTAGAGCATTGTACTTTTTAATTTCATACTTTTACTATTTTGTATGCAACCTAGGCATATCCCTAGGCTGAGAGGTGTGCCTATTGAACATATTGAGCTTCCCCTACAACCATTTAAGATGTCTCAAACCAATGAGGGATCCCATACCTTGGATCATGATGATACCCATGTTGATAACGAAAGAAATGTTGACAAGGTTATCACAAAAGAAGATTTTGAGAATGAAGACCATGAAACAAATGAAAATAAGAAATAAAAACATGATCAAGTGCATATAATTACATTGTTTTACGAGTGCATTTGATAAAACCCTGAATATCTTAATAAGATCTTAAAAACTATACTCAAATCAAAAAATAACAAAACTATATTGGACACATCCCTCCCCTTGAACACATTACAACTAAATACATGTAATGGGATAATGAATTATGTGTTTAAACCTTTGTTCCCTAAAACTACTATTGATACATCTATTATGGAATTACTAGTTGTTTCAACACAAATGCTGCTTTCAATGCCTATTACTACTTAAAACATGTTTTCATCCCCTTTTGTGACTACTCAACTTTCTCATCTAAATCCCACTAGGCCTAAAGTTCAACCATTCCTTTAATTTATAAAAACCTTGGAAGATAAGATTACAAGCATTGAACAAAAGGCTTTAAAATTCCCTCATGCTATAGATTCACAGGATGTGTTGTATAACCCTCTTACACTTGAAATCTCTTTGCACCTTTTGCCAACTAGATTTGTTGCACCGAATTTCATATTTTATGATGGCAAGGGTGATCATGAACAACATCTTCAAACATTTTATGTGGCATGCCTTGACTATGCTTCCAATGATAAACTTTTGACCAAATTATTTCTAAGAAGCCTCAAGGATTATGCTTTGAGGTGGTTATATGATTTACCTCTCTAATCCATAAAAGCATTCAACCTCTTACTGATTAGTTCTTATCACATGTTAACATTTCCAAAAAGTTTTCCTATGCTCAAATTACTAAAATAAAAAAAAAGAACCAATGAACCTATCAATGAATATGTCTTGAGATATGAGACAATGCTAGCCAAAATGACAAATCTTATGGCAGACAAAGAGTTGCAAGATATATTCAAGCAAAGTTTTCTTTCTCATTTACATTAGTCCATTATTTTCAAGAAGTTCAAATCTTTTGATGACTCATGCCATGTTGTATGGGATCGTGAAATAAAGATTATGTCATTAAATAAGCTCAAGTATGTAGTAAACACATCAGCTACAACTATAACTAGTACTAAGTTTATAATTAAACCAAGTTATAAGGTAAAACCTCCTAAGCCTAAAAATAAAACAACCACCATGGTTAACACATTTGCATAGTAACCTAATCAGATTGTCATATCTAATGCACCAAGGAGATAATTTGCATGTTTCTTTGAGTCCCCACTTCATTACTCCTATTGTTACTAGAGTGCCAGCTTATATCTCTCCCTCATCCTATCAAGGTTGATATGAGTCGAACTCTACCCAAATTATATGACACAAATTCTTATTATGGTTATCATCAAGGACTAGGACATTCTACAGGTAGATGCTTTACCTTGAAGCAAAAGATCCAAGATCTTATTGATGACCAAAATCTTACATTTGAGGAACCTTCAAAAGAATCAGGTTCATAACCTAAAACTACTATTGATACATCTATTATGGAATTACTAGTTGTTTCAACACAAATGTTGGTTTCAATGCCTATTACTACTTAAAACATGTTTTCATCCCCTTTGATGACTACTCAACTTTCTCATCTAAATCCCACTAGGCCTAAATTTCAACCATTCCTTTAAGTTATAAAAACCTTAGAAGATAAGATTACAAGCATTAAACAAAAGGCTTTAAAATCCCCTCATGCTATAGATTCATAGGATGTGTTGTATAACCCTCTTGCACTTGAAATCTCTTTGCACCCTTTGCCCACTAGATTTGGTGCACCTAAGTTCATATTTTATGATGGAAAGGGTGATCATGAACAACATCTTCAAACATTTTATGTGGCATGCCTTGACTATACTTCTAATAATAAAATTTTGACCAAATTATTTCTAAGAAGCCTCAAGGATTATGCTTTGAGGTGGTTCTATGATTTACCTCTCTAATCCATAAAAGCATTCAAACTCTTACTAATTAGTTCTTATCACATGTTAACATTTCCAAAAAGTTTTCCTATGCTCAAATTACTAAAATCAGAAAAGGAACCAATGAACCTATCAATGAATATGTCTTGAGATATAAGACAATGCTAGCCAAAATGACAAATCGTATGGCAGACAAAGAGTTGCAAGATATATTCAAGCAAAGTTTGCTTTTTCCTTTACATGAGTCCATTATTTTCAAGAAGTTTAAATCTTTTGATGACTCATGCCATGTTGTATGGGATCATGAAATAAAGATTATGTCATTAAATAAGTTCAAGTATGTAGTAAACACATCAAATGCAACCATAACTAGTACTAAGTTTATAATTAAACCAAGTTATAAGGTAAAACCTCCTCAGCCTAAAAATGAAACAACCACCATGGTTAACACGTTTGCATAGTATCCTAATCAGATTGTCGTATCTAATGCACCAAAGAGATAATTTGCATGTTTCCTTGATTCCCCGCTTCATTACTCCTATTATTACTAGAGTGCCAGCTTATATCTCTCCCTCATCCTATCAAGGTTGATATGAGTCGAACTCTACCCAAAGTATATGATGCAAATTCTTATTATGGTTATCAGCAAGGACTAGGACATTCTACAGGTAGATGCTTTACCTTGAAGCACAAGATCCAAGATCTTATTGATGACCAAAATCTTACATTTAAGGAACCTTCAAAGGAATCAGGTTCATAACCTAAATATCACCAAAAATAGAAAATATTTAATAATCCTTTGAAAGACCATTATAATAAGGAACCAAAAGTGCAAATGGAATATAATACACATCCTCCTCCATCACATTATGGGAACCCACTAGATGGGATTATTGGTACTTACCTGTGACATATACATCCTATGGTTAAGAAAACTTCCATTTCTTTTGATGACAGTGAAATTAAGGATGATGACTCCAATCTTCAATATTTATTCATTCGAGCATACCTTGACAAATACCCCATATGCAATGTTATGATTGATAATGGTGAAAGTGAAAATATTTGCACCATGACATTATTTACGCACTTGGATTATACTCATCATGATTTACACTCCTCAACCATATTAGTTTGAGCATTCGATAGGATGTCCTAAAAGGTTCTTGGCAAGATTGACCTACCTTTATAGGTTGATATCATGCATGTGGTTACTACCTTCTTAGTTATCCTTTCCATAGGCATATTTGATATGTTATTGGAAAGAGATTGGATACACACTCTTCGAGCATTAACTTCTATAGTGCATAGGTGTGCTAAATACATTCATGCCAATCAAGTAATTACAATTTATGGATTCCATATGAAAGTCCTCTTGAACAAAAGAAACCTATACCTAGACAACTAGATATCAAGCCTAGTGAGGATAATTCACCACAAAAAGGTAAGCAACAGGGAATCCCCTTTACTAAGTGGTTAGTATTTGAGATACCATTACACCAAAGACATACAGTGGATTCCACGAAATCCCAGTCTTCTAATACACACCATAATTAGATATCTAGATTACCTCAAAATGTACATATTGTTGTTATACCAAAGCAACAAACAAGCACTCAATTATGGGTTCCAAGAACCCCTATTCTTGTTACTCCTATTATTGCTTCACAATTATAGATTCCTATTCTACATACACAAAGCACCATTGATATTGTAATGATAAATATTACACCTATACATGCTCCTCAATAGCGTAAATAGGGTATTACACCATATTCATAGTGGGGAGATATCTATGACCATCCATTGGATGGCATCATAAGATGATCCCTCCTCTTCAAAAATTTCAAAATTGAAAAAAAAAATCACACGTTCAAAAATCCAAAAACACTTTTGGCACTTGCATGTTAAATTGGCTCCTTGGCATTAATGTGTTAGTTCCATGTTAATGGACGACATACTCAGTTACTCCTACATACACATATGTGTCACACTTATATTTGAGTATGATATAAGTATACATAGACACAAGATACATTCCTATTTTGAATGTTGTGCCTGCCTTCTAATCATTTCATATGGGCATTGGGGGCATCCACTTCTTTGATCTTAATACACACAGGTTATATGATTCAACGATCACTCTACATTATCATGTCTGAGCTTACATGCAGTTAAGTCAAGTCAGTTTAGTAGAACATTGTTGTGTCACTATATTTGCACAAAGAATACTAAGGTGTTAGCTATAGAGGACCAGTTCTTGAAATGACATCTAAGAGAAGCAATATAAATTTGCAAGTATGATAACATCTTAAACATGTATGTAGGTCTAGAATTAAACTAGTCTTAGAAACCGATCATTAATTTACTTTAAAAATGATGATGTTTATGCAAGCTTATTTTCTTGTATTATCGATTTGTTCCTTAGTGGACTGTTACCATCATCTTTCTTAAGTCATCTCATATCTAATCTTCCTTTTGTTTCATTTCCAGTTCATTGTGATTTTGTCTCTCTTAATCCAAACTTTTTCTCTTTATCCAATTCATTCGTTTTATAAATTAATATTTTAAAATTACTAATTTATTTTCTTTAATTAATTTAAATATTATTATCTTTTATATCAACCAAAAATTTAAATTTTCAAACCTCTTATTAATTTAATACAAAATTTATAAAAATTTTCATTTTAAAAATTTAACTATAAAATTTCTCATTTTGAAAATTGAACTAACTTTATTTCTCGTTGTAATTTTTTACTTTCCACAATAACAAACTAAATTAATTATTATGTCCTTTCGTCTTTGCAACCACTAAACTAAACAATACTTGGATTTTACTGTTCTCTCATTCTTTCATCATAATGATATGGGAAAAATAAATATAAAAAACTTGAGAAGATTAATCTTTGAAATTATATATAATTTAGTCACACTTAAAAACAAAATGAAAATGATTGAAATGATATGATGGAGGAAGTAATGAATGAGTTTGTATATACTTTTTAATAAAAAAAGAATGGCACTCACCGGTGTCACAAGCCCAATTCTATCTAACCCACAATTACTTAATTGATATGATATGGGAAAAATAAATATAAAAAACTTGAGAAGATTAATCTTTGAAGTAATATATAATTTAGTCACACTTCAAAACAAAATGAAAATGATTGATCGATATGATATGATGGAGGAAGTAATGAATGAGTTTTTATATACTTTTTAATAAAAAAAGAATGGCACTCACGGATGTCACGAGCCCAATTCTATGGAACCCACAATTACTTAATTGATATGATATGAAACTATGGACCGACCATTCCTTTTTCCCAAGAGCACGGTAATGCCGCTGAGGCTGGGGCTGAAAACACCCACCGCCACAACTTTAAATACCAAATTCTCCATTCTCCCAAATCAAAATCAAAATCAAAATCAATGTCGACAAGAATCTACTTTGAATCGCAACCAAATCACGACGGAATCTCGTACGATGCTCACATCAAATGTGACCGTCCACTCACCACTCACCTCGCCGACAACGAAAGCCGCCGGTCGGGGTTTGTAACGGAAAGTCCCTGGAAAGACTGGTCTACGATACAGTTTTAATTTGACGGGAATATAACTTGTGGAGTTACGCGGTTTTTCAGTTTGAATTTGATTCGTTTTCAAAGTCTTCCTTGACTGCGAATCGCGATGGAGATTCAAATTCCTCACGTTGCTTTTTACCGAAATTTATTCCGATGATTGACGCTCAAATTCCGGCAGTGGCGGCGGCTTTGAGCGAAAATCGTGGAGAAACATGATTCCACGATCTTGGAGGTCCAAACAATTTGTTGTTAAATTCTTTTTTTTTTTTGGCTTATGTTTATCAGTTTTATTTTGTTTATTGAAAAGTGTGAGGGCACTGATATATCATATTTTATTTTAGGTTGCACTCTTCTTTATTCACTTGATCTCAACCCTCTTTATTTTTTCTTATTGTAAGGAGTTATTATTAATATTAATTCTTACACGATTAAGAAAGAAATGAGATCGTCGTTCTTTTATAATAAATATTTAGAAGGTTTTATATATTAAGTAGGTAATTATTATTAATATAAAGGAAAATAAAATAATTTATAAAAACATATAAATTTTTATACTTTGTTTACAAATTATTTTTAATTGATTTATCAATAATTAAAAGAGTTGTCCTTCCTTTCAGATTTTTTAAGGTACAAAAGATTTTAAAATTTTTAATTTTATAATGATATATTTATTTTTTAAGAGTTTTTGATAATTTCTATGATATTTATTTACATAATTAAACTTTGATTTTTAATGTTAATGAAGCCAATATTATTCATTCTTGTAGAATTATAGTTTTTTAAATATGCTCATAAAAATTAATTTCCTTTTTATATTTATTCATATTCATTTTAATTTTGATGATATCAATAAATTAATAATACGGTTTTCATTATATATATCACAAATTAAATATTATATTCACATTTCTATATTTTAAAACAATAAAAAATAAATTTAAATATTTATATAATTTATTTGTGTACTTTTTAGATATCTAAACACCTTCCCATATCATTAGAGTGAATATTATTAGTCTCGAAGGGTAGAGTAAAGTCTTCAATATCCTTTAATCTTTGATTAAAATTTGCCTTCTCCACCAATAAAAAATCATTGAAAATTTTATCGAATTTCAATAGTTATATTACACATTTTTTAACAAAAAGTACGAAAAAAGCTATTTATCAATATTTTGATTGGCTAAAATTAAATAGATGTTATTAAGGAGCAGAAGGGTGATGTCATATACAACACAAAGAATAAATGTATTGTTAGAACACATTGCTCGAAAAATTTGGGTAAATATGGATAAGAATTAAAAAATATAATATACTGTCAAAACATTTGGGTGAACGTAAATCTCATTGAGTCTCATGCATTTGATGTGACGTTGATTTAGGGCCTTGACGCTGAGCAAATAGCAAACACAATAAATAACATGGTGCAAGAAGCAAGCACGAGAATGAGGACCCCATTCATGGTAGTGCAAGTGCCATCTATCAACTAAAGAAGTGGATTGTTGAACTGGGAACCGGTTGGCAACCACCTAAGCAGAACTCATGGATATGTGTTCGTTGTATGATAAGCTTGTATTTCTTGTAGGTACTAGATCTCAAGATGCTCAACATGCTCTATGTCCCACCGATGCCACATCACTAACAGATGAAGATTTCGTGTATAATGAGGATGTGGATCCATTATTATTGTAGGTGATGTTGTGCGAAAACTAAATTCATGTTGGTTTTGTATGTAATTCAAAACTGCCATCCCTCACTATTTGAAGTGTTTTTTTTTTTAATTCTAATAAACTGTAAATGCTCACTGTCCATAACCTTTGTTCATATATTTGTATTAAACATAATTTGATTATGGATATATGGTCTTCAATTTTTTCTTGGGCGTTCTTCTATTGTAAGCATTGGGACATTCACATAATTAAAGCTCGTTGTAATCAGCAATGGATTTGGAAGAGATTTGTGGACAAATGAAAAGTTGTTTTAATTTTGGAAAGACTCAATTCGTAAATTGGAGGAAGAAGCAACTTCACTCTGTAATCAACTTAATTGTCCAAAATGAAGATGAATTCTTGCATGCACTTTATACTGATCTAGGAAAGAGTCGAGTCAAGGCATAAGAGATGAGGTTCTGCTTCTGGTTCTAGTTCTACATTTATTACAATAATAGTCAATTATTAATAAAGTTTTTGTTGTTGCAGGTAGCTCTTTTAGTAAACGCAACAAAGCTTGCTCTTGAATGCTTGACAAAGTGGATGACACCAACAAAGGCAAGTGTCTTGACATAATTTCAAAAAAAATTAAGTGGATAAAAAGAATATTTGTGACTGGTTTTGGTTTATGTTGTGAAGCAGGTTTCTTTACCACTTGCAACATTTTGTGGTTTAGGTGCAATCATAGCAAAGCCCCTTGGTGTAGTTTTAATATTCTATTCATGGAATTTCCCCTTTAGTAAGTCTAGTTTCATTTCAGCTCAACCAACAGTGAAGCGGTAGAGGTATTGGAAGGGTGCTTATATTTAATTTGTTTTATGTTGTTTAGATTTGGCTATAATGCCAATGATAGGCACCATTGCAGCTAAAAATGCAGTGGTTTTGAAGCCCTCAAAAATAGTTGCTTCTACGTTAGATCTGCTTGCACAACTTATTCCCAAATACCTAGACAACAATGCGGCGAGAGTCGTCCAAGGAGGTGCCCATGAGAACACTCAATTGCTAGAGCATAAGTGGGACAGAATATTTTTCACTAGTTGGTACAACTATAACTCCCAAATGGAACCCTAATCATTACTTTTTCTTAACTTTAATGCTGACAATATACTCATCAATTGTTGTATAATTCTTAGGAAGGCATGCATTAGGTGAGTTATAATGACAACTGCTACAAAACATCTGACGCCAGTCACTTTGGAATTGGGTGGAAAATGCCCCACAATTGTGGATTCCATAACCAACAAGTAGGATTTACTAGTATTTTTTTACGAAGTCTGGTTCTATAAATTCCTTTTTTTAAAAATAAATATTTGCAATTTGTGCATAAAGGAAGAACAAAGTGACGTAGGTGACATCAAAGTGAATTGCATGGACAAACTCAGCATGTTGGCATGGCTCTACTCTGTTACGGCATAAAATGACGATGTGCCCTAAACTGTTCAAACAAATTTACCTAGCTAAAGAATATCCCACTCAAACTAGGTCAGTTTATCCATGGCGAGCGTCATTAGCACCACCACCCATGACAATGGTTTATGGGGGAAAAGTGGAGATGTCGCTAGGGTTTTTCTTGGAGTACTGCGAGCTATTTCTCAGGTGACATTTTATGTGAAGAAGATGTTCACCCTGTGAAATGATATAATGGATGCAATGATGGAATATTTTGTTTGAATTTTAGAAATTTAGAAATTTATATATTTTAAAAATATACCGGAATGCTATTGACTATATATATACTAGTAAGAATCATGACTCAAGAAATTATAGCTGTGAATTATTGCTGTAGATATTGGATCTAGTTGAGCTTCATGACGTGAAAATATTTGAAGACGTAATAGAAATGTTTAAAAAAAGAATGTTTCTTTTGTTAAAAAAGAGAGAACGTATTAGGGGATATTCACTCCTACTAGATATTATTATTATTGATAGTTTTATGAAGGTTATAGTACATGAAGAGAAACTTAACTCTGTGTTTGATCGAGTTTAGTTTTTAATTAATTGGATGCTAGTGGTGTTGTGTCCTAGTAATCGACATGTTAGAAAGTGTAGATTTGGGGGATATTGTGTAGGATATTTAGATTATTCATATCAATGATGATTTGAAAAAAAAAGAAATCATGATTTATTGAGAAGCCTTCCTCCTAAAGACAAGGTTTGTATGTTTCAGTTCTAGTAACAAACTCCTCTTAACAAATATGACATCGCAACCAAAATGTTGTGTGGAGTTTGGGATGTTCCATAAAGTGTTTGAATAGTTAAGAGGAATACTGATAATGTCAAGGTTGTTTTTAAAGATGTTTATGTACCGAGCCTTGCTTTTTTTGTTGTGTTACAATTAAATATTGATTGAAAAGGTTTTTTTTTTTTTTTTTAATTGTGATTTAAAATTAGCATTGAGATTTGTTTGCTATTGTAGCGTAACCTAATCTATAGAAAATTCAACACATGAAAAAGGATTTGTAGGCAGAGCAAGAAAATTATGGAAGAATACCAGAGTTTGCATAGAAGCATGATATTCCTGGCAATATAGAAAAATAAAATGGTTCCAAAGGGCAGGTTTTATTATTTTTATATTGTATAAAAAATACCACCATTCCATGCGTTATGGCATTGAACTTGGAACAAGTCAATGAGTTTTAGTCTTTCAATAAATTATTTTATTTTGTGTTTTTTGAAACATTTGGCTTGTATGTATTAGTCCCGAAGGGGTATATTAAAGCATTCAGTTTGCTTTAACTTTTGATTAAAATTTGTATTCTCTACCAATCAAAATTCTGTTCACATTGTCATTCAACAGAGATGATATTTTAATTGTGTCAAAGTTTCTTGGATAAGGAACTCGTCTACAATCTTATCATATAATTTTTTGATTATAAATTTCATTTCAAAGTCCAAAACATTGAATTAAAAAATCGACATGGTTGTATCAAAAATATGAATTCTATAATAGATCTATAATTGTTATTATGGACTTGAAATGTCATTTTCTATCATCTATAATAAATCTTGCATTATCATTATGGATGAGTGTAATTCTAAAATCTCATTTACTTTTACATTTAATTTAATGAATTTGGGTGTTTTCTTGCTAGATTTAAGATAAATGCATCCACAAACATAAAATATGCAAAGCATGTTTGTATTGAAATGTAGCTATTAAAGTACCAAGATTTGTAATTGAAAGTGCTTGATGGAAGGCTACCAAAGCATACCAATTTCTTGTCAAGTCCAATCATAAAATGTCATTTTTTTTTGGGTGAAAATTTAACATTTAGCATGGTTTATGGTAGTGCACTTAACTATTAAATTTTACATAAGTAGATTTTGCATTACTTTTCTCATATTTTTTATTAAATATTTTTTAAAATCATATTTAAATATTTTAAATATAAAATTTAGCTAAACAAACCAACTATTTTGTAGGAACTTACGCATGGCACCCTTCTTAAATGATGTAATGGTGTAGAATCACTTTTTAAATCCCTCAATAAAATTTTATTTTATCCCTATCCTCTATACATATTAAGAGATTTAAAATTTTCACTTAAATTTAAATGATGTCATGCAATTAATAATACTTTTTTTAATTGTATATATCAAAAAATAAATTATATTTTAAAATTTATTTTTATTATATAAATTAAATTCAAATATTTATATAATTTATTAGTCTAATAATCAACACTATATTTTTTTATACAACCATACTCATTCCTTTTTATATTCTATATAAGATTTAATAATTTCATTTAAATTTTATTATTATCTACAATTTAATAATACAATATAATAAAAATTAAATATTATATTTTTTATTTTAAAATAATAATTAATTACATATAACTTAATATATATTTTATATATCTTCTTCTTATCCCAAAATCCTAACAAATTGTTTAGTTTTGTAATTTTAAACCCCCAAAAAAATTAAATAAGTAATTTATTAATCCAATTAATAATACACTTTTTTTTTCCCCTTATATTAAAAATTAAATGTTTTATAATTAACAAAAATATATATATATATATTAAAATAAAAATTAAATAATATATTATATTATTTAATCTAAACTAAACTCAAAACTCTAATCAATTTAATCTCAAACAAATATAAAATCCACGTAAGATACACACGTGTCAGTTACGATACTCCTTTCGGGTAAAAGTAAACTTTTCAACTTGCCAAGCCAGCTGTGTTCATTGTTTGCATGCCGGGAAGTTTGAGTTGACAACAAATATTGTCCGTCGGCTTGTCCATGCATAAATTGAGGTGTGGGAGGACAATTCAGTTGTATATCTGTGAACGGAAAAATAAAAAAGCCGTGTTTGAGGATCATCACGAGATATCGGAGGTGTAATGGCATGGCGATCACTGTTGACTGTATCAAAAAAAAGTTATAGAAGTACTATTCTTGCTGGCTTTCTGAATAGATTCGAGAGGTCTGCTGTTCGAGTCTCCGGAAGTTTTGTTGGAAATCCAGAGGTCTGCGGTTCGAAACTCGGCGAGACCAGCCAGAGTTTATACAATTCACGTTGTCTGACTTCTGAGTCTGGCACAGGGCCTGCTCCTCTTCTGCAACACTGCATAGACGAAGCAGCCCTCCCTGATATTATAACTACCGAAACCCTACAGATCGAAAATGGCGAGATTTTGTACTCTGGAATGACCTCCAAGGAGCTTTTATCGACGCTTTTTAATCTTAGTTTGGTTGGATACGAGCCCCTGGTTGATCTGAGCATAAAGTTGCTCAAGTCTCCCTTGATCAAACACGCGGCCTTCAGAATTCCTGTGCTGCAGGCCGTTAAACAGACTGCGTATTCGCATTTCTGCGCTGGAGAAAACGTCGCGGAGGCCTCAGCTACCCTGCAACGCATGTGGGAATTGGAACTGAAAGGAATTCTTGACTACAGCCTCGAAGACGCCACTGATAACGTTTCATGTGACAATAATCTTCACGAATTCTTGAAGACAGTCCAGACGACGCTTCGCCTTCCAGCAGGCTCGGTAAGATTTTTTTTAAAAAAAGAGAGAGACTGTTAATTAAAAAAAATTCATTTGCATTATTAAGTTTATTTTTCCTCTGCCAAATTTGCATTTATCTCGTTATAATTCTATTCTGTATTCAATTCCTCTGCATCTTACTTGAATAAGACTAAATACAGAGGTGTGAGTTTATGCAGCTTGGGGCTGCTACTGTAAGAAGGCATAATATACGGACTAAAGTAAAAATTACTTTCAAGCAATTTTTTTCTATTTCGTTCGAGTCTCATTTTCTGCACAGCTACGCTAGTCATAATATTATCAAAATGATATATTTTTAACCAATTCTTATCTTCTAACTTATTTTTATTCATTTGGTAAATTCCCTTGGGCCTAAGCTTCGTCACAATTTCCTACATTTTATTATAATTATTTTAAGGGATTTGAACCTGAAGCTCTGCTTTGAAACCCTAATGCTTCTACCACATTTTTCATCCCATCCTCTCTTTCTTTGAAGTTTTTTTAAATGTCTATAGAGCTAAAGACCCTAGTTTTTCTTATACAGATACTGGTAATTATGATCACTCTTTATTTGTTTTAAGAATTGTTCTGTTGTCTTGCAATAAATAATGGTGAACAGAGAAAATGAAGGTGATTGGTAAAATCTGCTCAATGTATGCCTACTTTGCGTCTCCTAAAAAGATTCTCTCTTTTTTAAGTAGCTCCTGAAATTTTTCTATTTTTGTCTATTTTCTAATTAGCTCCTTAGGCAGAATAGGTGACAAGTGGATATCAAAAAATATCAGGGTGATAATGGCTTTTTGATTGATCAACATCCCGGTTCCAATTCATTCTGTTTGATTGATCAACATCACTACACAGATTTGAGTGCCCCCTATTGTAGGAGTGGGATTTGAACTTGGGTTGCTCTTATACAAATGTATTCATTCAAGCGCTACACTACAACCTGAGGGACATGATAATTACTATCATGTTTCTCCATTGCCTTCCACTTTTTTTCAATTACTGCATCTGCTAATGACAATGAATAAATTTATGTATGACCTGTGTTTCCAATTCCATAATCTAGTTATAGCAGTGTCACCTCAATGTTGCTGCATCAATGTCCCTCTCAATTGGATTCACTGTTTCCGACACCTCATGTTTAATAGCCTCTGAACATCATTTTTTATCTCTCAACCACATTAATACTGTTGGGTGATCACTATTGTTAGACTTAAATCCATAAATATTTTCTACTTTCATATTGTCTTTGTTGGAATTGATTTAGGATGTTCATCTTGTTTATTCAGCTTTTCAACTGGTCCAATTCTATCAGCTTTCTCTCTCAACAGGATTCACTGTTTCCGACACCTCATGCTTAATAGCCTCTGAACATCATGTTTTACTCTCAAGCACACTAATACTGTTGGGTGATCACTATTGTTACACTGAATTCCAGAAATATTTTATACTTGTCTTTGTTGGAATTGATTTAAGAAGTCCATCTCATTTATTCAGCTTTTCAACTGATCCAATCCTATCAGGTTTTCCAGATGATGTCTTCTACCCGAATCACTCCAGTAAGTTGGTTTACTGTTCCCATGTTAACTGTCCTGCTATTAGATTGGCAACATATGGCAGATCTCTCTGATGATGGTACCTCTTCAAGTGTTTCATCGCCAGACTTTTCTTTTCCCTGCTGGTGACTATGAAACTAGATCCATCATAATCTCATCAACCACCAAACTTGTTACATTATTTGAAATGAGATAGTTGCATATGAAACAGTGTTTGGCCTCCCAGTGCTAGTCACAATTCTACGGGGCCGTCAGGGATGGATTCTGTCTGTGAAAACAAATGATGGGATATTCCCACCACAGATTTGAGACACATTAAACCCCATGGTCACTGATCTTATGTTTGAATTCTTCCACACGTGCTTATGTCAAATGGTTTTTGTTCTTATGTTAACTCACATTAACCACATTGTAATCCAATAGAGAAGCAATAATAATTTGTCATTTGTGGATGAAATTAAATCTTTCTGTTCTAAGTTTCCTTTTATCTCCTCACATTTTTTGTTTTGGGCATTCCTAGTTAACTTTGTTATGCTAAATTCTTATTTATCTACTCAAAAAATCCAGTCAAGAAGCAACTGCAGTTTCAAATGCCATGGAAGATGCTAAACCACAGGTTGAGTGGAGGTTTATGTTTATGCCTATTGGCATATCACATGCATCGATATAAATATCACAAAATCTGGTATGCTAAATCTTGTGGATATTTATTTGTTCTTCAGGTGAGCTTTGCATGTGTGAAGATCACGGCTCTCTGCCCTCTTCCCCTGCTAGAACGAGTTAGTAACCTGCTAAGATGGCAGCACTGCCATCCTGATCACGGAAGCCTTCCATGGATGCAAGACACATTGCCAATTTTAGCACCCTGTAGCCCCACCTATCACACTACTTCAGCCCCAGAACCATTGACAGCCACTGAAGAAAAAGACCTCAAACTCGCAGAAGATAGACTGCTCATATTATGCAAGGCCTGTGAAGAAAATTCACTGCCTTTGTTAATAGACGCTGAATACACATCTGTTCAGCCTGCAATAGACTATTGCACTTACTCTGCCTCTCTAAATTTCAACAAGTCTGCGAAGCCCCTTGTGTATGGCACCATCCAGGCCTACCTGAAGGATGCATTGCCACGTCTGCAGCTAGTGTCTAAGGAGGCAACACGGAGGGGGATACAGATTGGACTGAAGTTGGTACGTGGTGCCTACATCACCAAGGAGTCTGCATTGGCAGCTTCCTTGGGTGTGCCTTCACCCATACATTCTTCAATTCAGGACACCCACAGATGTTATGATGCGTGTGCAGGGCTTATGATGGAGAAGGCTGCAATGGCCGAGGCTTCTGTGGTTTTGGCCACCCATAACTTCGATTCAGGTAAAAAATAAAATAAAAATTTAACCTTTTATTTTTTTTCATTTGCTTAGTCAATGATTAAAAATTTAAATGTGTTGATTTTTTCTTTAGGCAAGGCTGCAGCTGCAAAGGCTGAGGATTTGAATATTAGGAAGGGCAATGACCGAGTACAGTTTGCTCAGCTGAAGGGCATGGCAGACAGCCTTTCATTGGGGTTAGTTCAAGCTGGATTCCAAGTCAGCAAATATCTTCCTTTTGGTCCGGTGGATCATGTCATGCCTTATCTTATCAGAAGGGCCGAGGAAAACCGAGGGCTGTTTTGTACCACTAGGGCAGATCGCCAACGCATCAGGTATAAAGTAAAAAAATTCATTTTTATATTCTCGTAATTTGTGTATAATCTCTCAATTTTCTTATAAATGTCACATTTTGTATGTGTGTTGCAGTAAGGAATTGAATAGGAGATTACAAGCGTTCATCACAGGCTGACATGAAGAAATAAAAGAGTGGCTCTGGTTTGTTAAAATTCGTGAAACATCGCTTTGAGGGGAGGAGTTATGAGTTTGTAAATGTTAATGGTGATTCAATTATGATGGATGCCCAGGTCTTTTCTGGAAATTTAAACAAAGGCAAGCCTTTGGCCTCCTTGTCCTTAAAATTATCAAGGTTTTGGTGTATATATTGATGTTAATAGTTTAATAAAGATGCTTCCATGTCTTTTTTTAAAGCTCAATTGAGTAAACTGTGTGTTGGTATTAATTTTTGGATGTTGGTGATTAGATTAAAAATAAGAGCTCAGGCCAGCAGTAGTACCTGAGATAAATGGAATATTTCAATAAAGATAGTTGATTATAAAACAATTCAAGACTTACTAGCTATTATCACTTAGGTCAGTCGCTTGTTGGTTGTTCGGCAATCAAGATCTGCAGTATCTTCACATGCATTGTAGGTTGCAGTTCAAAATTTTAGCAACATGAACATATGTCCATCAAGTGTTTGACAAAATGACCCTGCCAGATTTTGGTTCTTAGCACATAAGTGAAGCTTCAAATAGCTATAATGCTCCCTACAACTAAAGTTGGTTTCCTCTTTCAAGGTACGTGCTTGGCATTGTATCTGCCATACTTAAATTGAAATTATCTCGAGAAGAGATCTGAAATATACTGAGTAATAGAGCTCAAAATAAAGGAATGGTATCCACAAAAGCAATTGAAAATTAGGGGGGAAGGATGGGATAGTCATTTAGGGGGAAACTGTATTCATTTCGTAGGCAGGGACTAATAACCAAGATAGATGTCAAAAGTCACAACAAAAGAATGGATTCCATAGACGGACTAATTTCCAAGATGCAATCTGGATTACAAAAATATAAAGAGATAATTTGCTTTCTTATTTTCTCTCAGATGCAGAAACGGTCTTACACTGTTGTTTAGCGTTTTGCTTTAAGTTGTCATTGAAGTCCACATATGAAGATAAAAATGCCATTTTAAACTGCTCAAAACTTCAAAGTCATCTAGCAGAGGCTCCATGAATTACCCATGTATGTTTGATGCATTCTCACCACAATAAATAACACAAACTTTAATTTATCATATTAAAATGTCACTCAAAAGCATTCATAATTTTTATTAACAGATTGCTTGTTGGCAACTTTAAACTTTTGGCTTTTCCCCATGTGCGGCTATTATGGCATAGAGAATAAAATAGGAAATGCTGTTTGACATGTTTTGTTTTCTATTAAGTAAAATTTAGACTATAAAGGACTTTTAATAGGTTATGCTTTGTTGAGCAGCTACAAGTGGTTTGGAATGTTATTGAGGCAGAATGATGCTTGCTGTTGTGAATATATCAAGTGGAATGTTATCGAGGCTGAATGATGCTTGCTGGAGTGCCCTCTTGAAGCATTTGCCATGTAATTTGTATTTGTTTCATTGCTTTGACACACTGTGAAAGATAGACTAGGATAAGTTGCATGCTAAAAGAACTTTTGCCCAATGGTAAGACTAGTTTGTGGCATTTTCATCGTCCATTAAATCTTTTTTCTTTGATTTGCTAACAGAGTGATGTTCTATAGGAGTCAATGGTTTTGTTGTAATGAATGCATGTCAATATTTCAGTGACCTCTTTATCAAATCCCCTTAAATGATCTGGTTACCTGAATTCGTTAAAATTTTCTCTTATTTGGTACCAAAGTACAAGATCTCTAATGTAGCTAGCTCATTAGTGTAGTATTGATAACACAGTAAAGAAAGCCAACTATAGAAAATATTTAAGGTAGAATGAATGTTGAAAGGCACCGTTGCTTGTAATGCTTCCCAAACAGTAATAATAAATATACAACAGATGTTAAAAATTAGGATAACGATCAAAGAAGTTGAAAGGGAAATAGTTTAATTGTTCGAGGCAATTTATAGAATAATTGATACTTTTGACTTTCAATTCAACATGATTAGCATCAGCATCTATGTTTTCTGTGTTATGAAACCAAATCTTACTTTCTACAGGACTCACCCAAAAGGTATCTTGCATAATTTCACTGTTCAATCTTCTATTTTTATTTTGTCCCTATTCTGATGACGTTTGTTTCGTTATATGTTCTCTGGTATCTATTGTCCTGATGGCAGATTTCATTGTGGATTGTTTGCTTCTCATTCTTCTCCTTATTTGTTATTTTACTATCTTTATAATTTATTAATATTTTGAATCTTTAGCTATTTGCAAAGTGGCAAGTCTGTAAAAGCACTACAATCTCCGTTGCATGCAATGCTCTTCCCAGTCCTCCCTTAATTATCAATATGGAGACAGTGGATCTCTTTGCCTTCATCTTCTGGCTGTGTGAAAAGGAACTCTAGGAGAACTCCAAAAGACAGCAGCTTGTAAATATGTTGTTTTGGAGCTATATCATATTCAACACAGCTTATAATTCATTCTTAGGGTGCCCATGCATAATTGGGACCCACTGGCGGATTTCACGGTACATACCAAGAAATCAGAGGAGGGAAGTGGATGTTGGTGTAAGGCTTTTACGATCCAAGGATGTATGTGATGACAGTAATAATAAACAATACAGCAGTGGAAATAATCACATAAGGAAGAAACAAAAAAAAAACAGAGCTAAACAGAGTACATAATACACACTCAGCAATATATATATATGAAGAGCCAGAATGCTGCTACAATAAACAAAACCAGAGCCATTCTATTATCTTCTTGCTTGCCAAGTATCGATTACACATGCCTCTATAAATAGAGGTCTTAGAATTCTCTAGAAATATTTTGCAGTCAAAAACATGAATAAAATGTGACCGATGGAGGGTGAGATTAGACTGTGGTCGGTGGAAGAAAATTGCCGATGAGAAGCTTCTATTTTAAATGCTACAGATGGGAGGAGAAACTTCTACATTGAATGCTGTTTGACGCAGGTGATTTCCAACGCCTTCATTTGTTTCACGTATTCAACATTCTCCCACTTGAAGCAAATGAAGGGTTTTGAATAAGTGGTAATCATCAAGTCACCCCCAGGCTTACCATGCCTCTACATAGCTCATGCTTTTCTCTTGGCAAAATTTTAGTGAGCATATCAGCAGGGTTCTTATCTGTATGGATCTTTTCTATGGATAACTGTCCTTCCTCCAACTCATGTCGAATCCAATGGTATCTCAAGTCAATATGTTTGGTTCGTGAGTGAAAAACAGAGTTTTTCACCAAGTGTATGGCGCTCTGACTGTCACAATATAGCACATACTTGTTTTGTTTTATTCCTAGCTCTCCTAGGAATCGCTGGATCCACAACATCTCTTTGCAAGCTTCTGTCGCAGTGATATACTCTGCCTCTGTTGTGGAGAGAGCTACTATTGGTTGTAACCTGGATACCCAAGATACCGCAACCCCTGCAAATGTATACAAATAACCAGTGGTGGACTTTCTAGTGTCTAGGTCTCCAGCCATATCTGCATCTGTAAATCCTTCAAGCACCATATCAGTATTGCCAAAACATAAACAATAATGACTAGTACCCTTGAGATACCTGAAAATCCACTTTACTGCTTGCCAATGTTGTTTGCCCGGATTCGCAAGGAACCTGCTCACTACTCCCACTGAATGTGCAATATCCGGACGAGTGCATACCATGGCATACATCAAGCTATCGACAGCTGAAGCATAAGGGATCTTTTTGATTTCCTCCTTGTCATCACAAGGGCATAAATCGACACTCAATTTGAAATGAGAAGCAAGAGGTGTACCAACTGGCATGGCATCCTTCATATTAAATCTGTCTAGCACCTTTTCAATATATTTTTCTTGTGACAGCGACAATTTTTTCTCCTTTCTATCACGAATGATCTTCATGCCTAATATTTGTTGTGCTGGACCCAAATCCTTCATTGCAAACTGACTGCCCAAATCCTTCTTTGACTTGTTAATAATATTCATATCCTGTCCAACAACTAACATATCATCCACATATAACAATAATATAATGAATTTTCCTTGATCATATCTCTTGATGTAGACACAATGATCAGCCTCTAGTCTATTAAAACCATGCTTCAACATAAATGAATCAAATTTCTTATACCATTGGCGAGGTGCCTGTTTCAACCCATAGAGACTCTTCTTCAATCTGCAAACCAAGTTCTCTTTACCTTTTATTTTGAATCCTTCTGGCTGCTCCATGTAAATCTCCTCTTCCAAGTCCCCATGAAAGAAGGTTGTCTTTACATCTAATTGTTCACACTCCAAGTCTAAAGCAGTAGTAAGACCAAGAATAACTCTAATGGATGTCATTTTAACAACAGGTGAAAATATTTCTGTGAAGTCAATACCTTATTTTTGAGCAAATCCCTTCACTACTAGCCTTGCTTTGTATCTTTCCTTCTTCTCGTCACCCACATGCTTGATCTTGAACACCCATTTATTTTGTAGAGCTTTTCTTCCTTTTGGAAGCTTTACCAACTCCCAAGTTCTATTTTCCAGCAAGGAGTTCATTTCTTCCTCCATCGCTTTCTTCCATTCTTTGCTATGCTCATCTTTACAAGCTTCCTGAAAATCATTAGGTTCACCTTCATCAGTTAACAAAATATAGTCTGAGGATGTATACCTTTGTGAAGGCTTATGAGGCCTGGTGGATTTGCGAACCAACTGTGGTGTTGTGTTTTCAGGTTGAATCTCTTGTAAAGGCTCTTGCAACATTTCTTCTTGTTGTTGTTCCACATTCTCCTCTTTTTGTTCATCATACTCTTGATCTTGCTGCCCATGTTCTTGCATTGGTGGGATATTTTCTTGTTGTTCTTCAAACCTGTCAACAACTTTCTTAACCTCCAATTTACATGTAGTCCTCTTAAACATCTCTAACTCATTAAATATAACATCCCTGCTTCTAATAATCTTATGTTTAACTAGATCCCATAAACGATAACCAAATTCACCATCCGCATATCCCAAGAAAATGCATTTCATAGATTTATCATCTAGCTTAGTTCTATTCTCTTTGGGAATATGCACAAATGCTTCACATCCAAAGATTTTCAAGTGAGAATAATTCACCTTCTTACCAGTCCAAACTTCTTCAGGAATGCAGCCATCCAACGCTGTAGTAGGAGATCGATTTATGAGATAACACGCTGTCCTCACCGCTTCTGCCCAAAAATGCTTTTCTAAATCGGAATTTGACAACATACTCCTCACCTTCTCCAAGATAGTGCGATTCATCCTTTCTGCAACACCATTCTGTTGAGGAGTACCAGGAACAGTCTTTTCATGCTTAATTCCAAACATGTTACAATATTCCTTGAAAACATTTGAGCAGTATTCTCCACCATTGTCTGTCCTCAAGCACTTGAGCAATTTGTTAGTCTCTCTTTCAACAGCAACGTGAAACTTTTGAAATATCTCAAATACATCATTTTTCCTTTTCATGGGGTAGGCCCAAACCTTTCTGGATGCATCATCTATGAATGTTACAAAGTATGATGCTCCTCCTAATGATTTAATGTTAATAGGCCCAAATACATCCAAGTGTATCAATTCTAACAAATTTTCCTTCCGTTCATGACCACCTCTAAGAAATGAAACTCTTCGTTGCCTACCATAAATACAATGCTCACAAAGGTCAAGATTATAAGATTTCAAACCTGGTAGCAAATTTTTGCCCATGAGGATTTTTAGGCCCTTCTCACTCATATGACCCAAGCGCCTATGCCATAGATCTGCTGAGTTTCCCTCTTTTGCAACAGCAGCGGTATCTGATCTTTTTATCATTGTCGTCAATGTATACAAAGTCCTCATCTTGGGTCCTTTAGCCACGACCAAAGCTCCTTTGCTAATTTTCCATCCACCTTTTTCAAAGCTTACAAAATAGCCTTCATCATCCAATTGTCCCACAGAGATTAGGCTCATGCGCATTTCTGGTACATGCCTAACCTCTTTTAGTAGGATATCTTGTCCTTCCTTCGTCTTGATCTTGACATCTCCCACTCCAACAATGCTGCAAAAATGATTATTTCCCAAATGCACTCTACCATAATCACCAGGATTATATGCAACAAAATTCTCTTTGCATGGAGTTACATGGTGAGATGCCCCAGAATCAAGGATCCAATCAAAACTACTACTAGAGGTATACAGGTATACATCTCCTAAAATAGTAAGTAAAACATCTCCATCCGTAGCTACAACAGTGGTCTCACCTTCATTTGTGCTAGTTGGCTTCTGATTTTGATCTTTTTGGCTTCGCTTTCAAACTCGACACTCTCTCTTCACGTGCCCCGGCTTTCCACAATGATAACAAGTCATCCTGCCCCTTTTTGATTTGGATCGGCCTCTCGATCTTGAGCGTCCTAGATAGCCTCGATCAATCCTCCTACCACGATCAGCTAGGGCTAGAGCTTCTCCTCCCTGGTTTTATGAAATTGACTTTCTTCGTAGCTCCTCATTCATTATGCTGCTGCTAACATCATCAAACTTTAGGGTTCCTGCAGGTGCTGAAGTGCTCATAGCAACGATCAAATTTTCCCAGCTGTCTGGCATAGAACACATTAGTAAAATTGCTCTAATTTCATCATCCAAAACAATTTTAATAAAGGCAAGCTGACTAATAATAATATTAAATTCATTTAAATGTTCTACAACCGAAGCACCATCCTTCATCTTAAGATTATATAGCCTCTTTATTAAGAACACCTTATTTGATGCCGTGTTCTTCTCATATAGATCATGAAGCTTTTGCCATAGTTTTGCTGCTGTCGTCTCTCCGGCAACATTAAAATACACATTTTTAGCCAGATATTGACGGATGGTTGCAATCGTCTTTCTATCCAGCTTATTCCAATCTTCATCCGCCATCGTTGTGGGTTTCTTTGATATTACCTCAATTGGCAAATACTGATCTTTAAGAATCAGTATATCTTCCATTTGGGATTTCTATAGGGCAAAATTAGCCCGGTTTAACTTTTCCATATTGCTCACTGCTGCTGCCTCCATCCCTGCTCAACGAAGCCCTACACACACCAAATATTCCAACACCCTGGCTTTGATACCAGTTGTTAGGCTTTTACGATCCAAGGATGTATGTGATGACAGTAATAATAAACAATACAGCAGTGGAAATAATCACAGAAGGAAGAAACAAAAAAAAAACAGAGCTAAACAGAGTACATAATACACACTCAGCAATATATATATATATATATATATATATGAAGAGCCAGAATGCTGCTACAATAAACAAACCCAGAGCCATTCTATTATCTTCTTGCTTGCCAAGTATCGATTACACATGCCTCTATAAATAGAGGTCTTAGAATTCTCTAGAAATATTTTGCAGTCAAAAACATGCATAAAATGTGACCGATGGAGGGTGAGATTAGACTGTGGTCGGTGGAAGAAAATTGCCAATGAGAAGCTTCTATTTTAAATGCTACAGATGGGAGGAGAAACTTCTACATTGAATGCTGTTTGACGCAGGTGATTTCCAACGCCTTCATTTGTTTCATGTGTTCAACAGTTGGGAGTTTTCATTCTTTGATAGCATCTATTAATCCGTTTTGCTGGGAAAGTGATGTAATCGACCGTTATATGTTGAATAATTTCCACTTCCTGTCAGTTTTAGTGGTTTAAAAAAGTTGTTGTGACTGTCATTTGTCGGTTGTAATTTGTAATTGCTGTTGTGGGTTATTTAGGAGTCTGTATTTACTAATAATAGCAGTTTTCTATAACCGCTCTGTATTTTTGTGGAGTTAAGGGAACAGCTGTACTAGAGTATCAAAATTTGAGTGTTTACTTCTTGTAACCTTTTAGATGTTTGATATAAACGCATGTTAGTTTAGTTTGGGGATTAGAGGAGATAGAGGAGACTTTGTAAAGAGGAGGTTCCAGGAAATAAAGAAGAGATTAGCTGTGTAACATTTTGAGTATTTTGGTTATGGTGGTTTTTCTTTTCCTCTTAGTTTTCGGCTGTGTTTAGTGGATGATAATTATTTCTCTGCTGAAAGTTCTTCCTGCCATATACATTCAATTTGTTTGTTGCATTTTTATTTTGTTCTATCTGTGAGATACAACAGGTTGCAGGTCTGAGATAAGAGGAGTGTCTGCATCAGAAAGCCAGCTTAATCACAAATTTCTAGGCATATTGATGAAGTGACTTCAATAAATCATCTCTAGAGCGCTAAGAGCTTTCCTGTGTAACAGCTGATTTAAGAATTAGAGGAGACAGGGTGGACGAGGCCATGGCCTCCTCAATTTAAGAAAACTTCCTAGAAAGAATGGAATGAATCTATTATATGATAAAGGGCCAATAGAAAGGGAAACTAGGGATTGCTGAGAAGAGTTCCTAAGGGATTCGACCACAAGCCTTTATTAGTTCCATGACCAAGATTTAGTTTTCAATCAAAGGTCTTCTATGGCATTTAGCCAGCCTATATTTATAGACTACTTTTCAACCAAATTTTCTGAATCCTTTCTTTCATCTCGTCTATAAGTAGTCCAACATTTGAAGCCTATCAATGAGGTGTAGCTATCGCGTTTTTGGAATTGCATGGAATGCTTCAAATGGTTTCGGAAACTTCTAAAAGAATTCCATAATGCAAGATCAGATTCGGTCAGGAGTAAACAAGAGTTCAGCCTGTCTGAAATCTTTCTTTAGAGATTCCAAGAAAAAGAGGAGACCAAACTTTTGCACTGCAAGCGGTTTGAAATACAATCACAGA
The DNA here is from genome assembly GCA_037957365.1 of Torreya grandis. Classification (NCBI taxonomy): domain Eukaryota; kingdom Viridiplantae; phylum Streptophyta; class Pinopsida; order Cupressales; family Taxaceae; genus Torreya; species Torreya grandis. The sequence goes on along the minus strand of JARHVA010000773.1, from coordinate 3,918,129 downwards.
CCAAAACTCTTACTGCTAATGACAAAATAAAGAGGATTGTAGAACTTGCCCAAGCAATCAACGGAGTTATGAATGACATTGAGGCAAGTCTAGGATATGAGCAGAGTTTATTTTTTTAAGCACAGATTAAGGCATTCGGTCGTTCTTCCCTTGCAACTGCAAACAAAATGATCAAAACACGTGGGGTCAAAGATCAACAACATATAAACAGGACCAGTGATCGAACATTTTCTGAATGGGTCTCTTTTGGGGTTTCAACTGTCATCCGTTGTGCTGATAATCCTGACTCCTTACTCTTAATTCCTTGTCCAAAACAGTGAAAAGTAGACTTTATAAAAGATACAAACTGCACCACCAATTAACGCTATTATATAAAGATCATAACCTACTGTAGGATTTTTCAATCTAAAACTTCTATAGAAGATAGGTCATTGTATATTTGGTGGAGCATAGAACCAAATTTGGTCTTCCTCTTGCATGGTTATACGTTTTGACAATAGATGCATTGTGTAAAACGTATTTTGTTGCTAAAGCAATAAAATTAAATAAAAACATGCAAGAAACATGCAAGAGTATAGATACTTGGGAATTGATTTTCACAAGATTTAGTTGGGAGACATGTAGATCGAAATGAATTGAAGGTGGATCGAGAGCATCTTACCTTCTTCAGATTAAGTATAGGAGAGTTAAATTATGGGATTGCAAAACTAAAAAAAGCCCTTTTTGGTCTGTTGGTCACCCCAGTTGTCTTCTATGGTTGTGAGGTTTGGATTAGTATTATTTCAAATTATAAGTGGAAACAGTTAGAAAGAATTTAAAAACACTTAATCACTAGCAGTGTCAAAGTCTAAACGACAGGGTCTTTTACGAAATCATTTTCGTTGAAGCAAGAACGTTTCCAATGGAGGCTTGAACGTTAATCAAGTTGTTAAGCTACTTAAAAAAGGTTGGAAACATGGATAATCATTGCTGGTCCAAAATGGTTGTAGAGGAGAAACTAGATGGGAGGAAGAAGATATGGATGAAGCGGAACAACAAATGGATGGCCAAGTGAGACATTAATTTGTAAGAATGCCTTAACATTAACAAGGAAGTAAAGAAGTTTGTGTTACAAAAATTCAAAATTGCCATGTGAACAAATCAAATTGGTCGGAAAAAAGTACATTACATCAAAGAATTCAATTTTATGTGGGATCATAGTGAGAAGGTTTAAGGACAAGGCTGGGATTGTAGTGGTTCAATTGAGCATTGAGTCATATAATCTTAGGTGCGAAATTGGTAGATGCACAGTGTCCAAGAATGAGAAGAAAGAATTTGCATTTTCTGCAGCAAAAAGGTGATTGAAACTGAATGACATTTCATTAGTTCATCATTAAATGTGATATGGAGATAGTCAATATAAAAATAGTTTGAAAGTAAATAATTTAAATGAGTTTTTGAAGGAATATAAACTTTATAATACAATTTGATTATTGATCAAATTTCATAATAAAAAATCTAATATAAAAAAAAACTAAGAATATATTGATATTTCTGTTTTTAGTCTTTTAGAATGTTTAGTCTCATGAACATCATTTAAAAAAAAATTTGTTTCATTTTAAACCTCTATATTTTAGAATCATGCAAGATGAAGACCAAAGTTGGTGGGGCATAAAACAAAGACGGAATCTTGTACGATATGAATGAATGAATGAATGAAGAATTTTAATAACGTCCACGAGACCACAACAGTCTATGGGACCCATCAGTGGTGCACATCCTCTTCAAAACGAGACCTCAGGGACAAAACGTTTCCTAAGTTCCCTGAATTTGCTTCTTGAGATCTTCCCTTCTGCTGTGAAGTTTGATCACGAGGTTCGCCGTATTACTCAGCTTTGTTGTTTCAAACAGGGTGTCCAGGTTGGCGATTTTCAAAGTTTCACCATAACTATATCGGATGTCTTTGTATGCCTCGCACTCCAAGAGGAAGTGTCGTTCCGTCTCCACCACGCCTTTGTTGCAAAAGAGGCATATTCTCTCCTCCCAATCCTCTTTGGGAGTTAGCCATCTACCCGTTTCACACCTAAGATGATGAGAGCTTATCTTAAGTTGGGCAATCAATATTTTCGCTTTCCACTTAATGTCTGCTCCTATATAGGGTTTTTCTTCAAAATCCCCTGTGGGGTTGAATTCTTTGAGGTAGTATTCCTTTTTATGGCCCATTTGTTTTGTCCACATGATGCACTTGAATTTTCTTCTCACATATTTTTTTATTTCTTCATTAGTATTTAGGCACTCCTGCATGCTAATCTCCCACCTCTTTACCCATTTGTCATTTTGCTTCCTCCAAGTGTTCTTTCTTCTAGTTAGCTCTTCCTCCATAATTAGTCTAGGCCCCCTGTGCTTCTTCATGTTTTGAATCTTCTTGAGGTAGCTTAGTAACTGTCTCAGATGCCTCTAGGGGGAATGACCCCGTTTCAACAAGTAGGATCTCATACGGCACCGAATTCTTGACTTTGAGACTACTTATGATGAAGTGTTTCTGGATTCTCTCTATCTATTTCCATTTCTAATTTGACATACTGCTGCCCCAAATTTCACACTCGTATAGAATGACCGGGGTGACCAACAGACTAATAGTAACTTATAAAAATGTCACGTTCGTATTCCAAGTTTTATAAAACTTTTGCTCGTCTGGAATGCATTTCCCTTGAAAAGAGACGTTCAAATCCGATGGCGTCGCTGAGCCGCGAACCACAAAATGTATCGCACGACCGCCTCGGACCCTCTGCGATATGTATTCCACGATAGGCACACGTGGACCCCCCATTGACCTCGTTATCGCCAAGAATATCGGAGATTTCGCCGTCTCACGTGATTTCGGCATGGAGAGGTGGGTAAGGAAATATATGACGGGAAGTCGGCCAGGCTTACGGCTCTGGAGTTGAACCCTGGTCCCATGCTGGGGCAGTTAAATGTTTTGTTTTTGTTTTTGTTTTTGTGTCTTCTTTTTAAAAACAAAAATAATTTTTTATTTAAATTATTTGGGGTAGGTACCGCTTAAAAATTATAGAGTTTTTTCCCAATTTACGGTTTCATGTGTTTTTATTTATTTTTGTTACATGGACGGTTGGTATGTTGGAAAAAAATTGGAATAAAAAAATAGAAAGAAATTTTGGAGGCAAGTTCATGCATTTATGTGAAATAGTGAAAGACACTGTTAAATTTTAACCGCAGGTTGAATAAAATTTGGGGTTTCCACTACTTCGCTGTGTTGGAAAACCTCTCTCATAGCAGTCGCTGCTTAGAGATTTTCGGGAGGTTGAATCTTAAGCGGTTAAAATTCAGGGAAAACAATTACACGAGACTCATTTCCCTGCTTAATGGAAGTGGTAGCCCTTAGCATAGGACCTCGTTATAAGACCATATTTCATTCGGAGGAAATTTTTGGTCGAATTAACTTTGAATATGTCGTAATTTATTGTGATAGATGACTTTTAAAGCTTAAATTCCGTCAATGGTGGCAGGGCATGGGTCATTGGTTATGTGAGAAGATGCAATGGATTTTGGGTATTGAAATATTACATCTACAAGAGTGAGGGTGTATGGGAGTGTCGATCACTTCTATATTTTAAAATACTTTTGTACTTTTTTTTTTCTTTTTATTGTATTGGATTAGCATCTTCTTCAATATTTTTAATTGTTTTTTCTCAAATATATCTACAATGCAACAAACTTTTAATTTTCTACATGTTTAGCTTGTATGTTCATACTGAGGATATTCAAGGATGAAGTGTTCTTTTGTTTCGATTGCTTGTATGGTGTAAAAAATACAAACCCTCTCACCCCACTATTCTTTAGGAGTCGTCTATCTGTCTATCTCAGATCGAAGTTTATAAGAACTAGTTCGTAATTGAACAATGAAGATCTTTTCCCTCCAACTAATTTCAACCCCTATATATATTTTTTCATTATGTTCATAAGTCGCGCTGAACATTGAAATCTAGTGTTGTATGTGCTTGTTGGTCCCCTTCCTCCACATTACCGTTTTGAACTTTTCATCCATGTAATTCTCTATCTTTGTTACTTTGAACATTTGGTTACATTGATATCCCACCTATCCATCCACTTGTGGTTTTGGTTTGTCCAAATATTCTCCCCCCTCTACAACTCTTCTTCTCGTCTTTTCGCGCTATCCTTGGCCATCTGTCAATCATTATGCTTTTTTTTCCTTTTCAAATAACATAATATGTTAGTCACAATGGTTGTCTCTAATGGGAAGGTACCCATTTTGACAAGAATAATTTCATATGACACTAAGTTATTGATTTTAAAATTGTTTGTGATTAGATGTTTTTGGATTTTTGAATTTTCCTTGATAATAAAGAATTAGTTTAATATTTAATGGTAATAGATTTTGAAACCAATAAAATGTATGTTGTCATCTAAATATGTGCTTTCTTGTGGTCTCTAAAATTAATTGTTTGATAGGAAAAATCGATATCCCTATTTTTTTTGATAAGGGGAAAGCATGGGTTTATAAAGACCCCTAAACCTTGTACACTGATAATCAAAAGATAAAATAATGAAAGCTCTCAAAAAACCAAGCTTAGATCAATGGCCAATTAAAAATTAATGAACAATCAACAAACCTCTATCCAACAATAAAACTACAATAGAACAATAAAAATTAGTCATTACGCCGACAACATAACAACAACACAACAATAGATTCGACTAGCAACAAAACAAGACAAAACATAGTGATATTTGAAACTAGATTTTGTCAATTCCTTCAATTTAGTGCTCCTAATTATCCTATCACTCGTCTAAACTATTCTCTTGCAAGTTACTAAATTTAATGCTTCCATTTCTATTAATGTCTTCCTAACATATTCTTTGTAAATAGATCCCTCCTAAAAAGTAAGAACCCTCAATTTCCCAAAAAATAAGAACTCTCAATTTCATACCTTTTATCTCAATGGTTAAGACAATATCAGTTTTTTCCTCCTCCAGAACCAAATCTTCCTTCTCCTCCACAATGTAATCTCTCGATCATTTAATTTCTCCTTCAAATAATCTTGTTCCTCCCCCAAACCTCTCAAACCTTTTCTAATGTCCCCCTTAACATTATCAGAGCTAACTTCATCATCCTATGTCAGGTTCAAAACGTTCTCACAATCAAATCCGCTTTCCCCTGAGCCCATTAAACATTTGGAATTGATGGCTTCATTCTTCCTTGTGCGCAAAAGTTGATTCCGCTTCTTTATTGAGATTCTCAATCCCATCTTACCTGTTGATTCGTCTTATTAAAAGACAGAGGAAAGCACCCCTTCCAATATTAACACAATGGGAAGGGTTTTTCTTCTATTTATTTATTTGTGGTAAGCATATTGGGACATCACCGTCATTCATGTGAAGACGGGAGTGGGGGGGCCTGCCTTTTCCAAAATGATAAATGCATGGCCAAATACAGCCTGGCAATATGACGATAAACAGGGAACAGCTGGGATGATGTCGACACAAAGCCTGATCAAACGTTAAAAACAGGTTTTATATTCAGATTTCAGACCCGGTTGCAGCGGTAGGGATAGCATCCACGCAAGACGATGGCGGAATCTACGTGTCAGTTAATGTCGCCATTCGCGTGCCTGGACGGCCCGGTACAATCGGTCGAAAGTTACCCTGCCAACCGGTTCTTTAGTGTCGCTCTGGTCGACAAGAAATTGTTTCGTGTGTTTTTGTGGGCTGGCAATCCATAAATTTAGCACAAATATGTGCATAGTTGTGAAAGGAAAGCATACCAAGCTTTGATTTAGGGGGAGGGATTCGAACACGGGACCTCGGAGGTGTAATGGCATGGCGATCGTTGTTGGCTGCATCCAAAAAAAATAGTACGAGTAATTTTCTTGCTGGTTTTCTGAATAGATTCGAGAGGTCTGCCGTTCGAGTCTCTGCAAGTTTTGTTGGCAATCCAGAGACCTGCGGTTCGAACCTCGGCGGAACGAGTCAGGGTTTGTTCAATTCCCGTTCTCTGACTTCCGAGTCTGCACCCCGGCCTGCTCCTCTTTTACAAGACTGCATAGGTGCAACAGCGCTCTCTGATATAATAACTCACGGGAACCTGCAGATCGAAAATGGCGAGATTTTGTACTCTGGAATGACTTCCAAGGAGCTTTTATCGACACTTTTAAATCTTTATCTCGTTGCCTACGATCCGCTGGTTGATCTGAGCATTAAAGTGCTCAAGTCTCCTTTGATGGAACACGCGGTCTTCAGAATTCCCGTGCTTCAGGCGGTTAAACAGACTTCGTATTCGCATTTCTGCGCTGGTGAAAACGTTGCGGAGGCCTCAGCCACACTGCAACGCATGTGGGAATTGGGGTTGAAAGGGATTCTTGATTACAGCCTCGAAGACGCCATTGATAACGTTTGTTGTGAGAACAACCTTCAAGAATTCTTGACTACGGTGCAGACTACACTTCGCCTCCCCGCCGGCTCGGTAAGAAATGAATACTTTTGCGGATTCATTTTTAATTCACCTTTGTAATCGATTATTTGCCTGCCACTTAATAAGCATAAATTCAGAGGCTTTGTAATAGGTCTCAAGATTGAGTGTGTTTAATGAAATTTTATCAATATTGATTAATCTTGAGCAGGTCCGTTTTGCTTTTCGCCGTTAAAGTTTTAAAAAAAATCTCTATACAGTTAGCCTACTGTTAGTGTTTTACAGAACAAAGAATCGGTGAGAAGAAGGGCGTATAGAACAAACAAAGGCAACAGGGTAAATCAAGATTATATTTTGATGAGATTCTTGGTTAAACTTTGTTCGAGTGAAATGTTGTTGAAGATTACTCCTTTTTTAGATTTGTATGTATTGTACTTTCTAGTCTAAGTCTCCATTTATTGTTTGACTTTTTCTAACTGGAACGTTTATCTTACATTTAATCTTTTCAAAGCGACCATTTCAAATAAAGATGAGCTCCGCATCTTTTAGTATCCTGAATTTGTTTATTTTTGACAAATTTATGTTTGGAAACAGCTGCCTCATCAGATATGAACACGGTTGTTCCCAGATGTTAATGTGAACATTGTGAAAAGAGTCTCTTAAATCTTGTATCTGTTAAATTGTTTTTCAGGTAAGCTTTGCATGCGTGAAGATCACAGCGCTCTGTCCACTGCCCCTGTTAGAAAGAGTTAGCGACCTGCTAAGATGGCGGCACCGCCATCCTGATCAGCATTTAAGCCTTCCGTGGATGCAAGACACATTGCCAATTTTGGCGCCCTCCAGCCCAACTTATCACACCACTTCAGCTCCGTTGCCATTGACAGCCACGGAAGAAAAAGACCTTAGACTGGCGGAAGAAAGACTGCGCACATTATGCAAATCTTGCGAAGAAAACTGTTTGCCTTTGCTAATAGACGCAGAATACACATCCGTTCAGCCTGCGATAGACTATTTTACTTACTCTGTCACTCTGGAATTCAACAAATCTGCAAAGCCTCTTGTATATGGCACCATCCAGGCGTATTTAAAAGACGCGCTGCCACGTCTGCAGTTGGCGTCTGACGAGGCAATGCGGAGAGGTATACAGATCGGACTGAAGCTTGTACGTGGAGCTTACATCACCAGAGAATCTGCGCTGGCAGCTTCGTTGGGCGCTCCCTCACCTATTCATTCTTCCATTGAGGACACCCACAGGTGTTACGACGCGTGTGCGGGGATTATGATGGAGAAGGCGGCCATGGCGGAGGCTTCTGTCATTTTGGCCACCCATAACTTCGATTCAGGTAAAACATTTAGCTGTTTTATCCGTGCATTGGTATTAAATGTGTTTTAATTTTATTTCGGTGTGAGTAACGGTGTTAATTTTTAACAGGCAAGGCTGCAGCAGCAAAGGCGGAGGAATTAAATATAAGGAAGGGCAATGATAGAGTGCAGTTTGCTCAGCTGAAGGGAATGGCAGACAGCCTTTCATTGGGTTTAGTTCAAGCGGGATTTCAAGTGAGTAAATATCTTCCGTTTGGGGCGGTGGGTCAGGTGGTGCCCTACCTCATCAGAAGGGCCGAAGAAAACCGCGGGCTTCTGTCAGCCACTAGTGCAGATCGCCAACGCATCAGGTAAAAATACTAACAAATAAACACTGCTAATTTTTCTGCAAATGTTTACTTGATACAAATCTCAGAGTTTATGTGCACATGATACAGTAAGGAATTGAACAGAAGGCTGCAAGCGGTCATGGCAGGTTGATATGAAGAAATTCGACAGTGATGAGACTGCATCGCGATTAAAGACGAGCCTTTGATCTTCGGATTGTTACAAACCTTGGGCTGTTTGTGTATGTAATTGATGTTTATTGTTAATGGACGACCCCTTCACGGGTGGGTGTTTTTATGGTTCAATTGAGTGCTTTATGCGTTGGTTTTAATTTTGAATTTTTTTTCAATTGAAATCTTGAATGATTATACGGATTAAGTGTATAGAATGCTTCTTTAGTTTAGATGTTAAGGACTGACCAAACTCCTAAATTTTGATTATAATGTTAAAAAATTAAAATTTGAAAAATTAAATCATGAAAACAAAAGAAAAATATACAAAATTAAAATTATTGGAAAACAACTTCCCACCAAATCGATTTTTTTGGTTTTTAAATGAAACTTACCATAATAAGATTATACGAAACAGCTATCAGATAGAAAATAGCAAAACATTACCCATTAAGATGGGCAATGTTAAATTTAACAGATTTCGTTACATATTAAGTATTTTATATAAGTTAATATTTATTTTCAAATATTAGAGTTTATATGATGTTTAATATTTTAGATTTGACGAATAATTAAAAAAATGCCATCAATAATTAAATTTTAAAAAATAGTAACAATAAAATGAATAGATAGAAATTGGCAAGTAAGGAGTTCAATATCTAATAATCTTATTAAATGGTCACTAATGATGACAAATGTGTGGATGACATATGAAAGTCCCTCTAGAATGGTGATTAAGACGTGAAAGTCTTTATCAAATGGTTAGTAACAAATAAATGCGAGAATTATAGACATAATCTTTTAAATTATACAATAAACATATAATATAATGTGTTTGTTTATATTTTTTTCATATTTAAACATGGTTTTATGGAGGGAAAGAGCACCTATTTTTTAATAAATGGTTTTATTTAAAAAAAATTTAAATTATATAAATAGTGAAATTTAGAATTTTTTTTTTAAGAGTATAAAGTTGAAAAAATTTTAAATGAAAATTTGAATTATTATATTAAAAAAGAGATTAGAAATTTGTCATACTTATGTTTTATAAAAATTATATTTAATAGAAAAACATTTTAACAAATATGAATTTATAAATAAATAGGATAATTTTCTTTTAAACTTTTTTTAATAACTAAAAATATGATATTTTCAAACATTATCCATTTCTTATTAAATTTATAAGCTACGTTCAAAATGTTTTATATCATAAAACTATATTTTACAGTATTCATGAAGAAAAAAGCACTTTCTTAAAATTTATCTTATAAAACATTTTGCACAAATTATTAAGGGAGGAGTTTATATGAAAACTAAATCTATTATATAAAACATTTTGTAAGAAAATTATTATAGAAAATGACTCACTATATAAAATTTATGATTAATTGAAATAAGTTTTCAATACATAATATTTAATAATTGACTTTGTCTATTAATATAATAGTTATTCAAAATTTAATTCACAATATTTCACGATAATATGATATATTATATTATTTTAATAATTAGTATATTAATGTACAACATATTAATAAGATATTAAAATATTAAATAATATTTTTTTAATATATTTAATTTTAAATTAATTCTAATTATGATTTTCTTTCTATTTTAATATATTAAAAAAAATAAAAATAAATCAAAAGCTCCACAAATTTTGGTGAATCCCAAGCGAGATTCATTGCATGTTTTGCAATTTTCAACTGTCATGCGATTGGTGGCGGGTCTTTTATTCTGCCAACGACCACACCAGATTCTTGGTTTTTTTGGTACGGCCACGTCGTCTTTTACAAAAGTATATTCTACTTAAATCAATAAGCTTACAGAAAACAGAGAATCAAAATTTAGAGATTCCGAAGCCAGATTCTTCGCCTGCCTGAGTTATTAAATGGGGGGATCTGCCAAGTATAACAACAGAATAGGAATAGGAATAGGACGGATCAGATTCTTTATTTTGTATGGCATGCGGACTTTTACACCGCCAGCATATGGCCATTGGCCATATAAAATATAATCAACTTTTCTTTTTTAAAGATCATATATTTTGGTGAAATTTTTCAACGGACGTCAAAATCTATGAAAATATATATATATATATTTTTCTAATATTATAAATGATATCAGAATTTGAACACTAATTAAAAAATATAATTAAAAAATTATGTTAATATATTCTACAAAGTGAAGATACAAGACGGTACAATATCTAGTGGCAAAGTGATATAAAGTTACAGAATCTTAAATGTTTCACAACACATGAATGACATTGTGGAATACGAATGGTGGTAAAAAATAATTGGTGTTGATCCCACCTAAAACATGAATGATACAAGCACAATTTAGACTTGCATGTCTAAATCTGCGCTCATAAAACCAAGAAATCATCAAAATGTATTTATTCCAAATATTTTAGTTATATTATCTATTACTTTTTAAAAAAATAAAAATAAAAATTAATATGTTTATTTTTGTTTAATCACTAAAACAAATTTATAAGTAACATTTTCTAGTGTTAAATAATAAACCTCCCTAATGAAATTAATTTACAATATTATGAATAAAATTATTTCTAAAATAAAAAATAGACTAAATTTTATTAATAAACTTAGGTCTATTTACATTAACCTAAAGTTTGTACAATTTAAATTTTTTGAGATTTTTATTTATTTTTATCCATTTTAAATTTTAAAATTTTAAAATTTCATTCTTCATTTTTATTTTTAATATATATATTTTTTAATTTGTAAATTTGTTTATTTAAAATTATAATTTATATTAATTTAATTTTATAAAATTTAATAAAAAATTAATAATATAATTTAAATTAATAAATATAACATTTTAAACATATACATCAAAATATAAAATACTAAAATTGAATAAAATTTTATAATAAATAAAGTAATTATAATCTTTATCAAGTTAATTATTATAGGACCCTTTTGGAGGTCACATGCTCAAAAATTAATTGGTTAAAAAGAGGCTTTAGTGGAGCTCGTGGAAGATACATACCCTTAATGTTTTCTATTGAAATAAAGAAAGGGCAACCAAAAACAAGGACCTCAACTTTAAATGTCTACTTTCATGTCTTACCGTTCATCCATTGTAATCTCTCATGATGAAAAATCCAAACAAAAAGTTATCTCAAGGCTGTTTTTTCTTAATTCGCTGTAGACATTTAAAAGTGTGGCTAGGGATTTTTTAATTGTTAATTAGTATGATTTTTGGATATTTGTGTATTTTTCGATTCTCAGTTTAAATTATGTATTATTGGTGTATTTGTCAATTAGTTTTTGTCATGGTAAGATATTATAAAAATTAATTGAGACAATAATCTTGGTAAACAAACCCATCAAAATCGAGTATTTTTAATTAACTTTGAAGCTTCTAATGCTCTTATTTAATTTTGGACCTTTTTTGGCCGTCGAAAAAGCTGAAAAAATAATTTATTTAGCATCTTCTTGCCTAAATTTTTTTGATATGACAATTTTTGGATGTTCTTACAGTATAACAAAATAAAAATTAAAAAACTCATGAGTGTTGTGTGCAACGTTTAATATTAGAAATGACTCTAAGAGTAGGTAATTAAATGTCAATTTGACACAACTAAATAATAAAAAACTAACTTGAAATCTAAAAATGACATGTACAAATCTTGATATTAAATATTATTTGTTGTACAAGTATTAAGTACTAAAATTATTCAAGATCATTGTTAATTGCTCTATGACAACATTTACATGTGAATTTTGGCTTTGGTCGCATGGTGAATAGATCACTTTGGATTACAAAATCCCCTCATCGTTGTATCTTTGTGGCGACAATCATTATGTGCAAAATTTAGCAAAAATAGAATATTATAAGCGATGACGATTTGGTATCCATTTCTGTAGTTAAAAAAATTAAAAAGTCTTTGACTTTTTTAATTTAAAAGCGGGAATTTCCCTTTAAGGGAATTTATTCTCACTTATTTTATATATTAATAATTATTTTCTCGGTTTCTTGGACGGAACCTTCTAGTTGAGTATCCAGGGCTTCAACGTCAAATCCATTCATGCTCTACTACCTGAGCTGCAATGCAAATAAATTGATTATAATAAAATGATAAAGTTATTTTATATGAAAATGTAATATATTTATTCATAAATATGTGTAATTTAGATTTAATTAGGTTTATATTAATATATAATAAAAGTATATATTTATTTGTAATAAGAAATATTTTAGAGTAATTGAAATGTTTAAAGAGAGGGTTTTGAGAAAAATACTAAATTATCATAATTTATTTTATTTTATTTTTTAAAATAGAAAAAATTTATCATAAATCTTGAAACATTTAGAAGGTGAAAATATGTATACAAATCCTCAAAAAAAAATGACAAATAAAGAACTTTTATATTTTTGACTAAAAATACTTTTATATTTTTGACCAAAAATGTATTGTTCCTATCCTAGCACTATTAGGATCACATGAGCACATTCATGAAAATTATGATATTTTATAGAAAATAATGATCCTCTACTGATGGGCTTTGAAAATCTCATTCAATGTTTCAAATTTCATCATAAGTCATTTGGAAATTGGTCTCCTTTCTTAAAAACCTAATTAACTTACAACAACTTGCAACATTATAAAAATTAGAGGGGTGAATGGGAAGCCTATGTTATCCCTTCGTTATTATCAGACCCTTTAGAAAATTGATAATTTGACAATCAACGCTCAAGTACAATGTAGTTCAACAGATAGTCATGTGCAATGCAAGTGTCCCAACCCTTATCCTTCAATGAATGCAACAACTAGTAAATGTTATACACTCTTTTACTAAATGTTTAAATTTTACTTTTGGCATAGGGGTGCACTATAATGAATGAAACCCAACTTTTACAACTTTAATAGATATCTTTAATGCGAATGTGTTATCCCTAAATGCAATAATGCACTTATATATTTATAGACTTATTGAATTCAAATTAGGACCCTATTGGCCCACAAGTTGTTGCACAATAAGAAATACAATCTTGCAAAAAGGGTCACAAACATCAGGGGACCAAAAAATGGGTTAAAGGACCTAAAAAAAATGGACTAGGAACATAGTGATATGTTCTTGGTCAGTCAAGGTTGCACTGCTACGGCTTTGGCAAAATTAAAAAAAACTCACAAAATCAAAGGATAAAGAGAAAAAAATGAGGCTCAAGAGGAAGCAAAAGCAAGAAGAAAATAAAGTAAACATGGGCACACATAGAAGAAATGAAATTCAATGAGAGAAACATAGAGTTGCAAGTATCGCACATGTTAGAATGTGAATAAAAACTAAAAGTACACATCAAAAGCCAAGCAAAATATAAGAAATATGTGTCAATAAAAGCCTAACCTAAATGAATGATCCATTACACATAAACATACTAATACCATAAAAATCAACTAGTCATGTACTAAAATTAGGTGTCTACATATTGCCCCACTTTGATATGTGTGCATGCATACATGTCAAAGTAAAATCAATTATTGTTACACCCTTAACTGGTAGCGTGTACTGGAATATGTACGACCAACTTGTGACCAACATAACCTTTAACTTAGTCATATATGATTTGATATTTATTCATATTGGCAATGGTGTCAGGGTATGGATTATACATAGCCTAGTGTTAGTAGTTGACTGAAGTTCTCAATCATAGGATAAAATTGCAAAGCATCGAATTTCAATGGTTCCAAACAATGAATCTTGGTTGGGATTCACTAAAATTTGTGAAGCTTTTAATTCTTTGTTTTTCTTGGTGTAATGTAGGGGATAAGTGTCACCAGTGGCAACCCTTAAGGGTGGGGGTTCACAATACCACCTAAGTGTCATGTAAGAACTGATAAAATAATTCTTTTGAAAGTTTAATATTTTTTTAATTCATATTTTTTGTTTTTCATGTTGAAATGGAAGAAAAGTCACAATTTGAATTAATTTTTTTTATTGAAATGTATTAAAAAAAGTGTTGTCACTTCAATATGGTGTCACTATGTTGTACATTGGTACACTAATTGTTGAAATAATGAGAAATGTCATGATGTGATTGAGTACTATGAGGTAAAAATTATACAACTAATACATAGTACTATGACAACTACTATGAAGGACAAAGTCAACTATTGGGTATTATGTATTCAAAACCTATTTCAATTAGTAGAACATTTTATGTAGTGGCTATTAGAGAAGCCAATGCTTCTCAAGAAACCAAATAATATCTCTTGCACACCATTACCACAACAAATCCATCATTTCACACACAAATAATATGCACAATATAGTCTCTACATTATTGTCTCTCAGTAGCAATATACAATTTGTAGCATCCTTTCCCAATAATCTAGGAGATTACACAAGGAGTGCCTAATAAATAGGCCCAAGAGTTTTTTTTATGCAACAATAATTTGTTGCATGAAACCAATATTGTTGGAATGTAATATTTACATGTAAGTATAAATATTCACAACAACTTACAACCAACTAACAAATGCCTAAATCAAGCTTAACTCATATAGTGGGTGTGAACATGACTAATATAAAGCTAGTTTAGAAATAACCCAAACCACTAGCCAGTGTGAACATGACCACTCCAACACCCTCCCTTAAGCACATAATAGGGAGTGATAAAAGAGGAAGTAAAGAGACTGATGGGTCTCAATAATTAGGCCTGATCAGGTGCCTATTGTCACATGAATCTTGCATTTGTTTGATTAGTAAGATGATTAGATGCACCAATAAGAACATTCCCAAGGTGTGGGACCTTGGCTCCACCTAAACTGAGATCACCTGATGTAAGAACAACTTGCATGCCTAAAAAACTACTTAACGGAGATTATTTATAGCCTTAATTAAGTATCTCATCATGGAAAATGGATGAAAGTAAATTGAAAATACAAAGTGGTGATGGATGAATATTAAGAGAACTCCTCAACTTGATTTAATAAACACAATACAACCTTTAGAACTGATAGAAACTTGTCCACATAATATTCAACTCACACACATCTCACATAAGTACTTTGTATAAAGGTGAGAAGTATAACACAACATTATGAGGGTTCACAATTCACCTTTAAAAATGGCTTAAATGATGAGAATCCACAACTAATTTTGCATAAACTTGATTATACATGACATACAACCTACAAAAGAACATGATATACTTTGCATGAAGGCAATAAGGATTGGACAACATTACATTGGGAAAAACTAAAATACACAAACAAAGATCAACAACCCCAATGCTATACATAATATGCAAGAAATTTGAAGAAAGGCAATATCAATTCTTTATTAATGTCAAGGATAAAGTCTGTGTATAGTCTTCAAAAGAGCAAAAATTTTCTACATAAAAGTAGAGGGCTCCTTTTTCAATAATTTTACAGTCATACATGGAGAGTAAAAGTAAGTTAGAGAAGAAGGTACATTAACTTCCTCAACTACCTCCATTAGTCTAGGCATGTGTAAGTAAAGGAGACCAATAAGTTGAAAACATTAAGCCCTTTCAATGCCTTGGACTTGTTCAATGGAGACAGATTGGTTGCTTGGCATAGTGGAGGATAAATCATCATATCTTCACTCCATTTGTCCTCAAAACAGTTACCATTGATGCTTCTTGGCTGATGACATGGTATTATTTCTTGAGAAACTCCTAGAAAGGCTATGAACATTCCACCTTCCTCTTAAACATGTGATAGTTAGAGAGAAGGTAGTTAATCTTGACTTGTTCTCAATGCTTAGATCCCTTGTTAAGTCTCCTACACCAAAACAGGCTTCAAGCTGACATAACTTGACCATTTAGCCTTTGAACCTATTTATCACCAATGCCAATCACCTTGAGGAGGTTGAACTTCTTTAGGAGCATGTTTCTAGCTACCTTCCATGTTTTGTGGATGCTTGAGATGGTTTAAGGAACTTGCATTGCATAGTTGAAGGCCTTTAATGCTTGACTTATACCATTTGGAGGGTGTCTCCAACACTTGTATTGGTCAAGAATGGCTTGGGAACATGTTTCACATGAATTCCAAATCTTCAATACCCTACACTCTCATTTTAACATCTCAAACTAGGATTATAAAAGATGGGTTTGCTCATTATTTGGGTGAAACATTCAACATTCTATTTATTACTCAATATGCAGGCCTGGGAATGTGATTGAAATCCTTGTACATACCTGTTAGCTTCTTAAATCATGTTTAGATCATGTTCTAAACCTTTGACTTCTCTGCCTCATCAAGAAACCTTATGGCATCCTTGAATCCTACTTGAAACTCTAAAACTATGCATGGTTAGTCAAGAATCCTTGCATTTTTATGTCTTAAGGCTTATATGAAGGCCTCAAGATCCTAAAACCCTATGTCTTATCATTGTATCAACATAATAAATTTTAAACTTGTTGTAGATCGGTTAGCTAGGTTCTACGATCATGAAATCTTTTTCAAAATGCCTATAGACTTGTTGATTAGGTTATGCTTTGATCATGCTCTAAAGCCTTTGTCTTCACCTATGATCAATTAAGAAGAATTTAGAAATTATGTATGCAAACCTATGAGTGTGCTTATATTATTCTCTAGAAATCCTATCTTCACTTTTGATCAGTAAAGAAGCCTTATAAAATCATGGAAACATTGGAAAGTCTATTATAGACCTGTAAATATCCCTAAATGATACTTGAAACCCTATTTTTGTCTTACAAGCCTGCATGTGGATTTATCTAGGTCTTGGAAATCTGTCTTGTTTTTTATCAGTGAAGAACAATAGCATTACAATCATTATTTGTATTGCATCCTATGGAAACCTTATAAAACTTTGTTTGCAGACCTTGGATCTTGTATAATTCATCAAGAAATCTTGCATGCTTTTCTTGCAGACATGTAGGTTAAGTTTTAAAATCATGAAACCCTTTATAGCATTATATCATCATAATAACATTGCATGTTCATGTCTAAAGACTTGCATGAAGACCTTGAGAGCTTGGGACCTTTGTTTTATCATTGTATGATCATGGTCTTTTGGAAACTATGTTTGTAGACTTGTATGTAGGTCTTAAGATCATGACTTTAAAACCTTCTCCAAACATTACCCAATCAATAAAACTTATAACCTCTTATTTCTTGCTTTAGACTCTACTTATATACCTCATAAAACTTTGGAAACATGTTTTAGACCTGTTGGTGCTCCTAAATCATGCTTTAGAACTCTTTTTTCATATTGCATCATCATGAGAACATATTATGTTATGTTGTAGGACTATTAGATAGGTCTTGAGATAATAAAACCTTATCTTGGTATTAAATTATTAAAAAAACCTAGAACAAACCTACTAATGTGTTAGGTTGTGGAGCTAAAAGCTTCACTGATGCAAACAGGTGAGGAGGTTGCAGAGAGTTTGTTGTTGTCACAGTCATCGGCGTCGGTCAGGCCAACCGACATCGGTAGGGTTAGACAGGAAAGGCAACCGACGTCGATCAGAAGTCGGCCGACGTCGACACCCCCCAGGCAGATAGGGACCGACATCGGTCACCTGTGCGGTTCGAGCTGCGAGTGTTACAGGCAGTTAGTTAACGAACCAAGTGTTTGCATGTCAAGAGCCAAATTTAGACTAGAAGTTATAGATCTAATTATTTTAATTAGGTGTCTAATTATTGCTTGCATGAGATCTATTTAAGAGACTCATTAGTTGTATTGTAAGGTGTTCTAGTTTGAGTTGAGAAAAGTTAGCTCCTTCTGTGTGTGAGGTGAGCAAGGGTGTTCCTCCTAGTTCCACAACAGTACCAAGGTGGGTGCTAGTTTTGGAGAATCAACAGGATTCTTCAAGTGTGTAGGATCTTGGTTAGCAGGTTTGCATGGCTACTTTTGGAGATCTACATGGGTAAGTAAGATCATTGATCTATAGGTATATGTGTGTGCAAGGTCTAAGGTTCATAGGTGTGCAGAACCAGATTGACTTGTAGGTGTGCAAGATCAGGGAGGGCAGCAACACAACAGGGAGCAGTATCAAGCATGATCTACTTGGAGTACAGTGTGTACTCAGATAGAGAGCAAAGAGGAAGGCAAGGAAGATCCTTCCATAAGTGAGATCATTTGGGTTGCAGGTTGTTGCAGTTCAGGAGAGATCTACTTGAAGTACAATTGTGTACTTGTGGAGTGCGTGGAGCACTTGGGTACTGGCAGTAGTGGATACTGGCTGGTTGGAGGTGAACACCAATTCTGTGTTTGAGTTGTGTGTTGGGACCTAAGAGAGAGAGCTTTGAGGGAAGATTTACTGTTTATGCCCTAGAGGTGTGGGAGCCCTAGAGGTGTGTAAGGAAGAAGAACTGTGGCAGCCTTCTTTGTTGTATTTCCTTTTGGAAGAGTTTTAATACAAGTTGTGTATTGTCTCTCATATTCTATGTTATTTTTGAATTCTAGTTACTTGTTGATTCTGGTTAATTTCGCATATTAAGTTGCTTGTATTTGGTAATCAATTGTGTGCTTCCGTTATTTCCCAACAAGTGGTATCAGAGCTAAGGTTGCAGGGAGTAGGTTTTGTGTTTGGTTACATGTCACTCTCAGGGGTTTCTGATTGAGTGGGAGTAGAGCAATGGCAGAAGAAAGTAAGCTAAGAATGGAAGAATTGAAAAGCACGAATGGTCAATTACAGTCCTATGGAAAGAAAGAGCAGGGAAAAGAATATTGTTGGTTGGTAGCAGATCAACATGAAGGAACTGAAGATGCAGATGTTGCAAGTGTTGTTGCATAGGATGCTCTGGGATGTTTCTTGGATAAAGTTGAATCCTGGATAATAGATTCTGTTGCCTCTTTCCATGTAGCCCCAAGGAGAGGAGCTGGTGAGCCTTGTCAGATTATTGGCAAAGGGGAAGTGAAGCTAAAATTGCAGGCAGCGGCCAACACATGGGTGTTGAAGGAGGTCATGCAGGTCCCAGGCTTGGAGATGTGGCTAATTTCTTTAGGAAAGTTGGGTGATGAGAGATGCACAATAACTCTCACAGCGGATGCACTTGAATTCGCTGGTGGTAAGAAAGTAGGTACTCTTTATCTACTTGCTTATATTACTGATTCTTCTTCTATTGCAGAGACGTGGCTTTGTAGGCTTGGTCACATGAGCAAGAAGGAGATGCATGTTCTTAAGTGGAAGACAGATGTGTTTGATAGACTTAAGAACTGGAAAGCCTTGGTGTTCTTGGAAGAGATGACAGATAGAGACCAGTGGATGGGGCTAGATACTTTTGAGCAGGGCAGTTTGGACATGGGTTTTGATTCAAAGGAGCTCGCGGGTAAAAAGTCATCACTCACAGGTGAACACAGGTACCGGCGTCAGTCAGGGGGAACCAGCATCGAACAGACAGGTGTCGATGTCGGTCATGTGCAGACCAAAGCTGGTGATGTCAGGCAAGGTAAGACTGACATTGGTCAGGAGAACCGACGTCGACAAATAGGTAAGACCAACGTCAGTCACGAGGATCGACGTCAGCAATAGGGGACATTGACGTTGATAAAGTTGGTAGTCAGGATAGGCGCATGGAAATCAACGTCAGTCGGATGCAGACTGTGTGGTGATCGAGGTCGATCACTGTAACGGATTTTGGGTGGATAACAAGCTGTCAAGGAGTCTCAAATGCCCATATGGAGGACTGAAGATGGTAAGTAAGCCTCAAATTCATTGTTCCTCTTCTTTATACTAGTTGCTAACTGCAGAGCAAGAAGGATCTAGGAAACAGTGGGAGCATGGCATGGAGAGAATACAGAACCAAGCGGGAGATTTGGTAGGGTTGCCAGCCGGTATGAAATCACAGAGATGAATAGATACCTTAGTTAAAGAATAGAGAGAATGGACACGTGAGATGGAAGACCAGGGCATATGGTCTTGAGGAAGCTACAGGACAGTGGTATAGGTTTGACAGGTGGATGACAAAGCATGGCTTTAGTCAATGTCAGGGTAACTACTATGGTTTGTCTTATCAGGTGGATGATGGTCACAACATTATCTAGTTATTGTATGTGGATCGTTTGCTAGCAGGTTTGGACATACAGGGTTTTGCTGAGCTAAGGGTAAGGTTAGTTCAGTGGCATGTCATGAAGAATTTGGAGCAACAAAATTCTTTGGCATGAGAGACATGGAGATCACAGGTTGATTTTGTCTCCAATGGGAGCTAATGTGAATCAGGTGTTGGCAAAGTTCAGGATGTAGAACCAGAGCACACTAAGGGCTGGACAATTCAGTGTCTGAAATCACATGAGGTCTGGTATAGACCTGAGTTTGCCCAAGCAGTGGGTGTTGTTAGAGAGTTAGGAGCCAATTCGGGGAAGTGGGTTCTCAGGGATTTGAGAGGGACCAGCAACAAGAATTCATGCTATGCAGGGTCAGGACTTCACTACATGGGTTTGTAGGTTCAGATGTGCCAGGGTACTCGGATGATAGGAGGTGCACCATAGGTTGTGTGGTGAGTGGTCTTCAAGATTGAGCTTGAAGAGAGATACAAGCCAGGAAATAGATTAGACAGGGTACAGGTACAGGTATAGTGCAACTATTTATCTCCAAGTGGGAGATTGTTAGGTTGTGGAGCTAAAAGCTTCACTAATGCAAATAGGTGAGGAGGTTGCAGAGAGTTTGCTATTGTCACAGTCACTGGCATCGATCAGGCCAATCGACGTCGGCAGGGTTAGACAGGAAAGGTAACCGACATCGGTCAAAAGTCGGCCGACGTCGGCACCCCCCCGGCAAACAGGGACCGACGTCAATCACTTGTGTGGTTTGAGCTGTGAGTGTTACGGGCAGTTAGTTAACGAACCAAGTGTTTGCATGTCAAGAGCCAAATTTAGACTAGAAGCTGTGGATCTAATTATTGTAATTAGGTGTCTAATTATTGTTTGCATGAGATCTATTTAAGAGACTCATTGGTTGTATTGTAAGGTGTTCTAGTTTGAGTTGAGCAAAGTTAGCTCCTTCTGTGTGTGAGGTGAGCAAGGGTGTTCCTCCTAGTTCCACAGTAGTACCAAGGTGGGTGCTGATTTTGGAGAATCAACAAGATTCTTCAAGTGTGTAGGATCTTGGTCAGCAGGTGTGCATGGCTACTTTTGGAGATTTACATGGGTAAGTAAGATCATTGATCTGTAGGTATATGTGTGTGTAAGGTCTAAGGTTCATAGGTGTGCAGAACTAGATTGACTTGTAGGTGTGCAAGATCAGGGAGGGTAACAACACAACAGGGAGCAGTATCAGGCAAGATCTACTTGGAGTACAGTGTGTACTCAAATAGAGAGCAAAGAGGAAGGCAAGGAAGATCCTTCCATAAGTGAGATCATTTGGGTTACAGGTTGTTGCAGTTTAGGGGAGATCTACTTGAAGTACAATTGTGTCCTTGTGGAGTGCGTGGAGCAGTTGGATACTGGCAGTAGTGAATACTGACTGGTTGGAGGTGAACACCAACTCTGTGTTTGAGTTGTGTGTTGGGACCTAAGAGAGAGAGCTTTGAGGGAAGATTTATTGTTTATGCCCTAGAGGTGTGGGAGCCTAGAGGTGTGTAAGGAAGAAGAACTGTGGCAGCCTTCTTTGTTGTATTTCTTTCTGGAAGAGTTTTAATACAAGTTGTGTATTGTCTCTCATATTCTGTGTTATTTTTGAATTCTAGTTACTTGTTGATTCTGGTTAATTCCGAATATTAAGTTGCTTGTATTTGGTAATCAATTGTGTGCTTCCATTATTTCCCAACAAGTGGTATCAGAGCTAAGGTTGCAAGGAGCAGGTTTTGTGTTTGGTCACAGGTCACTCTCAGGGGTTTCTGATTGAGTGGGAGTAGAGCAATGGCAGAAGAAAGTAAGCTAAGAATGGAGGAATTGAAAAGCACGAATGGTCAATTACGGTCCTATGGAAAGAAAGAGTAGGGAAAAGAATATTGTTGGTTGGTAGCAGATCAGCATGAAGGAACTAAAGATGCAGATGTTGCAGGTGTTGTTGCACAGGATGCTCTGGGATGTTTCTTAGATAAAGTTGAATCTTGGATAATAGATTCTATTACCTCTTTCCATGCAGCCCCAAGGAGAGGAGCTAGTGAGCCTTGTCAGATTATTGGCAAAGGGGAAGTGAAGCTGAAATTACAGGTGGTGACCAACACATGGGTGTTGAAGGAGGTCATGTAGGTCCCAGGCTTGGAGATGCGGCTAATTTCTTCAGGAAAGTTGGGTGATGAGAGATACAAAAGAACTCTCATAGCGGATGCACTTAAATTAGCTGGTGGTAAGAAAGTAGGTACTTTTTATCTACTTGCTTATATTACTGATTCTTCTTCTGTTGCAGAGACGTGGCTTTGTAGGCTTGGTCACATGAGAAAGAAGGAGATGCATGTTCTTAAGTGGAAGACAGATGTGTTTGATAGACTTAAGAACTGCAAAGCCTTGGTGTTCTTGGAGGAGATGACGGACAGAGACCAGTGGATGGGGTTGGATACTTTTGAGCAGGGCAGTTTGGACATGGGGTTTGATTCAAAGGAGCTCGTGAGTAAAAAGTCATCACTCACAGGTGAACACAGGTATTGACGTTGGTCAGGGGGAATTGGCGTCGAACAAATAGGTGTCGATGTCGGTCATGTGCAGACCGAAGCCAGTGATGTCGGGCAGGGTAAGATCGACATCGGTCAGGAGAACCAACGTCAGTAGTAGGTAAGATAGATGTCGGTCATGAGGATCGATGTCAGCAATAGGGGACACCGATGTCGATAGAGTTGGTAGTCAGGACAGGCGCATGGAAACTGACGTCGATCAGATGCAAACTATGTGGTGATCGAGGTCGGTCACTGTAATGAATTTTGGGCAGATAGCAAGCTGTCAAGGAGTCTCAAATGCCCATATGGAGGATTGAAGATGGTAAGTAAGCCTCAAATTTGTTGTTCCTCTTCTTTATACTAGTTGCTGACTGCAGAGCATGAAGGATCCAGAAAATAGTGGGAGCATGGCATGGAGAGAATACAAAACCAAGTGAGAGATTTGGTAGGGTTGCCAGCTGGTATGAAAGCATAGAGATGAATGGACACCTTAGTTAAAGAATAGAGAGAACAAACACGTAAGATGAAAGACCAGGGCATATGGTCTTGAGGAAGCTGCATGACAATGGTACAGGTTTGACAGGTGGATGACAAAGCATGGCTTTAGTCAATGTCAGGGTAACTACTGTGGTTTGTCTTACCAGGTGGATGATGGTCGCAACATTATCTGGTTACTGTATGTGGATGGTTTGCTATCAAGTTTGGACATACAGGGTTTTGCTGAGCTAAGGGCAAGGTTAGTTTAGTGGCATGTCATGAGGAATTTGGAGCAGCAAAATTCTTTGGCATGAGAGACATGGAGATCACAGGTTGATTTTGTCTCTAGTGGGAGCTAATGTGAATCAGGTGTTGGTGAGGTTCAGGATGCAAAACTAGAGTGCACTAAGGGCTGGACAGTTCAGTGTCTGAAATCACATGAGGTCTGGTATAGACCTGAGTTTGCCCAAGCAGTGGGTGTTTTCAGAGAGTTAGGAGCCAATTCAGGGAAGTGGGTTCTCAGGTATTTGAGAGGGACTAGCAGCAGGTTTTCATGCTATGCAGGGTCAGGACTTCACTACATGGGTTTGTAGGTTCGGATGTGGTAGGGTACTCGGATGATAGGAGGTGCACCACAGGTTGTGTAGTGGGTGGTCTTTAGGATTTAGCTTGAAGAGGGATACAAGCTAGGAAATAGATTAGATGGGGTACAGGTATAGGTATAGTGCAGCTGTTTATCTCCAAGTGGGAGATTGTTATGTTATGGAGCTAAAAGCTTCACTGATGCAAACAGGTGAGGAGGTTGCAGAGAGTTTGCTATTATCACAGTCACCAGCATCAGTCAAGCCAACCGATGTCGGTAGGGTTAGACAAAAAAGGCAACCGACATCGGTCAGAAGTCGGCTGGCGTCGGCACCCCTCAGGCAGATAGGGACCGACGTCGATCACCTGTGCAGTTTGAGCTGTGAGTGTTACGGGTAGTTAGTTAATGAACCAAGTGTTTGCATGTCAAGAGCCAAATTTAGACTAGAAGCTGTGGATCTAATTATTGTAATTAGGTGTCTAATTATTGTTTGCATGAGATCTATTTAAGAGACTCATTGGTTGTATTGTAAGGTGTTCTAGTTTGAGTTGAGCAAAGTTAGCTCCTTCTGTGTGTGAGGTGAGCAAGGGTGTTCCTCCTAGTTCCACAATAGTACCAAGGTGGGTGCTGGTTTTGGAGAATCAATAGGATTCTTCAAGTGTGTAGGATCTTGGTCAACAGGTGTGCATGGCTACTTTTGGAGATCTACATGGGTAAGTAAGATCATTGATCTATAGGTATATGTGTGTGCAAAGTCTAAGGTTCACAGGTGTGTAGAACCAGATTGACTTGCAAGTGTGCAAGATCAGGGAGGGCAACAACACAACAGGGAGCAGTATCAGGTAGGATCTACTTGGAGTACAGTGTGTACTCAGATAGAGAGCAAAGAGGAAGGCAAGGAAGATCCTTCCATAAGTGAGATCATTTGGGTTGCAGGTTGTTGCAGTTTAGGGGAGATCTACTTGAAGTATGATTGTGTACTTGTGGAGTGCATGGAGCACTTGGGTACTGGCAGTAGTGGATATTGGCTGGTTGGAGGTGAACACCAACTCTGTGTTTGAGTTGTGTGTTGGGACCTAAGAGAGAGAGCTTTGAGGGAAGATTTACTATTTATGCCCTAGAGGTGTGGGAGCTCTAGAGGTGTGTAAGGAAGAAGAACTGTGGCAGCCTTCTTTGTTGTATTTCCTTCTGGAAGAGTTTTAATACAAGTTGTGTATTGTCTCTCATATTCTGTGTTATTTTTGAATTCTAGTTACTTGTTGATTCTGGTTAATGTCGCATATTAAGTTGCTTGTATTTGGTAATCAATTGTGTGCTTCCGTTATTTCCCAACAAGTGGTATCAGAGCTAAGGTTGCAGGGAGCAGGTTTTGTGTTTGGTTACAGGTCACTCTCAGGGGTTTCTGATTGAGTGGGAGTAGAGCAATGGCAGAAGAAAGTAAGCTAATAATGGAGGAATTTAAAAGCAGGAATGGTCAATTACGGTCCTATGGAAAGAAAGAGTAGGGAAAAGAATATTGTTGGTTGGTAGCAGATCAGCATGAAGGAACTGAAGATGCAGATGTTGCAGGTGTTGTTACACAGGATGCTCTGGGATGTTTCTTAGATAAAGTTGAATCTTGGATAATAGATTCTGTTGCCTCTTTCCATGCAGCCCCAAGGAGAGGAGATGGTGAGACTTGTCAGATTATTGGCAAAGGGGAAGTGAAGATGAAATTGCAGGTGGCGGCCAACACATGGGTGTTGAATGAGGTCATGCAGGTCCCAGGCTTGGAGATGTGGCTAATTTATTCAGAAAAGTTGGGTGATGAGAGATGCACAAGAACTCTCACAACGGATGCACTTGAATTAGCTGGTGGTAAGAAAGTAGGTACTCTTTATCTACTTGCTTATATTACTAATTCTTCTTCTATTGCAGAGACGTGGCTTTTTAGGCTTGGTCACATGAGCAAGAAGGAGATGCATGTTCTTAAGTGAAAGACAAATGTGTTTGATAGACTTAAGAACTGGAAAGCCTTGGTGTTCTTGGAGAAGATGACAGACAGAGACCAGTGGATGGGGCTGGATACTTCTGAGCAGGGCAGTTCAGACATGGGTTTTGATTCAAAGGAGCTCGCGGGTAAAAATTCATCACTCACAGGCAAACACAGGTATCGGCGTCGGTCAGGGGGAACCGGAGTCGAACAAACCTAGAACAAACCTACTAATGCTCTGTTGTAGGACTATTAGATAGGTCTTGAGATAATAAAACCTTATCTTGGTATTACATTATTAAAAAAACCTAGAACAAACCTACTAATGCTTTGTTGTAGGACTATTAGATAGGTCTTGAGATAATAAAACCTTATCTTGGTATTACATTATTAAAAAAACCTAGAACAAACCTACTAATGCTCCTATAGGATGCTTGAAATGTCTAATTTTCACCTTGTAAACATGGAACTTTCATGTTTTTTTCTCAATATCATACTCGTATATTTTATACCCCATGGAACCTTGGATACAATGATACAGACCTAAAAATTTGCTAGATGATGCATACAACTTTTGTTTTTACCCTACATACAGGCCATCAACCTTATTTTTCTTGCCTTACATCAGTCATGGACTTTTACAACTATGAGAAAAGATATAGATAGGATTTTACCATCTCAAAACCCTTGCATTAACATTATATCATCAATGAAGACTTGAAAACTTTGCTTCAAACCTATTAGCCAGGTCTTAGATTCTAAACTTTATTTTCTCACCTCACAAACCTATAACATTCATTTTTATCACTCAAGATCTTGCTTTATAAACCTAAAAACTTGCTTAAAGACTCTTGGAAAGATGCCTTTAGGCATGAAACTTTGTTATTACCTTTATTTTATGCTTATAAGGTGTTTTTAACCTCATTTTATGCCTCTCCAAGCCTTCAAACAACCAAAATACATCATCACAAGTTTAGGATTTTAGTGGTCATTTAGACTGAGTTTTAGAGTTTGAAAGGTATTTAAGATATCCACATGATTTATACCTCCTAATAAAGTATGGATACCACCAAGAGATGCATTAATGCCTACTAATATTCCTCAAAAAATTTCCACATATGATGCATGAGGACAAGAATGATAGAAAGTTGACTAGTTTATGCTTATAAACCTTGCAAACATAGTGTTTTCGCTTGTTTCATGGATTGTAGACCTCATTTTTATTTATTGAATACCTGTAACTCCTCATTGATGACCCTTATGACCTTCTCATCCTCTACTTTCTACTCTACATCCTCGTTAGGACCCTATAGACCTCTAATAGACATACAGATCTATTTTTTAGCTTCTTAGGTAGGTTATAAACCTCATTTCTTCTCTTTGAAGACCTTGTGGGGTTTGAAACTTAGTTTTTGATATTATTTGGACTCTTTCAAACCTCCCAAAGCCTTGTTTCTTGCTCAATTCTTTAATGGGGCTCTATAGACCTCATACAAACCTGTAGTCATGCTTTAACCTCTATTTTTTTCATTATAACCTCATGGAACCGTGGATCTCTATATGCTTCATAAAGAAAACTCATAGTTTTCTATCATAGATCTGATGTCATCCTTGATACTACTTGAAACCAATGCTCTACCTAAAATAGTCATGTTTTTAAGGTATAGAAAGAGCTTGGATAAAAAACCTTTGCATGCTCTTTATCTTTGATAAGAATCTTGGAAACTATATTTTGAACATGACAGTGGAATGATATCCTTTCTTGAAGACCTTAAATTTTTATTGATATGGCACCTTTGGATGCAAGAAAGAGAAAAAGACTGATAAATATTCATGAAACATGTAAGAAACACCTTAAAATTAATGGAAATTGCCTTGATTTTACTAAATGAGAACTTGGGAAGGTGAAATAGAGCTGACCATGGCCTTGATAGAGTTTTCCCACATTGGAAACTTAAAAGAATACACAAAGAGGCAAAAATAAGGGGGAAAACTAAGTCAAATATACTCTTTGAAAAATATGTATAGACTTTGGGGGGAGAGCAATATGAAGAAAAAACCAGAAACCCTAACCTTTTCTATTAGCCTAGGTCACCATCAATCCAAAGTAGGTACCCAAGTTTCAGATTAGGATGTTCATTGACCAAAAAATGGATAGGTTTATCTTCTGATGCAGGGATGAAATAACTAGAGGCATAGTTTCAATCTGTGATAGGGAAGGCTCTAAAAGCTCAATATGGCACTTCAACCTCTCATTCTCTTAAAAACCTGAATGATGATACTAGTCTTCCAAGCCCCATATCTACTCCTTGTAAGGAAGATCACATGACAACTGTTAGGGAAGAGACTGTGAATGCAAATCTATTTAGTCAAGAGGTCCTGAAGATTGGTGAGGATAAGGATTTCATCTAGGAGATTATGGAGCTCACTCAAGAAATTATCATTTTGAATCATGAGATCTGATCGGTAAGTTTTTTGGAAAGTGGCTAGCTATTGGGGAAATTAAAGCGTAGATAGCTAAAAATTGGGGTAAAAATCTTGAGATTAAATTGTACCCAAAGGGTTTTTCATAGTTGTATTCCCTTGTAAAGACAGTCATGACCTAGTCCTCCAGAAATCTTTTTGGGCCTTGCATGGAGCTAGCTTTTGGCTTTAACCATGGAAACATAATTTTGATGTGACTTTGAAGCACCTAGGTAATTTTACCACTTGGGTTCATCTCTATGGCCTCCTGATAGAATATTGGAGCTATGATTATTTAATAACTCTGGGTAATCTACTCAGATATTTTATGGAAATTGATTCAAAAATAGAGGAGGGCTGCTTAGCATTTTTCTCAATCTTTTGAAAGCAATCCTAGAATTTTTTTGAATCAAATCCCAAGGTCAAGTATGGTGTCAGATAGTGGATTTTGAAAACAATCCTTTTTTGTGTTTCAAGTGTAGAAACACTGGTCACATTCAAAAACATTACCCAGGCAAGGAGACTAGGACTCGAATGACCTCTTTCCATCAAAACTAGAAACCATTTCCATCTTCTTCATCAGACTTTCATTTGTGAAAATTTGGGAACTTCTGGTTCAAGCAGAAGTAGGCTCCAGGAAAAAATAAGGGTCTAATGGGTTCCCTAAATACTATTATAGATAAAGAGGTGCCATCTTCCTCTCGACCATAAGAGGAAGTCTCACCCTTTTCATCAGCTTCTCCCCCATAGGGTTGTTCACCCCTTAAAAATAAGAGGGTGAATATTCTTGAGATGAAAGCTCTGCTTGAGAAGTTAGGTAAGCTATATTCACTCTCTCCAAATAATTTGATCAAAGGGTGTGATTTCATTTTGAAACAATGCTAATCTATCAAGAATATTATTTATCACCTAGACCAAATTTTGGATAAATAAAATGTCTCTACTAACAAGGAGTTCTTTGCTCAAGAGGAGAATCCTATGATTGAGGCATTGAGAAGTGATTCAGATGTAGATGAGTTAGACTCAGATGAGTAACTTAATTCAAGAGAATGTATAACCATTGGGTAGAACCAAATCTCTTTGTTGAAGCCAAATTGTGGTGTAGGACTGAAGAGAGGTAGGAAAGACAAACATTCACATGTTTTTGAGGAAGTGTCATGTGGAAAAAAAGGTACTTTGTCTATTTTTTTAGCCTTGATAAATAGGAGGTAAAAGTCCTCCCACATAAATCATGAAAATTCCCCTAACAAAAGATGTTTGGTTAAATGTCTATTATCCTCAGAATGTCCTAATGTTTTGCTAATTCAAGAAACCAAATTAAGTTCTGAAGATGCCACCTCTTTGATGTGTCTTGGCTAGAAAAATGGGATGGTTCCTTTATTGAAGTAGTTGGGGCTTTGGGTGGTCTTGTGATTATTTGGATTCCTTATAGAGTTCAGGTTGATCTTGTTGAAGTCAAAACTCATTGGCAATTTTGTAAAATTTCTTGCCTTAAGTTTGATTTGACTCTATTATTATGTAACGTTTATGGCCCTAATGATATTCAAAATAGAATGAATCTTTGGGTTGAGCTGACTGATCTTTTTGGCCAATTTGCTAATGCTAACATTGTTCTAGGTGGAGATTTTAATTCTATTTTGCATCATTCTAAAAAATGTGGTGGTAAGTGTCCTAGGCCTTTAGGTAATCTTGAATTTTCTTAGTTTATTGCTAGAAATGAGCTTCTAGATTTACATTCCAAAGTGGGTTTTTTCACCTAGAGAAATAAAAGAAGTGGGGATCAAAATATTATGGAATGCCTCAATAGATTCCTTGTTTCAAGTTCTTGGATATCTCAAAATTGGTTGACGAAATGTTTCATCTTATCCTCTGCTGGCTCTAATCATTTGCTAATAGTTGTCCATTAGTATGGATTAGACACCCCCACATTGTCCCTTCAAATGGGAAAAGATGTGGTTTAGATATCATTCTCTAAATGGGCTCATTGAAAAATGGTGGAGAAATTGCCCTATCAATTCTCACTCTCCCATGTTTCTCATGGAAAAAAACTTGAGTTCATCAAAAGATAACTTAGACAATGGAACATCAATTGTTTCAAAAATATTTTTCAAGAAAAAGTGAGAGTGGAAGATGACTTAGAAAATCTAAATCAAACCATTTTTCAAGATGGCATAGATCAAAACTCATACATGAAATAAAAATCCCTCTTTATAGAATATGAGGAATTACTCCAACATGAAGAAAGTTTTTGGAAACAAAAGTCTGAGATTGATTGGTTAAAAGGAGATAGAAATTTGGCTTTTTTTCACAACTCAGTCAAGATGAAAAGGAACTTTAATCACATTTCTTAGATTAGATCATCAAATGAAAATATCTTAAATATTCAACATGAAATCATAAATAATGTTGTAAATTTCTTCTCTGATCTCCTTAACAGTGCTTATTTTTTTGATTTGCAAGCCTAGAACCACAACTTAAGTTTCATCCCAAGACTAGTCACTCCAGTTCAATATGAAAGGCTCATGGCCCCATTTTCACTTCAGGAAGTCAGAGATGCTATTTTTGTCATGGAAAAGGATAAGGCACCTGGTCCATATGGTTTCCCAATTGACTTATTTTAGGCTTTATGAGATATAGTGGAAGTGGAAGTCTTGTAAATGGTTGAAGAATCCAGAAAGAAAACTAAAGTTTTTTCAGATCTAAATGTCACTTTTATCTCCCTCATTCCCAAGGGGCACTCTCAAGAATCATTTTGTGATTTTATGCCTATCTCTCTATGTAATATGGTTTATGAGATTATCTCAAAGTCAATTTCATTAAGACTTAGGAAGATCTTGATGTTCTTGATCTTAGAGGAGCAGACTGGGTTTTTCCCTGGTAGGAATATCCAAGAAGGTGTAATTATTGCCCATGAAATTATTCATTCCCTTTATATTTCTCATCGAAAGGGTATGATGTTAAAACTTGACATCAACAAAGCCTATGACAGGGTAAATTGGAAATTTATACAAAAGGTCTTGGAGAAATTTGGTTTCAACAAACCATGGTATAACTAGATTTTTAGTTGTATATCCAATCCAAAATATTCCATTTTGGTAATGGTAGTCTAACAAGTTTTTTCCAAGCCTCAAGAGGTATTCACCAAGGTGACCCTTTATCACCTTTCCTTTTCATTTTGTTGGCAGAAGATTTAGGCAGATTGGTGAAATCTAATAAAGATGCATCCCTATTACATGGCATTTAGGTGTCTACAAGCTTAGACAATTTGACACATCAATAGTTTGCTGATGATACCTTTATTTTTGGTCAAGAATCAGTTAGGGAAGCTCAAACTTTCAAAGACATTCTCTCCAATTATGAAGTTGCCTTGGGGAAAATGGTCAATATGAGGAAATCTAAAATTTTCTTCCTAAATTGCTTAAAGTAGGCACAATAAGCTATTTCCCTCATGTTGGGCTTCGATATTGGAAAACTACCCTATAAATACCGAGGGGTCCCTCTTTTCTTGGGTATCTCATGCTTGGTTCACTGGGAGAGTTTGGTTCAATAATTCAAGAATTACTTAACCTCTTGGAAAGGTAGATGGTTGACACTAGCAGGCCACATAACGCTCATCAAATTAATTTTGAGTGCCCTACCAATCTATTGCCTTTTAGTCCTTCAACCTCCTAATCATATTACCAAGTAGTTGAATAAAATCATGAAAAAATTCTTATGGAAAGGAACACATAATCAAAAGAAAATCCCACTCTTGAAATAAGAAAGGGTCTATAAAATCAAAAAAATGGGAGGTACTAGTGTAAAGGATTTAAACCTCTAGAATAGGGCACTTGGAGTAAAATTGGTTTAGAGCATGGTGGCCAAATCAAATGTTTTATGGGTCAAGGTGATTCAAAGTAAATATCTATCTCTTAAGGATCCTTGGAGTATCATTTTTGTTGTAAAACCCCTAAAAAGCTCTCATTTCTAGAATTTTTTCCTAAAATACAAATCCATTATTGCTGAACACATCTCTTGGACCATTAACAATAGAAAGAACATAAAATTTTGGGATGACTCTTGGAATGGTCATAAACCCCTTGTAGAGACCCCACACTTCTTAGATGCCAAGCGTATCTTCACCTTCACCTTGGGCACTTCAGTAGCAAACTATTTTGAATTATAGGTCAACTTTGATTTGGACTTTTGGGGTTGGAAAAATTTAGATGGTCAAGATATTCTAGTAGACTAGGTAACATGCTTATCTGAATGCTTAAAAAATAGGGATTTTTTTTAAAATGACAAGGTCGATTCCCTTCACTAGATTAGGGCCAAATAAGGAATGTATAAAGTAAATCTTAGGCACCAAATGGCTAATGACACTGATGACTTGATGTCTTGGGTGTGTTTTCTTTGTCGAGATAAAATTAAACTTCAAAAAGCTAGGGATTTTGCTTGGCTCATAGTTCAGGATCATATCTTAACTCAAGATAGACTTACAAAAATTGGTTTCATTAGTCCGTCTTAGTGCTATTTCTATAAAAATAATGAAGAAATAGTAAACCACCTTCTCTTTGCTTGCCCTTTCACAACCTAGTGTTGGATTTGGCTTTGTTGTAGGTTGGAGTGGTCTTGGGCTTGGCCTTTAATGCTACTTGCTGCCTTTTCCTGTTGACCTACTGGCGATTGTAAAAACTCGCTCTTCAGCCTATGATTGGTCAGCCTATAATTTTGATCTGGTCACTTTTGAAGGAAATAAATAAGCACATCTTTGAAGGCTAAGAGAAGCCTCTTCCTATGGTTCTTAAAGAAGTTAAATTTTTGATTTTGGAAGTCATTTCTTCTTAGGTTAAAAGATGAAATGGCCACCTTACAAGCTGGGATATGAAGATGTCTATAAAATAGAACCTGATCTCTCTCCCCTTATTAATGGGTTAACTATAGTTGGGAAAAAGAGTAGGATTAGAAAGCGGGACTGGATTCCACCACCTACAGGTTGGTTTAAGCTAAATTTTGATGGAGCCTCTAGGGGGAACCCAGGAACTTTGGGAGCTAGTTGTATTATCTGAGAATACAATGGATCTCTCATTTGAGTAATGTCTAGGAAAATATAGGATGGGATAAATAATGAAGTGGAAGCTCAAGAATTGGTGAGTGGGATTGATCTTGCAATCCAGTGTGACATTCCAAAGTTGATCATGGAAGGTGATTTGTAGGTCATTATTTCAGCATTGCAAAAGAAATCAACTACCTCTTGGCACTTATAAAACATACTAGTAAACACTTGGATGAAACTGGAGGTTTTCTCCTTAGTTTATTTTAATCATTAATTTTGGGAAGAAAACATGGTAGCTTATTTTTTGGAAAATTATAGAATTGATCAAGCTGAAGCTTATAAGGTTGATAATATGTGAGAGGCATGGGGAGATTTCCCATCCCTCTCCCTAATTGATTTATGCTGAATTTTTGTCTCTGGCCTTTCCTTTTGTATTGTTTTTGTTAAAAAGCAATTTCAAAAGGCATATATTTTGTTTAGAGGGAGATTATTCTAGTAGAGTTGTCATTTTAGTGGAGCCTGTTTGGCAACTTTTCCTTTGATGTAATCTCATCATTCCTTGTGTCAGGAACCTAGAACAATAAACATGCTCCGATGCCTACTTAGTCAAGATCTTGCTCTACCAATAGAGCACCTATGATTACTTCTTGTATTAGCAACTAAACACGGAATTTAACCAGAATCAATAAGTAACTAGAAATATGAAACAACACAGGATTTGAGAGACAATACACAATTGTATTAATAATCACTCAGAAGAATATACAATAAGGAAGATGCCACTTCTTCCTCCACCTCAAAGGTTCGCCACACCTCAAGACCTTCTTCCCTCTCTCTCTTGGTCACAACAATCAACTCCAATATAGAATTGATGTTCACCTCTCCAACCAGTCAGTAACGCGCTGCCATTTCACCAAGTACACAATCGTACTCCAAGTAGATCTCCTGCTCTCTACTGCTACCTGCAAATCACTAGACCTTACTCACCATTGTAGATCTCCAAAAGAAGCCATGCTATCCTGCTGACTAAGATCATACAAATATGAAGAACCCTGCTGATTCTCCAATCCAGTACCCACCTTGGTACTATGGCACTAGGAGGAACGCACCTTTGCTCTCTTCTCTCTGAAGGAGCTTATTTCTCTCTTACTCACTAGCTACAAGTTTTACAATACAACCCATGAGTCCATATATAGATCTCATGCTTAAAATAATTAGACTAACCTAATTACAATAATTAGACATGCAACTCAAGACTAAGACTAGCCTTCAACATGCAAATAAATAGTCCAAAAATAGACTCTCTCGGATCAACATGCGAACTGCCTGTTCATGCACAGGCTACCGATGTCGGCTCCTCCATGACCGATGTCGACCGATTGGTAACCGATGCCGGTTGCTTCCTCACTACCATCTGACCAACGTCGGTTGATCAGACCGATGCCAGTTTCCCTGCAACTGATTCTGCAACTCCTTGCAACTCTGCATCCTCCATAACTTCTCTTGTTTGCATCTTGGTGAAGCTTTTAGCTCCACAACCTAACAATCTCCCACTTGGAGATAAACAACTACACCTGTACCTGTACTTGTACACCATCTAAATTATTCCCTGGCTTGTATCCCTCTTCAAGCTCAATCCTGAAGACTAACCACCACACAACCTGTGATGCTATACCTGTCATTCAAGAAACCTGCCACATCCGAACCTACACATCCATGTAGTGAAGACCTTGACCCTGCATAACAAGAATCCCTGCTGCTGATCCCACTGAACTACCCTCTAGTACTCCTTCCCTGAATTGGCTCCATACTTTCTGACAACTCCCACTGATTGGGAAAATTCAGACCTACACTAGACCTCATGTGATTTCAAACCCTATTTCAAGCTAAGCTTGAACTGTCCAGCCATTGGTGTGCTTTCTAATTCTGCAACCTGCATCATGAACCCCACCAACACCATCTTCACATCAGCTCCCACTGGAGATAAAATCTCCATGTCTCTTATGCCAAAGAATTTCACTGCTCCAAATTCTTCATGACACACCTCTAAACTAACCTTACCCTTAGCTTAGCAAATACCTGTATGTACAAACTTACTAGTAAATCACCCACATACAGTAACAAGATGATGTTGTGACCATCATCTACTGGTAAGATAAACACAATAGTTACACTGACATTGACTGAAGCCATGCTTAGTCATTCACCTGTCAAAACCTGTACCACTGTCCTGCAGCTTCCTCAAGACCATATGCCTTGGCCTTTTGTCTCTTGTGTCCATCCACTCTCTTC